>JABUIW010000037.1:5912223-6036742 GCA_013363375.1 Menidia beryllina
ATGTCAACCTCGTCAGAAAAATGCTCAAACATCAGAGTTTGAGAAAGAGGGGTCCATGGAAGTAGCCTTAAGACAGACTCGTACTACCCCAAGTAACACAAAGGAATACATGTAGAACTGTAGACATATAGCTCTCTAAGCTGGGGTCCTTGACTGTCGCCATCACCGTGTATTCTGGGGACCCATCATGAGAAAGGCGCCCACACCTTCTGGGCTGTGGTCAACCGGCTTCCTCTCTCCAGCAACGCGGTGCTCTGCTGGAAGTTCTGCCATGTCTTCCATAAGCTGCTGCGGGACGGGCACCCAAACGTAAGTAGACGGGGCAGAGAAAGGGTCCTCAGTGAGCACCTCGGGGTGCTGACGGCTGGCTCATACCTCCTGCACCCTTCGTCTGGATTGGCTGCTGGTTTCCTGATCGTCATATTAATGCTGTTTGTCTGACCGCTGCCCCTCCAGGTGATAAAGGACTCCATGAGGAACAAGACTGATCTGACAGATATGAGCAGGATGTGGGTAAGTGAGGACACAGAGATTATTCCAGTATATCGTACATCATGTCACCTTTTTTTATGTCTATGACTTTATGACATGCTGCCTTTTATTCCTCTGTCCTGAAGACTACACTATGTTGTATACATTAATGATAAGAAAGGGGGGGATAATCATTTAAAGTCATGAAATGAATTATTTTTTATTTTTTGAAGGAACTAGTAATGAGGAACATAACAGGATGTTATTTCTTAAAATGAATGTAGATAACATGAAGCAGAACTCCACACAGCTGTTATGTCCATCTCTGCTCTTTAAACGCTTGCCTGACAAAACCCCTTGCTTGTCTACTAAAATACCAAAGTTGAGGTTGTCAAGCATAAATGCAATAAATATCAAATCAAATATATACAAAATAAAGCAAAGCAACTGGTTGAGGCTGTGGTAGACCAGTTCACCATTCAGTGAAACTGTTTGTTTTCACAAAGAGAAGCACTGAAAATATTATTTTCTTTAGTTGTCTTAAGACGGGAGTGACAGACCATGTTGCTTGTAGCGGCGCGAGTCCACAAAAAACATTCCAAATATGAGTGTCAGCCCTGCCTTACTGTTTGGCCTAAGGCAGATTTCAAAGCAGCTCGTCTTTGTCAGGATTATTTGAGCTGTTAAGCAGTCCATCAGAACTAAGGATTAACCATAAGAGAGTTGGACTTCCTCCAGATAAAAAGGTTTTATTTTTGATAACATTTGTATTAATCTTGGAGTTTCCCTTTAAGGATTGGAGGAAATACTTCCGATGAAATTCAGTCTAATTTCAGACACAGAGTCTGGGGTTAGGCCACTCTGCTCTGGGTAGAGTCCTCCACAGCCCTTGCACTTACTTAATCTTTACTGCTGTCACCAGGCAGGAAGTTTGGTCGCTGTGACCAGGGGTTGGCCCTCTTTTTCCTGTTGTGTCATTACTAAGCAGACTCCCAGGCTCAAAGAAAAAAAGGAAGTTGTAAGCATGTGCCAAAAAGCTAAGAGAGCAGGGACCTTTTTTTAGAGGCCACAATGAACTGTACATTAAGACTCAAACTCCATCTTTTGTTTTCACTAAGTAAAGGTTGTCTTTAGGCTGTTTATGTTCCCATCCCTTCATGACAACTTCGCCAATAATTTTGTACATTTTCATAATATATTTCCTCATAATTCTAGAACGCCTCCCATATTTCTTACCCTGTCTTCCGTTTTCTATCATGAAGGGAATAGATTTTGTCTTTGATCGTGTCTGTTGCTCTGTCTTTGACTTTTAGGGTCACCTGAGTGAAGGCTATGGGAAGCTGTGTAGCATCTACCTCAAACTGCTCATCACCAAAATGGAGTTTCACATCAAAGTGAGTTGGCCTGGCCTATAAAACCCAGCTTCAGTCTCCCTCATCTCTCATTATCTTTGCGTCACACTCTCCTTTTAGTGCCAGCACGTCTCTGCAAGGGGCTTCATAGAAAATTCCAGATTTTACACTAATGGCCTCTAAAGAATCTGTAGCACGTCTACTTTTTTATGAGACAGTTCAGCGCAGCAAAGGAGGAGATGCATCCTCCTGTCGCAGGAGGACGCAGTTTCTTGTAGTGAAGGCCAAAAGTTAATTCTTACCTAAGGCTGAGGGCAATGTGCCAAGACATGACTTAAAAAAAAAAAGTAATGTTGCTCTTGGCACAAAAACCTTTTGATCCCCTTTCTGCTACACGTAGCATTATATTCAGACATTCTTCTAGGTTTTATCTGAGAGCTGCACACGTTGCTCAAAATCACAATGCAGCCATTGATCTGTGCACACCCTGGAAGAGCTGAAGATGTTCACACTGGAGCGGAAGTGTTCATCTGAATTTCTTCAATAGATTTCATCCAATTCGCACTTTCAATGTACCGTATCTTTTGACTGATTTTTTCCTAATTGGATAATTCATAACTCGATAAGCATTTTGTTAGCTTCAGATAAAAATTTCCTTTTTTCTGTTTCAGAATCCTCGTTTCCCTGGCAACCTCCAGATGTCAAACAGGCAGCTCGATGAGGCGGGAGAAAATGATGTTAATAACTTGTGAGTGTCTCCCTATTATGCTAAGCAGGACAAAAGTTTATCTGAGGGAAGTGATAAGACATTTTCAATGTTTTTTTTTTGATGGGGGGTGGCGCATAACTGAAGCTTAAAATCAGAGACTAAATAACATGGCTATAAGAGTTTAGTGATAACATACACTTACTTTAGAGTCACATATTACAAACTCTTTGTTTGAGCTGTTAGGTTAGCATTTAGCTTAAATGTTGACTGTGGTACTTTCAGTTCAGAAGCTTAGGAACTTCATTCAGACTTTCATGGTAAACCTTGGGGAGCACTGGGGTGAAATAATCAAGGCACTGCTCTGGACTGTTCCTCTGTTCTGGTGTATGCATATTGGCCATTAGAAACGGGGAGGTCCAATTGAATGGCACCATTGGGCTGTATGTGGACTGAGTGTCCCTTACAAACAGACCCATGGAAGCAGTTCCTCATCCTCTGCTCTGGCCTTGGTGGAGGAAATGGTGATAAGTTGACTTGTACATGTGAGGGGTGTATCCCAGCCCGTTGTCTTTCTCATTGCCGTCATTGCCAAAGAATATTACATTGCAGCCTTTCTGTCCTCTGCAGCTTCCAGTTGACAGTGGAGATGTTCGACTACCTTGAGTGTGAGCTCAATCTCTTTCTGGGAGGTAAGTTATTCTGGTCTGCCTCTGCTACAAGCTGTGTTTATCTGTGCACCCACACAGACAGATTAGTGCCTTTTCAGATAGGAAGACGCAGTCTGACTGATAGGTGTGCCGTTTAGAATGGTGCACAGAAACGTGGGCTGCGGCTCACAGACTGATGGAATCAACCTTATCACCCGACTCACTGAGTTGAGCCATTGCCATCTAGTTGTCTGGTTGAGCCATGCGAGGTAAATGTTTCTTCAAGTGCGGGCCAGGGTAAAAATAGACTGCTGGGATATGACCAGGAGCTCAGGAGAAATGCTGGAAAAGCTGCAAGCTCCCATTCATCTGGGATGGGGAGGAAATTACATTCTGGCTTCTATTCATCATGTTCATTCTGCATCCTAATGATATTACACTCCCCCCACACCTCTTCTCCCCCTTATTGAAAAAATGAAAATGTCCATTTTGTCACCGGTTAGTACCATGATTTGATTTTATTCATGGTTTGGATGTCTTCCACTGTGACATAAACCAATTCCAAGTTTAAAAAAACAACCACATAAGCATTGCTAGCAGGCTCTTGACACCTAAGTCTCAAAGGTCTCTTCCTTCTCTGGTCTGGTGGATTTTAAAAGCATGACGTCAACTCTGTGCAAAGTGGTGTGTGTGTGCGAGCGAGTGTGTGTGTTCTTTAGCATGCAGGAAACCACGCCTGCATGCCTCAAAAACTCTGTGTAACGATGTGAGAAAGACAAAAGGGAAATTAAAGAGAGGCTTAAAGATGGAGGCAGACAACCCTGTCAGTGTTCAGGTTGCTACTCCATCACTCCTCAGCTGTGTGTGGGCGTCGCTTTCAGGCACTTTGTTGGTTAATTGCAAATGAGGTAGTACAGATTCAAATAAAATGTGGAAGCACAAGTCCTGAAAAATCCATCTGAGGGAACCTTGTATGTCCTTTCATTCATTAATATGCATTTCCAGTGATGAGCTCACAAAGGTCTGTCTCCTTATCGATTGTTTGATCTTCTGTCCCTTCAGTGTTTAGCTCTCTTGATATGTCTCGGTCGGTGTCGGTAACGGCAGCGGGTCAGTGCCGCCTGGCCCCCCTCATCCAGGTCATCCTGGACTGCAGCCACCTGTACGACTACACCGTCAAGCTGCTGTTTAAGCTGCACTCCTGTGAGTCCCACACCTCAGCCTGCACAGCCATAGCATATCATTTTAATCCAACTGCAAATATATAGCTCTTCTTCTTTCTTCCCCCACTTATGTTATTTTGTGAGAAGGAAAAACTGCCAGGGCCGATTTCTGTCATTATGATGCATGTGCCAAAACAACTTAGTCCAATACCTCACCTTTCTCTTATGCGAGAATGTCAGTTTAGCAAAATTATAATCAACACCCCAAAACAAATTTTTTTTAAATAAAAAAAAATTGCAAATCTTGCAAATTGTGAGTTTTTCTTTTTAAGAGGATTGAATACGCAATAAACATGTCTCTTTTGGTTTTGCATCAAATGAAAGAAATGTTCACTGTTTTTAAATGGGGCAGACATTTTTAAATGTCTGTTTGTTTAGTTCTAGTATTAATATTTAAGAACCTGAATAAATATTGGAAAAAATACAATAAACTGCCTGTCCAAGCATTAACTAAAGTCCAACAAAAATAATGGAACATCGCCTAATTGCTTTAAATGCATAAGTTGCGACTCCACAGTTTTGCTTTCTTTATATGTGAACACTGAAATTAGCTCTCAGACAAGTCCTGGTTGATAAATGCATACATGCAGCTCAGTTTTTAGTTATTGTTTTTTTGTTTTTTTTAAGGTTATGGAGGTTTCCACCTAAAAGCCATAATGTATTTTTCAACAAATCCTGTCTCGCACACTCATGAAGTCGCCTGTGTGTTTATCCTGTAGCTATATGTTTATTAGTAATTCCTGAACGCTTTCGATGTGCTTGTGCTCTGTGCGTGCTTGCAGGCCTTCCAGCCGACACTCTCCAGGGCCACAGAGATCGCTTCCAGGAGCAGTTTAAGAAGTATGAAGTTCCCTCGCAGTCACACACAGTTTCTCTATGAATCAGAGGGCTGAATTCTGGGCTATGCTGATTTCAACCTTTACGCTGTCTGCTTTTGTCCCTCATATTTTCTGACTTTTCCTCTGTTTTTTTTTTTTTTTTAAATATTTTCTTGGTTTCAGGTTAAAGAGCCTGTTCTATCGCTCCAGTAACTTGCAGTATTTCAAAAGGCTCATTCAGATCCCACAGTTGCCCGAGGTGAGGACCGCCTCCACTACATCACATATTTTCCCGATTTCAATGCCACTTACAGAAGAAGTTGACCGCTCTGCGAAATCAAATTTCCCTGAATCTTTTGCGTCTGTTGTAATATGATGAGGTGTCAGAGTAAACCTCCTTCTGTAGAAGTTCTAGTTTACATCCTAATCTTGACACTTTTCAAGCAACCGGCACTGTGTATAATTTCCTATTTAATTTGCACCTCCTGATTCTTGTAGAACCCTCCGAACTTCCTGCGAGCGTCAGCTCTGTCGGAGCACGTCAGCCCTGTAGTCGTGATCCCAGCTGAGTCTTCGTCCCCTGAGTTGGAGCATGTGGTGGAAACGGACGACCTGGTGGACACCGACATCCCCGTGCTGCCGGTAGGATGGCTTGGCTCTGTCGATGGATTGCACTCTAGCAACAGTTTATGATGGATCTTGTGTTTGTGAAAGCAGCCAAGAGGGCAGTGGGGAAAACACACGTTCTCACAATTTCACATGTACACTGAAACAATGTTGTTTCTTTCTGTGGTTATCTCAGTAAATGTTATTGATTTTCATAAACCTGATTTGAGATTGATATTCATGAAAAGATGGTGAAAATTGTGGTAAATAAGAGCAGTTGGGATTTAATTGAAAAATTGAACACAAGTTTGATGGAATCGGGGGGGGGGGGGAATACTAAAGAACCAAATCAGTAGACAATAGGTATTTGTACCTTTTGTAGGCCCCTCCGGAGACCAAGTTTGATGACCTGTTTGGGACTTCCGTTCCAGTTGATCCATTCAACTTTAACAGTCAAAACGGCATGCGCAAAGATGACAAGTGAGTTTCATTAGTGTTGTCTGTACAATTTGTCCTGTGAAAATGCCATCATGATTTAAGGACAGTCCAGAACACTAACAAAGGAGCACTCAAACAGAACCTCCAGAGAGGTCAGCACTCCATCTTCTTGTCAGATGTTGCTGTTTTTGGATGACCTCATAATACATGCCTCTTATTCTGAGTTTGTACATCCCTGATTATACCATCCCATCTGAGCTGAGAGCGGACGAGGGGGACACAAACTTCCTGTTTGGCTGCCTAACAGCAAACTGGGATCGTTTCAAACATATTGAATCCATCCTTCAAATTCTCAGGTTTAGTCTGAAAGTCCTCCGCTCTTGTTAAGATTTAGAGGAAAATTGATGGCTTTTCAATCAAATTGAATTTTGTCAAACTTTATTACAGTGTGTCTGAATTTCATCAGTCTGAATTTCAAACCAGACACGCTGCTAATAAACATTCACTCAGAGAGACTGATTGTCTTGTGTAAGCCAAGCATGGTTGCATGGATCAGACAAAAGGAGGCACAGCTTTTTAGAGTTCCACTTAGCTCTCAAAAGATCCAAAATAACCTGTTTCCTCATAAATTAGTCCTGAGTCCATTTAATTAGTTTTCGATAGATTGGATGTTTCTAGTAGTGCAGCCTCTGCACCAATTTATAATTTTTTTAAAACAGATACATATATATAAAAAAAAGGTAAACCTTTCAACAAATGAGCCAATTCATGCCATAACACACTTCTGGATGGCAAACGTTTTGTCGAGCCAGGGTTATTTAAAAAGTATATACTTGAGGCTTCTAAACATATCATATCCTGGTAAGGAGTGTTTGGACCAGATGCTGGACTTCTCTTTGGACCATGTTCTCATAACGGTTGTTGTACATAAAACTCAGTATGTGCAGCTTTGCTTGATACAAGGAACACAGCTTCATTACATCTTTTGAGAAGGTAATGAGACAGTTGTCTCTGGCTGCAGATGTGAGCCTATGAAAGTAGAAAAGCCACTTTTGTTGCCATGACGGCTCTAAAGTGAATATTTACCTGCGTGAATTTGGTCTCACATGACTAAACTATATAGAGTCTTATATCAAGCAAACGTTGGTCCCCAGCTCTGAAACACTGCAGATCAACATGGAACAGTAGTTCCTTCAGGGCAGATGGGCAGCAGGTATGACAGTGAAGTGTGTATCTTTGTCAGAGACCGTCTGATCGAACAGCTGACGAGGGAGATCCAGGCTCTAAAGGAGGAGCTAGAGTCTTTCAGACTGGAGGTAAAAACCTGGAAAGCAATTGTTTATTTTTTACGGAAGTTTGTCTTTACACCATCAGCAAGACCAGCTTCCCTGCGTCTCGTTGTGTCTACTCTCAAATCTCTCGTCCATGGCCAGAGTGGTCGCCTGTGCCAGGCGCTGAGGGGGCGTGTCAGTGAGCTGGAGGCGGAGCTGGCAGAGCAGAGCCACCTGAGGCTGCAGGCTGTGGGAGAGAGCGAGTTCCTGAAGGCCGAGCTGGACGACCTGCGGAGGGTCAGGGAGGACACGGAGAAGGAGCAGCGGTGCCTGACAGAGATCGAGAGTAAATCAGAGTTCACTAAAAAAACGTGGCTGTCGAGTTGTAGCCGTAGTATTCTTCTGAAAAGTTGTCTGATTAGAAAGGATGAATATCTTGATGATAGGTGAAATTCTCTGAGAGCTATCAGAGAAAAAAGCGGAAACAGTCATTTGGAGTCAGAGAAAGGAGGACTCTAAAAATGACTTGACTTACAGCTCTACGCTGCTCCCTATGATGTTTCTTTACCTGCGGGGTTTGATCCTTTCTATCCTCTACGTGTTTACCAGAAAAGGCTCAAGCCAACGAGCAGCGCTACACCAAACTGAAGGAGAAGTACACAGAGCTGGTTCAGAGTCATGCAGACCTGTTGAGGAAGGTGAGGACCACAACTGTACGTCTTCATTTTCATGTTCAGGACATTGTTCCATCCTCATCTGTAAAGCCTCAGTCGGGTCACTTGCTGTCCTCCTGGTTGTAATTCCCTCGAGTTCCATCAGAATCAGTCTTTGTCCCATGCCCTCCTGTTTGTGTGTGCAGAACGCAGAGGTGACCCGGCAGATGACCGTAGCTCAGGCAGCACAGGATGAAGTGGAGAATGTAAGGAAAGAGATGCAAGAAAAGGTGAAAGCTGCCCAGGACACTGCAGACAAACAGGTTAGGATGACACGAATGTCTGTCGCCAAACGTCTTTCATTGCTTTTGAGTCAAATGACAGGCTGCAGATCTGGAGCCAATGTGAAAAGTAATCGGGCAAAAATTGGATTTTTATGGTCCCACAAGTGCTTCCAAACCTCAACAAACTATTTTTGCAAAGCTGAGCGTTATTGTTAAAGAGCTGAATAAATTGAGATTGATTACTTCTGTTGTTCAGGAAAGGGAACAGATGGAGCACCTTCAGGAGCTCCAGAGAGAGCTCGTATCCACTCGGGCAGAGCTGGACTCTCTGAAGACCACCGTGGCCTCTTCACAGGAGGTCAGTCCTGTCACTCCGATTCTGCTAGCATTTAGTCTGTAGGCATTTATTTTTGGCTTGTAAAATATTACAGTTCAAAGTAGAGTTGAAAATGGACTGTGGGAGTTTCTAGTCATTATTACTAAATGAGGTGATTTATTTCCTTTTCTGATGTATCAGTCGGGCAAGAAGTTCAGCCAGTAGGTCTTTTATCAGCCTTGACAGAAGGAACACATTAATAACGACAGAATAGCGAGCGTCTCCAACATCGGACAGATTTTCACCCAGCTGTTGGCAGTTTTTAGAAACGGAAGAAAGACTAAATCCGCCCAATAAATCCCCTTTCATCCTGATACCGGCACTTTTTGTTAACATGTTCGGCCACCTGTTAATCACTGACTCTGTGACAATTACAAAAGATCAGAGTTAATCATCACACAGATTTGTTTTATGTTGATGCATTACTGTGTTAAATTGGTTTATGCATTATTTTTCCACCCATGAATCACGTCTTGGTTTGTTTTTTGTTTTGTTTTTCATTGCTACACCACTGAGCCAAGTGGAATCTGTCCTCAGTTTTGATGTTTGTAGCAGGCAATAGAATATGTTTAATCCACGTTAACCCTCACTGTCCGTAACGTCTCTTCTGTCATTTACAGATGTTTTCGCATACCTCACATCTTTCTCTCTCATTCTCTGATGTTCTAGTTAGGAGGCCACCATTATATCATATGCCTTCACTGCCCAGTTTTTGTTAAAGAAAGACTTTCCTCAACAATTCTTTTTCCTTTCTTGCCGTTCAATCGGACATGCTGGCCCTCAGACTGTAAGTTTTTCCGCTGTTTTCTGTCCACACCTCATGGTCTAAACGCAGACAAATTCCCATCCAAACAAAAAGGTTCAGTGTGAATGATCTGTTGAGACTTCACTTTGTTGTCACAATTCATGATCACTAGATTGCACAACCACAACTTCCCAGTTTACTCTTTACTGAAAATAACCCTAACCCAAACCTCAGTGGAGACACCATGGCTCTCCTCAAACTTTAACTGAGACAATATTGTTCAAACTGTTGCCTAAAAATAATCTGTCCTTTTACTGTGAGGTCAGAGCAGTCGCATCTCACCAAATCCCGACATGACCCGACAGCTCTGTGTTACCTAACCACCTCCACCACAAAATCCTTCTCCTCGCTCCAACTTTGCTGTTTTTGTCTTTTTTGTCTCGCCATCCTTTATCCCTCAACGTAGTCGGGCGAGGTGCTTAGCTCTCAGCTGGCTGCTTTGGAGTCTGAAAAGGCCAAGCTGGTGCAGGACTTGTCAAAGGTGGAGTCCGAGCTGGTGGTCCGGGGGGAGGAGCTACAGCAAGCCCAAAGCTCGCTCTTAACCGAGAGGGAGAGCGGGGTGAAAGCGGCGGAGGCCCTGCAGAATCAGCTCAATGAGAAGGTGAAATTGCTCACACACTTGTCATTAGCTTTAGGAGACCAAACAGATGTTGTAGTGTGAGAGAATCCATCTGACAGGTGTGCGTTTGCGCCCGCAGGAGAGCAAGGAGCAGGCTCTGGAGAGCCAGCTGCTGGCAGCCCGCTGGGCCAGCCTGCAGGGCGCTGTGGAGGAGGCAGAGAAGATTGTCCAGGACTCTCTGGTCCGGATAGACGATCCGGCACACATCAGCTGCACCAGCTCCGCAGGTCAGACACTGATTTTGAAACGGCACAGCACCGGGACAGCTGTCAGCACTGTGTGGGCACGAACTTCATACGTCCCTCCATCTCTGCAGACTATCTTGCATCTAGATGCCAAGCCTCTTTAGACTGTTTGGACCGATTACATTGTGCCAGAGAAACCTTCCTGTCTGACAACACAGGTGAGACACCAAAGCACTGTGCCGTATATCAAATAAATATGATAGAATAATAGAAAACGGGTTAATTTTTTCCTCATTTCATTTGATGCAGGCGTTTCTGAGCTAGTGCGAGTGGTGATTCAGTGTGGTCACCTCGTGGGCGACACCATTGTTCAGGGTAGTGCCACCTCCCACATGGTGCCCGTGGAGCAAGCTGATGGTGAGTGTGTCTGTGTGATACATGTCCAGTCATGTCTGTTAGCTGCCCTCCTGATCTGTGACATGTGCTCAGACAGCTCAGGGAAAGCTAGATAGAGAAACGACAACAGATCAGATCATCTACTGTAGACAAATCAGTTAGCCCTTTTTTATGTCTGTAATGGATTAAAATCACATTCACAACTGGATTTGGCTTAGTCAACACAACTACAGACAATGAAAGGCACACAAAGAAATCTGCTTGTGAATTTAAGATACAATCAGTGTCATGTTCATGTTTGGTCAGGGATGGTTGGTCACAAAGCTTGAGAGCGTCATTTAAAAAAAAGCCTCATCGGATCCATCAGATCCTGTGTCTCCGCACCAGGTGGCAGTCCCAAAGATCACCATCTTACTAATTCTGTTTAGGATTTAGGCTTGGAAAGTGTGAAACGAACATTGTTTTCCACATTTGTAAAGATTTTCTAATAGATCATTTTTTAAGATGCCGTCGGGAGAAGAATTGTTGCTAATACAGTGCAACAGTTTCAGTTCTTTAGCCTTCAGGCTGGACTATCCAAAGAGCTTGTAATAAACACTGAGAATTTAAACTTTGTGAAGAACTGCTCCTGAGACGGTACATGACATGTTGAAGCATTTCAAAGACACCCACATGCAGCTGAAACTTCCCCAGACCCCCAAACACAGATATAGGCTTTCATTTTGATTAAAAACGACAAAGGAACCAGCAGACCAAACATAAAGGTATAATATTACAACACTGCATTGGTATTGAGAAATTCCCAGGGCAGGTGTGACGAGTTGGGGAGGGATACTAAGGACAAACTGAGGTTAAATAAGTCTCTTACTGAAGCAAAAATCTCTGCAATCCCAGCTGAGGGATTCTATCTGCTGCTTGGTAAATATGCCTGCGGGTAACCAGCTGTTGGCTTTTATTCGCTGTAATTCTTCATGTCATTCAACACTTGATAAAGAACACGTAATCAGTTCATTCTACCAGACCAGTGTTTCCCTCTTAATTATTTTCGAAGGGATCTTTTGAAAGCTTTAGGATAAGTTGTGGCTCTTCTACAAGCCCCATCCCAAAAATATGGGCAATGCTGTTAAAAACTGCTCTGTATCAAAATGTTATCCATTTTTTCTGTTTGTAACATTTACATTTCCCCACTGTGGAACCAATTGAATTTTATATTCTATACTGGAAAACAGACAGTAAAACAAATATTTAATATGAGGACTTTTTCCCAATTTCAAAATTATGAGCTCATTTGAAGTTTCACGGTGCCAACACATCTGAAAAAGGATGATCACCTAAGAAGAGTGATTAGCTCTGTTAAGTACCTGCATTGTGTTCACAAACTCATAGTACTGTATAGACATTTTCCACAAGTTTTTATGTTAAAAAATATATCTTTATAAAGAGTCCCTATGAAGGATTAGAAATGCATAATATTGTCTGGATGCTTGCATAATTCACCACATACATGAGCATCTCATCTTTGCACAAGTCTGCTAAAATACTTTCAATTAGTTTGTACCGGTACTCATAATCCAACCCTGTAACCTGAAATAGCCCTCAGCTGTGTTTTCTGTTGGGAAAATCAGCCAAAACATGCACAAAGAGAACAAAGTGGCTGACCTCATACACAAGTAATGTTTTTTTTTTTGTTTCTCTCAGAGTTGACAAGTCTAAACATGCCCATATTTAATAGAGCTGTGGCCGGCTGCCATGTTATCGCCACAGAAAAACAAACAGGCGGAGTTTAAAGGGGTTTGGACTGCAGCTGGGAGCCTGAGGATCAATGGACGACTTTTTTTCCTGTACATTTCTGCCATTTTTGGAAAGCCATTTTGTTTTCTGGTCCTCGTTATCTTTATGACCCAAGTGACTCGTGCTCGTGGCTCTGTTACACGTCAAAGTGCACCGGAGATTACTATGGTGTTCTCATAGAAACTATAACTTTTAACCCCACAGATCTCCTCTGTACAACACCCTCTGTGGATGAATGATGTTGCTTCTCTCTTGGTGCATCAGTGTGTTTTATTTGTAGCTATTTGGTCTTTAGGTGCTCATAGATCCTCCGTTTTGTCTGTCTTTCAGCCCTGTCGGAGAGCGTGAAGACGTGTGGAGCAGAAGCTCTGGCTCTGCTGGGCCAGATGAAGCAGCAGGACAAGCTGACGGCAGCAGACAACAACAAGCTGAAGGCGGCTCTGCAGGCCATCCTGGCCACCGCAGAGGTCCATACTTCATACATACTCTGAGAAATAATGACCGCATTGGTTGTTGCCTGAAGACCCTCCTGAACCTCTGCTTTGATATTTAATATTACTGATGTGGTTCTTTCTGTCCTGTTACCTTCACAATGAGGTCATGCCACTCTTTTATTGTTTCAGAAACTGCGCCCCCGGGGTTTGGAGCTACAGCAGGGGGAGCTGGGAGATCTCGTGGAGCAGGAAATGGCTGCCACATCCGCTGCTGTGGAGTCTGCAGCTGCCAGGATAGAAGTGTGTAACAGTGTGTGTGTGTGTGTGTGTGTGTGTGTGCATGTGTGTGTAGCTCTGGCCTTCACAGAGCAGCAGAAGTATGTTAAGGTGAACTTTCTGTGTGAACACATTGCCCCTTGTTTCGCATTCTGAGAGGCCTTAACTTCAAATTGTCCCCCCCCCCACCTCTTCCCTCTCTCCCGTTTGTCTCAACAGGAAATGCTGAACAAGTCTCGAGCAGTTGATACAGGAATCAAGATGGAGGTCAATGAGAGGTAAGACTCAGATTAGACTCGGTTTGTGGAACCAGAGACAGCCATGTTTTTTTCTGTGTAACATCATGAGTTTGTTCTGAGTCAGATTATATAAAAGTCTGTGGAAATTTCCTCCACTTTTCACTAGTTTGGTATTATTATTGCTATTTTGAGGTCAGAATGGAAGTGTTGTGTCTCTGGAGATACATCGACTTTTGAGCAAGGCCACTGTGTGGTTGACAAGTTTTGATTTCGTAGGTGTACTTTCATTCCTGGCTCATCTCATTCAGGATAAGAAAGTGAAGATGCAAGGCTTTAATACAATAATTGATCAAATTCAATGGCACCTCCCCAGAGGGCTGTCTGATTTTGCTTCTTGTTTTTGAGTATTAAATCTGTAAAAGCAGTTTAGTAGACTCAAAAACATGGACAAAAGCATTCTATTTGGGCAAATCCATTAATGCCGAGCCATGTTCTGGAAAGCCCAATACTTAAGGACCTTTGCATGTGACTGTGCTTATAGAGAGGGCAGTATCACTTGAATTAGGTCGACTGGACAAGTTCACCCTCATTACCCTGTGCACAACGTCAGATTTTCCCGAAATAGAAATCCTGTCAGCCCACAAACATGCGAAAACTCTGAGCTGAGAGGAAAGAGAAGAGTTACTTAATAAATAACCTTAAAATCTGAGGAACCGATGAAGACATATGACGCATGAAGCCAAGGCGCTGCCTGTAAACATAAGGTAAAAGTTGTCGTTGAAGCGGCGATCGAATATTTGACTTTAGACTTAGAGGAACACAACCATCTCATCAGCTCAGCCTCAGAGCTTGTGGTGAAGCCGGTGTGTCATCTAATGCTTCTCCAACTCTGTCATAACAAGCCTGAAATGAGTTTCATCAGAGCTCTGTGAGAGCCCGCTCCTCCCACTCTTTACCCCCCAGTGACCTCAAAATTCACATGAAAGCAACTTTTTTTTGGCTGAGATAAGTACGAAAAACCTCCAGCAGCTTTAGAAAGTGGACAAAGAACTGAGGACAGTGTGCATCTTATCAGTAGGAGCGCAGAGCTGTGGCTCCCCAGCTTTGGGTATCGTCCATAAGGACGTATGTATGGGATGTGATTGGATATTTCAGCTGCTTGGCACACAGGTGTCAAAGAGTCAGAATACCCGTGTTGGGGCTCTGGCTTGTTTCAAGTCCAGACTGCAGTGTTACATCAGCTTTGGATGTCCTGTGTTTTGTCGCCCTCTGCAGGATCTTGGCCTCGTGCACAGAGCTGATGCAGGCGATCAAGGAGCTGGTCCTGTCTTCCAAACACCTGCAAAGAGACATCGTGGAGAGTGGGAGGGTGAGCCCTATGCTCTCAAAAATTTGAGAGCAGCGCGATTCTACTGATTCCATTTATGACAGTATCTGATTATGTCACACACACACTTAGTTTAATCTGCAAAAGACTACAAATTTGTGTCTCATTCAGTCTATTAATAGGTGCATGACGCTTGGGACTGTCATTCATTTGGTTATTTGTCCACCAGGGGGCAGCCTCCATGAAGGAATTTTATGCCAAGAACTCCCGCTGGACCGAAGGCCTGATCTCTGCCTCGAAAGCAGTTGGATGGGGCGCCACGGTCATGGTGTAAGTATCGCAGGGCTCCTGTTGATCACAGCTGGAATGTGTGGTGCATACTTTTCGAATACTGGACGTGTCCAGGAAGATGAGGCAACGTGAAGAAATTCTGACACTCGACATGAAACCCGTCGGCATGCAGAGTTGTTTAGAGGCATTCAGAAACCTTTTTAGCGCAAGGTCTGGCACTCAAAGTAGAGTCCTTTGCATTTTGTTGTTCTAGTGATGCTGCAGACCTGGTGGTGCAGGGCAAAGGGAAGTTCGAAGAGCTGATGGTGTGCTCCCACGAAATAGCCGCCAGCACAGCACAGCTGGTGGCTGCATCAAAGGTTAGCATGGATTCCCCCCTTTCTTTATTCCGTGGGAGACCCCTTTGTTTTTTACATTGAGGGAATGTGTCTTTTGCTGGACCGCTACTGTTGGAAAGCTCTGGGTACAGGCAGCAGATCTCGCTTCATGGCTGCCGCTCTCCCTCAGGTAAAGGCAGACAAAGACAGTGCCAACCTGAGCCGTCTGCAGCAGGCCTCGCGGGGCGTCACGCAGGCCACCGCCGCCGTTGTGGCCTCCACCAAGTCTGGAAAATCCCAGATTGAAGAGACAGGTGAGCACATCCCCTGCCCAACTGAGAGCTGCTCGCTTTCGTATCTTGTAAGTGTATTCATCGTTTGGATTTCTTAACAGATGTCACACAGCTCTGCCTCTTCCTCTCTCTGTTTCTAGAAACGATGGACTTTTCCAGCATGACTCTCACCCAGATCAAACGACAAGAGATGGACGCACAGGTCAGTGGGTCGTGACAAGGGTTTTCAACATGATGAGCCAAACGCACTCAAAGGATTTCTCACGATGCCGCTCATAGAGTTTGGCTCAAAATGGTATCCCACATAAAAACAAGTGTGTTAGTAATGAAAGGGTTTGTTTTTTCTGGTGCTGTAAACTCGCACTAAAGGTAGAGTTGTTTTTTTTTTTATCTGAGAGTTGAATTTTACTCTCATATTTGAGGATGCGCTTTACTAACACTGTAAGAAAAACCTCCACACAGATGCTGCATTGTTATCAAAGCACAGCGGGCTCCTGTTTGAGGAAAACAGATGTATTTTTAGTCCTGATCAAACCTATGAGGAAAACTACTTTAACTGGGTTACAGGAAGTTTCTATGGAGATGCAAATTAAAAGAAAACAAGTATCTGTGAGGATGTCCTGGAAGAGATTAGAGTAAATGGCGAAGAGGCTCCTGGATAATTCTCTACACTGTATACCGCCTGGAACACTGCTCGATTAAAGCAGCTCTGTTCCCTAAATAGTTCCGTTGTCTGTTTTTCTTCAGGTGCTGGTTCTGGAGCTGGAAACCCGTCTGCAGAAGGAGCGAGAACGTCTTGGCGAGCTCAGGAAGAAGCATTACGAGCTGGCTGGTGTGGCGGAGGGCTGGGGCGAGCAGGGGGAGGGTAAGCACCGACGGCAACAATAGCAATAACCCCCCCAGAAAAGACCCCAGACCTCAGAATGTTCCAGCCAAAGGCGGCTGAAATCCCTCTTCTCCTTTTCAGGCACGGGGTGAGACCGGCCGCTCCTGTCAGCCACCTTCTCCGTCACCAGACCGGCTTCTGTCTGCCTCTTTCTATTTATAGAAACACCTTTCTGTCTCCTTTTTTTACCTGGTTTTGTTTTGTCGTTTGTTTGTTCGTTCTTTTTATCTAAGCCAAATCAGAAGGTGCTTCTTTTCCAAACCTGCTTCACCACTCGTGTCCTCACGCTTTCCTCATGAAGCTCCAACAGAGGCGCATCGGGGGGGGGGGCACAGCCTCACACCTGCCCTGCTTCTCCTCCAGAGCTGCGCCGGTGAGGAGCCCCAGTGAGCTGTGTCCCAGGATTTGTCCCGTTTAGTTTGTCTCTTGTTTTGCCTCTCGCCACCCTCACGCGAAGACGCTGCAGGCACAGAGTTCTCAGGACATCTGAAGGACGCAGCGCACAGGGGGCCAAACTGTGAGCAGCCCGTGTTGGGCCGTGTGAGGTGGTGGGTCAGAGACCACCGCTGCCGGCCGTCACACCTCTGCACAGCTCTCCTGTTTTCCCGTTCTGGCAGTTTGAGCCCTCATCCTCCCCCTGCCCCCCCCTCTAACCATTCTTTCCTCACTGTGAGCTATCACCTTATCAGGTCCACAGGGCTCGTACCAGCTGCTTCTCTGGACTTGCTGCCTTTCATGCCCTCACCATTTTAACGACCGTGACTGTTAACTTAAGCAACCTTCCCCTCATGAGTTACTTTTTTTTGTCTTTTTTTTAAAAAACCCTCTTTTACCTTTTTTACCTCACACGGAAACTCTTAAAACGTCTCCTCAAATCGTTTCCATTAAGTTTTTTTTTTTTAAGCCGCGGGGTACCTCGTGGCACACAGACGGAGGTAGCGGTTCATCGTGAGGACGTTTGGAAACACTAATAACGTGCTTCATTTTTATGATTTCCTCTTTGTGGCATATAAGTTATAGAGCAGGGCAACCCTCTGTTTTTCAATTGGAGACGAGTTTCAATTCGTTCCGACGCCTTACTGTTCAGTGATAGTAATAGTTAAGACAAGCTGAAGGTGCATTTGTCGGAAGCTGGGATGAGGTCACATGGTCAAATGCCAGTGGCCAGGTATCTGTTCCTTTTAGAGGTATTTCAGGGGAGGGGATTGTCTGCACAATAAGCAAATGAATACCTGTTCAAGTTTTTTAATCAAACTAATCTGATAATCGAAGGCTCTTCCACTGCACAAACCTCTTATGGACAAGAACAGGATTTGCCGAGTTCATCAGCTGAAAACAGTCGATGCCAGTGGACTCACACTGCATTGGTTCCATTACTGTCCCCTAAGACCAAGTCGCTGTGTAAATAAACTAAAGGCCTTCTACGGTTTCTTTCCTTTCACCCTACAGCATCTGTTTGTACATCTTTTCCAGTGTAGATCTACTTTGATGCAGCAACGCTTACAAAATGGTGCACATAGAACTCTCCTGCTGAGGCTGGCAAACTAGTTCTAAGTTTGCTTCAAACGGACGTGAACAGGCTTTCTTTTTTTCTCTCTAAAGCCAACACCTCTTACCATTTTCCTGTTGGACGATTCTGTGTCTTAACGTGCTTAGTTCCAATACTCTGCTTCAGTCGTGTATCTCTTTAAAACAGAAAAAGGACAAAAAAAAGTTTGTGCTGGGTATTTAACACATGCTGCTTGGTTAGTTTTGCCAATATTTCAATATTTCTCCCATAAAGGAGAAAAGCGAGGTTTAATTCACCTGGAGAAAAGCTGTAAATTGGACAAAAAACAACCTTGAAATGTCTGTTCTCACCAGCTTTTGACTGGGTTTTTGGAAAGTATCATTTGCCGTACTGTTTCCTACAGATCTTTGTATTTAATAATAATTCCAGCCTTTCTGCCTGTCCCTGCTCCTCTGGATAAACTGTTGATTTCATTAGAAAATGTAATATAAACAAAACATACCATAAAAGAAGTAAACGTCTACTTTTGGTAGTATTTCAAGTGTCTTGAAAGATGGATTTTAATGCACCTTGAGTGATGTTTGGTTTTTATCTCTGCTCAGATATTCTTTATTAACCCGTCTCTGTCTGTGTGTTGGGTTCGTTTCTGTAGTTTCCACCAGCTCAGCCAGCCTTTCAAACTGCCTCACACTGTAGAAACCAATACTCACATAGCAACATTGAAACATGTATTTGTATATTATACTAAAACTATGTTGGTGGGTTTGTTTTTATTTTTCCAGTTTTTGAAATAAATATTTGGACTCATTAATACAGACGTACGGTGTGACTGTGGTTTGTAAGGACTTTTTCTGGACTGTGGACGAAGCTGTGACGTCCTGCAGTCACCATGATTAAAGAGGATATTATTTCCAGATCAATAAGCTGAGGGGAGTTATGTCCCCAGCACCCGGGTGGCAGGGGATTATTCTTGGTAAATGCTGACATTACATAATAATCTAATTGATTACCTGGAGTTTTGGGAAATGGATTTCTATATTTGAAGGGAATGAGATAGAATTATGTCATAAATAAATACGGTGGCTTACGCACACTGCGCATGTCAGAGAGAAGGGGGGGGGACAAAGGTGGGATGCTTATTTACCTAAATTAATGTTGCAGGATCTGTTTTTACTGTGACTGAGTGGTCTTTGATTGGAACTTTTTTTCCAGGAAGAATTAAATATAACAAGGAATAACAACATGGTAATGTAAAAACACTAAATCATGGTGTACATCTCTGTAGCAAAAGAATATTTAAACTATCGGAAAGATCAATTACTTAATGTACGTTATAAGTGTCCTTGCTGAGGGTCCTTTTTTTGTAGAAATTGGGAAATTTTTTGTTTTCTCCTTTATTTTTCTTACCCCTCTTTAGGTAGAAAACAGGTACTTATTTTTGCCCTCCTGTCAATTTTTTGTCTCAGGGACACCGTAGTACTGAAAAACTTGTTCACAGGAAGAAGAGGAGCTCTGGCGGTGAGTCGAGCTGGAACCCTTCACTGCGAGCCGGACCGATGAGCCCAAACCAGACCCAGAAGACCCCCCCTCACTGCTCAGCTTCACAGGTTCAGGTTGAGTCGCCCGTCTCTAAATCCCGACATACACAACCTAACAACCTCCACTACACAAAATGAGGTAGAAGACAGGCATGATAAAAGTAAAAGAATTATTTGGTGTAATCTAAAACCATTAGAGATTCTGATCTGAGCCACTTTCATGGCATCCTTTCAGAGTGGTCGCGTTCCATTATACTTGAAAACAATATACACAGGAGTAATAAAAACAGAAGCCTTATTGCTCAAAAACGATGCAACTTTGAATACGACCTAAATCCAGATCAGGAGAAGAATCACAGTCTTAAATGAGATAGGACAGGGGCTTTAAGGTTGGAAACGCTGGACTTTCAATACTTGTCAATAGTTTACTTAAGAAAAAAAAGAAAATGAGATTGCTTTTATTCATATGATTCTATGACTCAGCTTTTATAAAAGACAACCAGATGAAATGTGGATGTGTGGAATATAATTATAACAATTTGAAATCAATCCAATAATCATAGAGGTATTCAGCTCTCCAAAAAATGGCGGAAGAATGCATCATACGTGAGCCGCTGGTGGTACTTTAGCTACTGCAATATCTGGTGTCATCATAACGAGATAAAACGGTTCCAAAGTGCCTCCACTGGGAAGAAAATCCTGACCAAGAGGTTCATTTTAAACTACTGTGAGTTAACCCAGTATTGACCAGTACAGCTTATTCAGTTAAAGAGTGGATGGATGGATTAATATAAAAAAAAGAATTTATGACGATCATTTAAGCTTGTAGATGTTGGAGAGATCCCACTTCTTAGCGCTGCAGGGCCGGTGAGTGGGGATTCAGTTAATGACTGACATATGTAGTCTGCTGACATGATAAAAAAAAACAAAAAAATTGTTTTAAATGGAAAGATTTTACAAGTGCTTTCAGTAAATCCCACAGCTATCTTTAGTTACATTTCTGAGAGACGGATTTCTGGCTTCACACTTGTGTTGTCCCAAATATGCTGTGACAAGAATATTCTGAACAAAAGTTTTCCATAAGATTGATGCTCTTAGGCGTACTTTCAAAAGCGAGTTTGGAATATCAATGGTTCCTCACAGCTGGGACAACAGCTGCTGATCCGCAGGACCTAAAATGATTGTTTAAGCACGTAAACTCTTTAGTTTGAAAATGTGCTGCTCTTTTTTTTGTTTCACCCTCTGACAAAGGGCCGTCCATCTGCCCCTGCCTTTATTCCCACAGTCAATCGGTCTGGCTGAAGCCAGCAGGAGTGAGCAGGTTCCCCTGGCTGCTGTGGTCACATGGGTGGTGTGGTGGGAAAGACACAGAGAGCTATTTATAGCCTCTGCAGTCCGGAGCTGGGCAGCCTTGCAGCAGGTCTCCTGGCAGCAGCAGAATCTGCGTCTGGGCGGCAGCAAGGCAGCCTCGCATATGCGGAGGCTTTAAATCAGCAGGTCTGCCCACGGGCCGGCCACCTGAGCCGCTCTGAGGGCAGGGACTGACCGCATGCTACTGAAGCCTGGAGATAAAGGTGGACTGGGTGGAGGCCACATGAAATCCGGACACACGTCATACACCTCTGTCACTTCAGTTTCTCTTAGTTCTGCCCTTTTTAAGGTACAATTAATAGAATTTACCCGGCGTATCGAACTGGGGGAAGCTTTCAAACTTGCAGTTCTTCCAGGGGAAACGTTTTGGGGTCTGATCATTCCCAGGGATGTGAACCAAGTCCCAGTTTGTTGTTTTCACCTCGCTGCAGAGAGGCACGGTGGTGCTGAGTGGATCCCGCTCCAACATATTGGCCCCGTTTCTGTGGCCACTCTGTGCTAAGTGGGAGCTTGCTTTCTCTGTGTTTTTCTTTGAAACAATACGAGAATTGGAACTGGGAGTAAAACGGGGCGCTTCCATCCATGCAGGTCTTCCTGCGCTGGCGAGGCCCAGAGCTGCGCTTGTCACCGGGCCCAGCTTCTCCCCAGCAGCCCTGCTGACACGCCGCGGCTGTCACAATAAAATATGACAGACCTGTTTACTCTCTGAACAGAGAGGCCCACGTTCTGCAAATGATCTGTGCAAGCATGAGTTTCTCCCGTCTCGTGCTGCGTTTTGGGACCTTCGTTTTGGCGCGCTGGCCCGATAGCTGCAGCACGGGCACGCAGAAAACGTTCAGACCAGAGGGTTAAGGGGGGGGGGGGGGGGGGGGCTCTGACTGGAGCACGGGCACAGGGCTCCATGTCTCACCCGTGGACACAATGCAGAGCAGGACTGGGCTCACATTCCTATCAAACAGCTGATTATACTGCGGGCTGTTGTTGAGTCAAAGCAGACAGAGTAGGTAACTGTATCAAAATGAGCTGCTCATTTCCAGGACTTTTCACCCCAGACAACTTCAATTAGTCCTTTTCAAAGTTACGTAATCCATAACCAATTCATTAACACCATGTCAACATTAAATCTGCAAAGAGCTCATATGTTTGCTCACCAGCATGGTCGTTGTCTGACTTTATTTCTGCTGATATACATTTACAGGCTTTAATGTTAGAACAGATAAAGGGCCATCATGAGATGGTTTTTCCACGTTTTGTCAGCCTCTGTCTCCTCTGAGAGGTCCACTCTGATCATGTCTGTGTCTGCAGAGCTCATTTGTTCTTTGTCTATTCATGAATTTTAGAGGTGTTTTTGTTTGAGGTTTGCCCTCAACAAAGTTCCTTGTAACTGTGCTGTAAGTCAAAATGGGCTCAAGCCCACCTGCTTGTATCAGTGATGGTAAACAGTGGAACGGAGGGGATGTGGAAGGATATAGTACCTTCTCAGTGCTGTCAAGCTGTCTGAATACGCTTACTGTTCGCAGTTTTATCTGAACCAGACAGCCAGCCTTCTGAATAGTGAGTGTCACCACTCAGGCCGGCCTCTCTGAGGGCCTTCGAACACCATGTTTTTGTGCCGGCCTCGCTCATTGTACTCTCGCCTGGGCTTGCTCTTCAATGCCAGACATAAATATGAGATCAGAAGATGAGGAAAATAGTGCTTCCCTCTCCAAGCTTCTATGATGTTATGCTAATTTGTAGAAAAAAAGCAATGTGCCCCCCCCCCCCCCCCACATGTGCTAAAGAGTCCCCTTAAAAAACAAAGAGTAGCCAACCAGATGCTTCGTGGCTTCATATTGACTACCATTTCCTTTTGCCTGTTGCCCTCCTGATCCCTTGTGTTTGGACAGTGAATAGTACATGTACAGCATGTTTGGACTTGTTAGGAAACACATTTTGTTTTTGGGTGTTAACAAACAGCAGGCCCTCAAGGAGAATGGCTAAGCATTTGCATTCCCTGTTCTGCGCAGCCGGAAAAATAAATTGAGGCAATGAATCAGATAAAAGGGCATCACAACATGGCCAGCACCAGCAACCACTGGTATTCTTTGATTTTCCTCAGCAAAACCCTTTGTGGGTTTGTGTGGGCTAAAGAGTGTGTGTGTGTGTCTGTGTGTGTGTGAGAAAGAGAGAGACCGTATCTTAGGCTCTCCATGATGGATGATTGCTTTGTGATCTTTTAGGGTCTTTAAAGGCCTCTGTGTGATGGTTCTAACAAAATGCTGCCACATTTGTAAGAATAACTTCTTAAAAAGGGCAAACACAGTCTTCAAGTTTTCTGTTACCTTCTTTGGGCAATAGGGTCAGAGCCGGAGAAAGAATTTGGAGTACGATTGGACAGAAAATGCCTCTCCTGGTAGATTATTCAGACCATTGCCCATTTGCTACATTCCCTCTCACTCTTTAAAGTATGTGTATGCCCCACAACGGTTTGTTTCAGTTCATTGAAATAGAATATCAATATCACTGTTCTTAGTCCCACGGCTTCACACATCGTTTTTCCTGTCGGTTTCAAACTGGTGTTTCCTCATTGTATTTTTTTAAGGTAACGTTGGCGTGCGTCTGTGTCTGACTAGCCAGCATTTGACACAGTGAAAGGAGAATAGGGCTGAATTTCAGTGGAGAAACTAAACAGCAGGCAGCTTTGAAATTCTAAACTATCTTTACCACAAAAAAGCCACCCAATTTTATTTAAAGAATAGGACTTAATGGCATGTAATATGTGTATGTCTGGATAAAGCTGAGGGTATAGTTTGGAACATGTCTCTGCTTAAGAGACATGTCTGGTTAAGCTGTTTATGTATGAGATCAAGTGATGATGAAAAGAAAATTTTCCGCAATTTTGAGTGTCAGAAATGAGACCAAATCTGACCTCAGTCCAACTTAGATGAGGCAGATGGGATGTCCTTTACCGCCGTCACTACATATGTCAACATCTGTCAAATGTAGGTCACGTAGAGTTAGACATTACATTTAGTCTGTAGGGAGCGGGTGGTCCGGCGCTTGTTTTTGTACTTCAAATGTAATCATTACACATATACAGTAATCCGGGCGGTCAGCTGTTGCCCTACTTCTGCATCAGAGGGAGACAGACCTGAAAATAGACATCAACGCCGAGAGACAGTCAAGTCCATCCCAGAAACGGAGGCGGGCCGGGCAGGACGGACCCAGACGCTGCATGACACCAACTCCTCCACAGCTCCGCTTTAGGAGGGAGAGGTCGGGGGAGATGAGGTTGCTAGGAGACGTGTCTCAATGCAAACACAGCACCATCTGCTGCTGTAGGATTTGGACTGGGTTTGCCAAGTTGGACGGGGGAGAGAGCGAAATCGGCCCAGGAGGCTCGTTGGAAACGACGCCACGGGGGAGAGTTTCAGGAAAAAGGGGAACGAAGACGTGAGCCGGAAAAAGGAGAAAAGAGAGATTTGAGAACGTAGGAAAATGAGGAAAAATGAGGAGAGAGGCGAGGGATAAGTAGGGGAGAGTTAAAGAGTAGGGAAGTGTATGGCTAACAGGTGTGACTCTCACTTCACACACACTCAGTCCTCCTCCACACACACATTCAACTCCAGACTCTGGCAGAAAACGTCAGGCGTGCCAGCCTCATGATATTTCCGTGTTAAAGTTCTGAACACTGGAGGAGGTGACGCCTCCTCCTGTTTGTTCCACAACCCCTAATGGTAACCAATGATGCACCTGTTACCATGGGGACAGTGAAACATCCTCACCAGATACCTGTCATTGTTCATTGTTCACTCGCAGACGGCTTTCTGCCCACATTCTCCGATGATGTGATTCCATCTCACTCTCATATTCATATTCATATTCCCCTGAGGAGGGAATGAGTCATCACTTTCATCATCACTCCCATTATTTATTTATTCTTGTTATTAGGGAAAGAAGATTATAAGCTTATGTGTTAGCCATCATCTAAACATGTAGGCAACCCCATGATGGATAAGCAACTGATTTAAACAGGTCTGCGTCTTAATTGAAAAACACGGTGCATCTTTATGTTAATAAGCGGTGGAAGTAACATGAGCAGGCTAGTGAGCAGGCCTTATCTAAGGTTGGTTTGTCCACATCCTCTCTCCACTTCATAATACAAGAATTTAAAGTATCTGTATTCAAAAACTAAAAAAATAAGTTATTGTTAATATAGTAACTAAACAACAGGCCAAAAAGTTACAATCAAAAGAAGAATTTAGGGGTGGAAACGTGATTGTCTAAGGCTTCCTTATGTGTTTGTAATCTGACTTAATTTAAGTAAGGCCTGTCTCTAATTTACTTTGGAATGATGATGTAAGAAATAGAAAAGTCAAACCTAACTACAACGTCTACATTTTGGGTTACAACGCTAAACTGATGGCGGGTTCCTTCAATGTGTGAAATCCAGCATTCAGATTCAAGTCTGCAAAGGCAGAAACACACACCAGTTGTTCCGTACAGATATTAAGGTGCATTTTATTAGATGAAGATCCAATGATATATAGTCAACATCAGCATCCTCCTTTACAAAAGACATTAAAATTGAAACATTTTCAGTAAAAAAAGTAGTATCGTACAGCCAATGTGGGGTACCAGAGAGAAAGCATGACATGACCGCAATCATATTCATTCATCATCATATGGATCATAGATAAAAGAAAGTACATTAACACTATTTACAGTCTGTAACAGAGATTGACAGAGATGGTAATCGGGATGAATACAGTAAATAGAATATATTCATATATTAAGATCTTCTGTTTTACAAAATCACAATGCATTGTATATATCACAGAGAAAGGCTATCTGCAAACTTGGCTTTCAGCTGTACACACACCCTCTTGTTTTGCAACACGTTGCCCAAGCAAAATGAAAACTTTTGTTTGGTCAATTTCTTGTTGACGGGCGGATTCTTTGGTTGTGCTGAGTTCAATGTTGCAGGCTCTGACTTAAAGAGGTCAGCCGCTGCCGGTTACTTAAGAGAATTAACTGTTTAGGTTGGCTTGGAGCTGGAGAGGCGTGGCCACATAGGGGGCCACTTGTAGAGCAATGTCTGCAGGAAACTGTGTGACAAACTAATTTCCCTTTCCTAAACCAGGATCACATTTAATCCGCACTTTAAACTCACGGCTCAAACGGACGGCCACGAACCCGACTCGATGTGGTATTACAGCACAAGGTTTCATAGCGACGCACAACGCTCTTTCCACAAAAACGGGATGAGGACGTGGCACCAAACTATTCGGAGAGCTGGTTATGTCATGCATGCGTTAACGGTGGTGTTTGCACGGGATAGAGTAGATTCTCTCGTGTAAAAGGCAGACGTTTCCCTTGGAGAATAACCTGTCCAGCACGTTAAGTAGGATCCTGGCCTTAGCAAAGAAAAGTTAGCTCAATGTACCTGAGCAAGGCTTCCCAGAAAAGGTGAGGTCAAACATTACCCATCAAAGCCCCCCCCCCAAGAAAATTGAGTATGTCAATGCGGAGTGGTGCATTATAGAAGAAGAGAGTGGAGCACACTGGCTCATATTTTTGCCCGGTGTGTTTCTGTGAGGGCCGGTTAGTAAAGATTAGAGGAGCAGCAGCTCCTCGCAGACTGAGAGAGGGCGGTTGGGTCTTCCTTTGAGGCTACGGAGCGCCAATTTTTTGGACATGTGCAACTTCCTTAACAGAATATCTTTGAACGGGATTCTCCTTTCTTTTTGTGTTCCCTCTTGTGCTAACTCCCAGCAGACCTCACTGACCGGAGGCGTCCATATGTTAGGTCAATCTCATTAGACTTACAGACCCTGGGAGGATCAGCAGGTTGCTTTGCATGACTTTGTGTTTTGAAGGAAGAGTAAAACCCAGTGGGGGAAGGGGGGGGGGTTGCTTTGTCTTTGTAAGGGAAGATTCCTGTGAGATTTTCGGACCAGCTGGTGGCCGTCCGTCCGTATCTCTTTCACACATGTCTGGCCCTGCTCGTCCTGAGCTGCCTCTCTGGCAAGGCACGGGATGGAGCCCGGCCAGAGGCCTTCAAAGCCACTGCGGAACTGGATCGGGATCTTATCCCCCACCATCTTGTAGTGTGTGTGTGTGTGTGTGTGCGATCCAGTTCCTGCCACAGGCCGCCTCCCATGCGCACGGGCCTCAGAGCCTGGTCCCGGCGCCGGGCCTCATCACTGGCCCAGCTGGCACGGCCCCATCAGCCGGATTTGCTGTAATCATCTTAGGTCCCCTCATTCATGCTGGGAACAGAGTGAATACCCATCAGCTCTTCGCCTGACCACAAATGAAGCACATAAGGTGGAGCCAACTGGTCGTCCTCTGGCTATTTAACCAGATAATGACCCCATGGCAACGGGTGCTGGGGTTATCGTTAGACAAAAGAGAGCGAGGATATCCCCCGAGCGGCTGATTCTGAGAGCTTGCCTTTCAGAGTCATTCTACTAACAAGAGACATCTCGCCTGGTCTACCGCCGCCCGGTCCCCTCGTCCTGCTAGCTGCGCGCTGCTGGCCTGCCTCGTCTGCCTCTCCATCAAACTGGGGTGTCTGGGACCCTGATGCGTGGTCGTGTGTGTATACATCGAGAGGTGTGGCGGGGGGAGGTAAGGGCAGTAAGTTACAGAGGTTAACGGTAAATCGGCCAAACCAAAGTCACACACTCACCCAGCACACGCATGCCTACACCCCCCCCCCCACCCACCCACCCCTTCCCATTAAGCCCCTCCTCCTCTTCCTCCGCCGCTGTGGTCGCCCGACTGCTCGCCTCTCAGTCCCAGCCGTTGTCCTTGATCATGTGCGCCAGCTCGATGATGAACTTGCCCTCCTTGTACTTCTGACTGCTCTCGAAAGCGTGTTCCTGGAGGGGGGGGCAAAGCAGAGGACAGGGGACAGGGTCACATCTTAAACAGAGATTAAAAGACAGTCAAATAAAAGTACAAATCCAGTAGGGTAGAAAAAAGTGTGTGGGGGACAGTTTTCTCAGCTCTTTGTGAAAAGAAAAAAAATCAGTGAAAAGATGTCCACAAAGCCATCATGTATAGAAAATAAGGACAGGAGTCTTTCTCCTGTCACCAAACGCACGGATGCACAGCCTCGAATGTATGGAGGCTGTGCTTGATAGGATGATGGAAAGGAAAATGTGTTGACCAGTGCCCCCACCAAGGCTAATAAACAAGCTGGCACATTTATTTAATAGAGCTGGAATCAAAATTAGGAAAGGAAAAGACTCTCCACTGCCTGCGCATTATGACTGGGTAGCACCTGTGAATGCTGTAAGCAGGCATTTAAAAACTAGCATCTTATTTGGATTGAAAAAAACTCTTCAAAACACCATCTTGAAAAATAAAAAATGCTCTTTTTCTCTAACTATCCTACTCTGTTTGACCAGTGCTGTTTTCAGCACTAAGTGTCTTTATGCTCTGGCAATGGCTGTTTATGCTATCATGGAATTAGTCATCTCCCAGTTCTTGTTTTGATGACTCTGATCATGTCTTTCTGAGGCTGGGACTCCACATTTCATCAACAGGCTTTTCTTTTAAGACACGATTAGTTTTCTACAAAGCTTTAAAGCTCGGGCTGATGATTTTTGGCAAACTATTTTTCACCTCTTATTCCATTGAAATAGCATGTAACCTAAGCCCCTGCTCGTGGGCAGCTTTTGGAGAACTTCTGGTGAGGACAGTCTTGTCCCTTGCCTGCAGACTCTGCATTTCCTGCCTGTAAACAAATGTTTAAATCAAAAGTAGACCTGTTAATTGCTGGCGACAGTCAGGTTGAGCACCACAGTTTGCCTACAAACGGCTTAATCATGGATGCAAAAGCAGCAGTGCTCATCAAAAAAAAAAAAAGAGTGGGTGGTGGACTCCCTAGATTGTTTTTAATGTAAATGGGGAAAGGAAAAAAATAGTCTCCACATTTGGCATTACACTTGGCTTCTTAGCTGTAAAAGCTCCCACAGAAGTGTGAGGCTGCAGGCGGATACAAACGCTCCTTCTCTGTGCAGCATCCGGGGCTTGTTTTGTCTTAGCTTATTTTGGTCCTGCGCTGCAGAGGCGTGGCGTCAGGTTTCTCTGTGCAGGAGTGCAGTAGGTCAGGCCTCTCAATAGAACTGAGACCGCCGCAGAAAATCTGCCGCAGCTGGTATAAATGGCAAGCCCTCTGCCGGGCGAAGGTGTGCGCCCCTCCACCCATGTTTCCTCTGCCTTGTTGGGGTCCTGACAGGAATAGAGACTAAAGAGGCGAGCAGCTATTTATACGGGGCGCCATAAGGAAAATGGCTATTTTTAAGGCGAGAGGATGAAAGTGTGAAAGTGGGCTGCTACCTTTGACTGTTATTATAAGAGGTTAGGCACCGAGACGGATCAATGGAGCCTTGTCAGGATTCTAAAAAGGACACTGTGTCAACCCCCTCAAGGATCCGGTCACGTGCGGCCTAATGTAAACTCTCACTTCTGTGCTGGCTGGAGCTGACCGGTGACAGCTGCACTCGCTTAGCTCAGCCGATGTATGGAGACGGCTAACGTGCGGATCTCCTTTAGGGTCACCGTGACATGAGCCCTAAAATACCGCCTGCACTAAATACACTCCACACGTGTGTCTCCTTTTGCTGAGGAAGTAAGCAAAAACACAGAGAGAGAGAGGGGCTGTCCGTGTTATTTCCGCGCGGAAGCCATTCGGCTGTTTTTGACACCGAGCTGTGAGAGGTGGGACTAAATCGGCTTTATGAGGCGTCGGCATGGGAAGGACCCGATTTACTAACTATTGGTGCCTGTTAAAGACTTGTTTTAGAGTTTTTCTTTGACGTCAGAGGCCCCATCGTGAGCTCGTGTCCAAAAGGTGTAAAAAACTCTGGCTTTACATGTGCTTTGGTGCATATTTCTGAAAGAATTCAAACATTTTTAGGATAATTTCAGTTTGTCTCCTAAATGTGATTTTCCCTTTCTTAACAAGAGACGACTATGGCCTTTTCTACTGGTGGTTTTTGCTACAAGTATTAGATTGTACACCCAGCTCCAAATGATCCACAGGTCTTACTGTTTGGGACCCCATGTTAGTTTGTGTTGGAGATGGTAGACGTCTTCACTGATCACTGAAATGAAATGGCTGAGACTGTCTTTACGGGCGCTCCCTTCAGAGCCTTCTCTGATTTGCAGCTCCGTGTCTCCAGGAGCAGACGCAGTTAACAGCCGGCCTGTCGGAGGCATCTAAATAGCAGGAATCAACGCATCAGCCAGCGAAGGAGGATGACATAACAATAAAACTCAGTATATCCAGCAGCTGGCTATATTCAATTATTTGAGAGGACTGGGCAGACATGCAAAATGATGACTCAGAAACAACAGGTCTGCGTGCAGCTGCACTCTTCAGTGGGCGTGGAGCCGTAAACAATGTTTATGTTAAGGCCATCACTGATAATCTGTTCATTTGCAGACAGCAGAGCCCGCAGATACACCAAGAATCGCTCTATTTTCAGGAGAAAATGTCATGTTTATGTGTTTATTTTCATATTTAGCATCTATGTGTGTTAAAATATTTACTGACCTGCTTTGTTTTTCCCTTTGGAAAATTCTGTTAAAGAGATAGATCACTGATTTAATGTTATGCAGTTAATATGAAAAGAAAATGGTTTCTGGGGCTCCTTTTTTCTCTGTGGATCAACAGAGTCTGAGATTCTAGCAATCCTATTTGAAACTTTTGTTAAACCCTGCCAATCAAAACAGATTGTCTCCATCTGTAAAAGAAACTTAAAACGACTACACATATGAGAGGAAACAATCCAGTGGCAAGCCTCTGAATATGAATTCAGGCTGAGTGATAAAGGAGATGGAACCCTTCTGCTGAATCCACAAAAACCACCTCATCATGCCACGTTTGATATATTAGGACCTGTCCATCTGTTGGGACAAGGTTACCATCTAATCACCCCCGTCTACAGCTGAACAGCCTCAGTGACCCGGACGGAAGGGAAGGGAGGTCCGAACGGAATTAGAGCAGCAGCTAAATTAGCCGATGCTATAAAAATAACCCCTCGGTTTGTCGTCTCCTAAACTTGGGACGCGGTGTTGTGGGCGCTGGACGGGGGGCACTTACGTATTTCCAGCCCAGGGTGGTCTTGCAGTTCTCGCAGTAGATGTCTGCCACGGCGTGCAGGCCTGTCAGCAGAACCCTCTCCTCCGCGGGGCCACACCCGACGTTCACCCTGAGAGCAGGCCAGGGGAAGGAGGGAGAAACTTTAGTTTAAGCACTGTTCTCTCACAGGCCGTCCTGACACAGACCGCCTCCTTTTCCCGCTCTCGCCGAGCCACGTTTATCATTAAGCCGAGCACGGGGGGAGAGCGCCCGCCCTCCCGCTTCCAGCTCAGCGAGCACAGCGGTTTATTTCCGGTAAAGCCTTTTTGCTAAAACAGATGAGAAATTCGGATCAATACTCACACTGAGTTGAACAGGTAGGCCCTGCCCTGGCTGCCCTGGAACGACTGCACAGACAGAAGGAGACCACAATCAGAAGGCGGGACCAGAATCCAACCACACATGCATCCAACCACCACTCTGGTTCCCCATGTTTCTGTTTCAGGAGCAAGATGCGTCTGTTTTATCTCTCAGCCCCGGTGTATTTACTTTATCCCCACTTCCTTTTCCAGGTTTAGTGACTGATATCCACACATGTGGACCAGCAGCTCTCCGTTGCCGTGGCTGACCCTCGTGCTCTTTTCTCCCTGCACAGTTATGCTCAGCCCTGTGTTTTGGATTCCTCCCCCTGTCTGAGGTGCACCATCATCTCTTTGGCCTGCCTGCTGGGCCCTTATACATTTCCAGTATAGCAAAATGTTAGCGTACCAGGTGGGCTAAAAGAGCTTTAATTTTGAAAGTACAATCCTCAGGAAGATGTCCTAGCTAAAAGCCTGTTGTTATTATCATGGTGGACTTTTTGGCGGTGGCGGCCCGACACGCGGAAGGCCTTTGAGCGCAGGTAAGTGCGTTTTTCCCCTCCGCCCATGGAAAAAAAGTGATAGCCCGCTCATAATCCCCTTCAAAAACCATCTTGCAACATAATCCACCCACAGGATACATAGCGGCGGTGGATCAGACGCGTCCAGATGTTTGGCCCTGCTGTCTATTTTTGCACTTCCTAATCTGCCCCGCCGCGTTATTCCCCGCTCGCTCTGCGGGCCTCTGACTTTGCCCCGCTCCCCCCCCTTTCACGTACGCCTTTATCTATGAGTCTCATTGGTTAATTGCCGGGGTTACCTTGGAGATGAGCTCGTCGTGGTTGGCCAGGTGGGCTCGACAGTGGATGCAGCTGTAGGTCCGGTGGCAGCTGGGCAGGTAGGCCTGGAAGGTCTTTGAGCGCGTCATCCTGACCATGGGCGGGGTCGGCGGGCGGTGCAAGAAGGGACTGCCGGCCCAGGTCGGCTCACAGGGGAAGCACCGCAACACACAGGTGAGGGCCGTGGTGGGCGGTGGGTCGGGAGGTGAACACCTGGGTAGCAGAGGGACAGAGGAGCGGAAAACGGTCACTCCTGCTGCTTAAAACTCCCGCCGGAGGCCGTGACCCTGGGCGGAGAGCCGCTGATGGGATTACAGGCCGCTTTTGTGGGTTAGGGGAATTTTTCCAGCCTTCTTCGTGTGTGTCTGTGTGCGTGTGTGTGTGTGTGTGTGTGTGTGTGAAACCCCCAAAAGCTTACTGTATGATCTGATGAGGCCTTCTATTATTAATGAACCTGCGTCCCAGGCTGAGTCACAGCATCCCACATTTTAGGTTCAGCAAGGAGAGAGAAAAAAAAAAAGATTCACAGATGGTTTCAGTTGACGGTCTCAGGCCACAGAATCCATTTTGGTACTTGATTGGTCTGAGAGATTTGTTGCCACGCTGCTTCTGTGATGTCACCAACTCGCGTGGATTTTTAAATGGGCCTTTTATGTCTCCCAGAAGATGACTGAAATCTGTCCTTTCTGGTGCTAAGACAACATGCTAGCAGCCATCCGCACTAGATCTGATCAGCGTCCGCACGTCGTAAACATTGAGTCTATGTTTGAGACCCCCGATCCTGTGAAATAGGACAACTTTGCCCAGTTGTTTGGGGTAATCTGAGCGTCGTTTCCTTCTCCTCTCTCGCCGCCGCCATAAACATGCAGCAGCGGAAGCGTTACTCCGGCCGCCTGCTTTGTCAGTCCGGCAGTGCTGCTTTGCATTCTGTGTTTAAGTCTGTGAGGCCGCGGAGATAATCTGCTTACCTTCGCACAACCGAGGGCCGTGCAGTGCTCGCTACATGATATCCGAAGGGATCCGGGCCCTGAAAATACTTCTGCTCGTGTGCCCCGGTGAGAAGATTAGCAATCTGGCCCTGGGAAGAGGGCTCTTTCTGCCATGTTGTGCAGCGAGATACACTGTTTTATTGGTAAAAAAAAAATCAGCATTCATGGTGATTTCAGCCCCTGGAGCTCTGATCTGTGTGTCATCTCCTAGCCCCTTTTTCTGAAAAGAAAAGGTGAGTGGATCTGATTCCTGTCAGTAAATACGGAACCATCTGGCCAAACTCGTAAAATACTGATAGGCAGTGTGAGGCCTCTGTGGGCTCCGGGCAGACAAAGGAGCGGGGCCTCTTTACCGGCCCGCGGCGATATACGATTGTGTTCGGCGTCGGACGGAGGCAGCTGAAAGGCTCCAGGGCTGAGGGGAAGGACCCGGGGGATGGAAATAAACGAGGCAGTGAGACACGTCCTTGTTTCCTCTGCTCTGAGCCGGTGCCAGCAGAGTGGGACGGGGGTGGGGGTGTGGGGGGCACAAAGGCACACTCATCCAGCTGTCAGGGCTGACCCTGGCCACACACTGGCAGACCCTGACTGCCCAACCAAAAAGCCATTTCAGTTTATGTAGAATCAGCCCCTCCGAAACCTTTGGGATCCTGTAGAACAGAACGGACACATCGACAGCCTTAGCTCAAAGCTGCTAAGCAAGAGACAACAGACACAACAAGCCGGGAAAAGGATCTTTGGGAACAACTAACTGTGGGCGTTCTGACCTTGAATGCATCCCGACACTGATGTTTCCTTTGAGGAGTAACACTCACATCTCCTCACACGCTAAACACTTTCTTTTTTGCCTTTTTATTTATCTTGAGTGCCTTTTTAAAGAGGAACGCCAGCACGACAGCAACAATGGAGCCGGTGCGTGCCAGCTGCTTTGGTTGGAAGCGGATACACCTGGCTAACGGGATTAAAAATACATGGTCGTGTCACTGTTGACGTGGGTGAAGCTGCAGCACGTGTTCGATGGTCCTGTGGAGAGCTAACGCCAGCACATCTGGGCTTGCTTTGGTGACGGCAAAAGTTCCGAGTTCCACTGGACTAAAAAAAAAGTTGCGATGATGGAACTAATCTTTAGATTTGGCCCAGAATATGTGATTTACAGGGAATTAAATCTGTTTATTTGGCAATGACATTTCCAATATTTCTACTTCTTTGTTTGAAACCAGCCACAAGCAGTGGAAGAATAATAAAGGTGCTCTCGTTTCCTTTGGCTGTTCACGGGCTGGTTGTCGTTTTTAAATAGTTTCCATTGGTTTCCAAAAAAAAAGGGCATCACTCATCCTGGTGGGTGGAAGGGCTCGAGAGTCATTTTGTAAAAGCGTCATTGTTCGTGGCAACGAGGACGCTGATGGCCTGCAAAGAGTCAGGTCCAGCTGCTTTGAAATACATTCATGATAAACCCTCTGAAAGAAAAACAAATTGCAGAAATGATCAGATGAACAACAGATCACGGTTCTTGGGGCAGGCTCCAGCCGGAGAAAAAAAAAAAGAAGCCCTTTTTTCCCCTAATCAATACTGACTAGTCAGAAGTGCCTGTGTAATGTCAGCTTGTTTTTTTCTTTGTTTTTGTTGTTGTTTTCACTTTATCTCTCAGACTGTCAGGCTTTGTCCCCCCCCCCTTCATCTGTCTCTATGCCCTCTGGCCTGTTTGCATATTTATTTTTTCTGCTGTCTTTCTGTCTATTCATCAGTCCTGCGGCGGGTTGTTTGAGGTCACTGAGCTGTCCATTCTGGTCATTTCTGGGTGTCATCACAAAAGGCTGCGTGCCACAAGCTGGAGCAGCCAAAAGAGCCCTTGTATCCCAACAAAAAAACCTTTGTTATGTAACACACTGCTGCTGCTGATGCTGCTCCTGACAATGATCCCAAGCAGGAGAAAAAGATAGAGGGCAAGAAGCGCTGTGCGTCTGATGCTGCCCACGAGCTGCACTGGCAGGGTTTGTGGACTGGATGTTCTTTCATCCTCCTCCCCGTTCGGCGGTACAACCCAAACCGTGCAGCAGCATGACATCACTGACTCCACTCCCCACTCCTATCAAATCTCCCTGATGAAGGGATGCTTCTGCCTCTCCGGTGTGCGTGTCTGGTTACCGCTGCCTCCACCTCTCCTTCTTCTGCTCGCCCTTTTTCTTTCTTTTGTGGTCTTTTAGGGGGGGAAAATAATGTTGATGGAGGCCTGAAATGCTGCGTCGTCTCCGCAGGAGGAGGAAAACTTGCCGTCGGGGGAGACGAGCTGTGCTCGGTATCGTTTTTGGGCGGCGAAGTTGGCAGCTTAGTGCAACTTCTGTTTATGTAAGCATTCCCTGTTTACCAGGGATCACCTTTCAAGGTCTGCAGCACTCTGACCCCCCCATCTTTGATCCCTGATATTGACCTCTCACGCATCCGATCGATGCCTATCGGTACAGACGTTCTGCAGTGATCCCAGAGAGGTTGGGACTTGATCGGGGTGTCTGTATTTCGACTGCCCACATGCGCTCTCAATGAATTGATTTCGGGGATAAAATCAGCCCCCCACCCTGCAAGTCTGGACTGTCATGGAGCGCCTGAGTGACAGAAGTGGTCCATCAATGGCAGCCACACGTCGATAAAACCAGCAGGGCTGGCTTTACAGTATGTATGTGTAATTACTGGTGTGAATCAGGTCACAGGAAGTGGCGCACTTTATCTGGGGCAGAACTTCAGCCGCCACAGATGGCGGGGATGCCTCAGCTCAGCAATGCTGAAAACACACACACACGCGCGAGCGAGCGCGCGCGCGCGATCGCAGGAGCGAGCGCGCCCACGCTGCTGCCATTGAAAATCTTTATCACCCTCAATGACTTTGACGGCCCTATCGTCGTCAGTGCGCGATCACATGAGCCTCTTACATGATAAACCCGCATTGATCAGAGCTGGCGTGCACGGCTACGGCCAGGCGCGCGCATAGGATCGATGGCGCATACGTGCAAAATTACCCACCACATTAAAAAAAAATAAAAAAAGATGGAAGAATATTAAAACGTAAACACACAGAACCTGTCATGATCCCAGCACTATACAATCTAAAAGGACGAATGGATCACAATAACCAGCTCAGACAAGAAGCATGATCACAGTTCTGAAGGCAAAATAACAGGATGCAAAGCCAAAAACTTGACTTTTAACGCTGTAGTAGTACAGCAAATATACATGCAGGATAAGTTCAAACTTAACTAGATGGGAAAGGGAGTCTGTGGCCACATCGATGCTTGAATAACCCCTCAAACTAATAAATGAAAACAGTGCGTAACAAAATATACCAAGAGTGAAAGAAATTTATATATAACGCATACCTTTGACAGGAAGAAAAACGGATCTCCACGTAGCCTAGAAAATGTCGCACCTCCTCGTTTTCTTCGTGGCACTGCCAATCCTATAACCTCTTTCGCATTCCTTCCCAGGCAAATTTCCTCTCTTCTCCAGCCCTGGCAAGTCCTGCAGAGAGACGCAATGTTTTGACGCGCAACGGTGCCCAGCAGAGTTTACAGAGACACCCAGAGAGTGGCGGACCAACCAGCCGGAGCGGGATGGTTCACCCTCCGCCACTTCCGCGTTCGCAGTAACTACGTCACCCCCCGCACTGTTGGCGAGCGTGGCTCACTTTGTGTGCAGCAGCAACATTTTAGTCCTCCAAAATTTCAACTTTTAGAGATGTTTCGATTCAAAATGTGAGTATAGTTTATCTGTGATAGACATTACATCTTCGTTTAAAAAAATAAAAAGCTGACTTTAACTTGGTTTTAATTGTTAACTCTTTAATACCGGTAGCTAGCAAAACGAACCAGTCCTGACCTGTATATGTTTTGATGAAAGCAAGACCTTTTTCGTAATTCCGAGTCCATAGAAGAAGTTGCAGAACCACGCTGGACAATGTTTTTAAAAGGAGACCGTACTGAATACACTCTTTGTCAAAAACAATGCCAGAGTTTTAATGACACACATATCAGCCAATCAGAAAAACGATAAGGCATAGCAACACTGTGCTTATTGGTCGAAAGCAGAGGCGAATAACCAATCATTTCACCAGAACTTCACATTTTGATGAATTCTCCAGAAATTATAGAAAAATTTGTTTTTAAAACAGTTTAATCAAATCAAATCAAACTTTTACATACGAGTGAAGGACGTCAGTACAACAGAGGAAACTATGATGATTTTCACGTGAAACCTTAAAGATGACACCTTTAACTTATCTGCTACTGCACAAACGTCTGAAATCCACCCAGTCTGCAGCGCCACCCTCTGTTAATTTACAAGATACCATTTAAGCTGAAATATAACTGGAGATCGAACAACTAAAGAAAGCTATTATTCTGCATGTCGCAAACAATGCATGTGTGAGTTTATAATCAGTGCTTATTTGTTCCTGGTGAATACTAACTTTATATAATCAAACAAATACGTGGCATACTGCATGTGGCACAGACTTATAGGATCTTCCTATCTTCAAGCATAACAGCTTCGTTTGAAAATGCAGCATGTAGCACTCTCAGTACAGTACATGTAATCAAAATATGTCAAACATCTGTAGCCTTCCGATAAAAAAAAACATTTGGATGAAAGGCTCTACCAACTAATCCAAATATCAAAATGCAAAAAATAATCATTGGAACTGAAATACTGTTTTGATTGCAACACATTTACACACTTACAGTACATTCAACCAATATTACGGTACATTCATTAGAGGACCCCCAACGCTTGGCTGTGAGTTTGAATTAGAGAACATCATTGGTACAAGTAATAAACCCAGTTTTACTCTCTTGCATCTCCACAGGCTTTGCCACAGCAGTGCAGGAGTACGCTGTCCTTTAAGATTCCTTGTCTTTAGCATATTTTAACAGCAGTAAAGCAATCAGTCATGCAGAACTGCCTCTGCAGGCTGCCATAATCTTATGAGTACACAATATATTCAGACTTCTTTAAAATGTTTATCATCACACTGAAAAAAATATAACACAAAATAATATTCCTCTCTTTTGTGCTTTACTTAACTGATGAAAAAGGAAACTCTTTATAGTAGCTTCTACACAAAAACAAAACAACACAGCACATGAACAGTGATTATTGCGGCACACTGAACAGATACACTGAATTTGTGTACGCACTAGTACTAATAACAAGTAGCTCGTTTCTGGGGGTTCAACTACATAATTATTTCGAAAATATCTGAAAAGTTTGCTATTGCATGTGCCAAGAGATAGTCTTGTTGTAATAGCGAATACAAATGAAACATAGCATTTCAACATCAAACTCCACCTGTTCAATGCCAAAAACACCACACACTCTGTCTGAAAGCATTCAAAAAATAAAGTCCTCACTTATGTAAATCTGTATAAAAAATAATGGCTGTTATTACTCACACATTTAGAATTAAAATAAAGAACAGTAAGTTTTGCATTCATAACTTTTCTGAACTTATTGCCCCATTTATTCAGATCTACTTAAAAAGATGAGCTGTTTTGAGGGAGCTCTGTGTAACAAAAGGCATCCCACATTATACTGTAGTGTTGGTCAGCGGAGGACCATTAAACACTATCAAGAAAGGCCGATCATTTATTGCAGTTAAAAATAAAGTCTTTAGGGACATCTATGTCCATTCAACCAGGATATTCCCTCCAAACATGCTTGAATAAAAAAACATTTTTTAAAAATCAATTTCTGGTACATTTATGAAAGAGATGTCAAATTACAGCCACTTGGAAAGAAGTGACAAAATGTAATGTTAGTTCAGTTTGGGAGGTATTTTCTGTTCTTTTTTTTAATGGGTTCTCTCCCAGTACTCTGGATTTCTGTCATATATAATAGATTTTCATCTCTCTATTGACTTTTTGATGGACTGTTAACCTGTCCTATAACTATGATGATTTATATCCAACATTTCCAACCCCCAGAAATTAATTACAGGCTAAATTTCTAAAGCTACTGTCTGTGTAGCTTTGCGATGTTTCTCACCTTTCACAAACATTTTTGAAGAGCCAATCTAGGATTTCTCTTTGTGTCTCCATGAATACAAATATTTATATTGCTGACACCAGGAAAGCAACAGATGCCCCTTTTTGTGAAACACTGTGTGAGAGAAGCCCTGCTGGAATGCATGCTGCAAAAGTGGATGCATGAGGGAGGGGGGGCGGCCGGGCAGGTCACTCAGCTTGAGGGATAATCACCAGGGAGGTGGGAAGTGGTCAACTTTGGCAGGTCACTGGGACTTAGAAATGCCATTCTTGTCCATAAAGTCTTTAAGCCTGGTGGGAAAATCTGTCATAACTCCCGTGGCTCCCAAGTCAAACGCCCTCTGGAAGTCCTCCTCATCATTCAGCACCCAAATGTACACCTGAAACCAGATACAGGGGTCGTACTGTCAATGCGTGCACACGGTGGAGGGAGCCACACAAACATACCTCTGCTCCCTGACAGCCAAGTTATCGCCCACTCTGGTTTAGATTTGAACTTGTAAGAACCTTGGACATTTCAGGGTACAGCACAATAATTCAAAGGCGGCACACAGCTAAAGGCATGCCAGTGTTGATTTCTGTCCACTCTTTAAATCCTACGCAAAGTTTTTGTCTCATTCCTGAAACTCAGCATGTCAAATCTGGGTTTTTCTTGACTACATTCCCAGTCCTTTGTGTAAAAAAGGTGTTTCTTTTTCTGCAACAGCAGTGTTACCTGTATTCCCCTGGCAGTCAGATGTTGAAAAAGAGCCTTCCTCATTAGTAAGCTGCAACACAAAAGGAAAGATCCATCTGTAAAAGGAAGCTCCTAGACAAATATCTAGTTCTACTAACTATTGAGATGAATGAGGACTTACGAGTCTGCGAGCCAGGCGACAAACCGCTGACTCCTTGTTAACCTGTCAGGGTCTTTTAGTCTGTAAAATAACACAGAAAAGTAATAATCATAATGACGCACTTCAATTCAGCAGGTGGCAAGGAAACTATTGCTCTGATGCCTCGCATTTTCCTTTTGCCTAAGCAGTTACAGGGGGTGAGAAATGCATATGTATGCAGCTAAATTTAGACTCAAAGCAATAAGCTACAGCTCATTAAAGAAAAAGTTAACCATCTAGCTGGAATTCATTATAAGAAAGAAGAAAAATTATTTAGTGCATCAAAGAATATCTGGTGCAGCTGTGCTCAGGGTACACCTAAACCAGTATTTAGGACAGCGGGAGAAACAATTCAACCAAAGTGACCTGGACCCACAGCCTATTAACACACACTCAAACAGCCAAGCGGTGTGAATTTGTCCTTCAATGACTTCATTGATATGAGATCGTCTTACATGCAGCGCCCTTCAAACATAACTGCAGCATCGATAACAGAGGCTTAAAGGACACAGCGGAAACATCTGACCAGTGTCAATTAAACCCTTATAATCCACATGTTCAAATGAGCTAGCTATGCTACGGAGGGCTGTTTATCACAAACTGTGCCATGAAGGTCTCACCAGGTAAAAAAGACTTTTTAGTCTTAAACGGAGCATTTGGTTATAATAGAATAAATTTGATGAAAGTGAGAACATGTTCTCTGTTGTCCTGGCCATCGCTGGAATCAGAATAAAGTCAAACTACAGTTTTTTTAGATTCCACATTTTAAAACGGTCTCTTGGGGCCTTTATCGGCACATTAGATGGCATATCCACCAAAGTAATCAACTTCTGTCTCGTGTTAATGTATCTATGCCCTAATGGAGTCATAATGTGGATATGGAAAGTCAGCTTCTTCATCCAGAACCGTTTGAATTCGAATTAGTTTTTCAAATGCCAGTAAGGAGCCTTGAGTTGAGTTTTTACACTCACAGGAATAATGCAAATTACAGTGGCAATAAAGAGATCTGCGGTCTTTTCTTTCAATACAGCTCCCATTAAAATGTGTTTCAACTGTTAAGTTTATTTTTAATTGCCGTGGGCCTCATTTAGGACTTAAACTTCAGAGAGAAAGGAATAAAATGCAGTCCAGTCAAACAGTTCACAAGCTTTGACCTACTGGTGTTGGCGATCACCTCTGTTGTTGGAGTCTAGTGTTAGTGTTGTGAGGCAGTCTCCCCCCTCCCTTCATCATGTTGTATAACAAAAAGCGGTATTACTGAGAGTTAGCCGCTGCTGTTGAGCTCCACCTGACCTGAAAATCTGTGTTTGAACATGCTGTACCAGCATGTTGCCTTTCCATTTGGTTCTGTTTGTGAGCTCTTACTTGGTTATAATGGAGGGCATGGGGATCTCCAGGAACTGTTCCTTGAGGGGAACAAAGGGCAGAAGGCCCGTGTAGAAGAGGCCCAACAGCTGTAATACTCTGGGAAGGCTGAACAACACTGGAATGTGAGGATTCTGCAAGAACAGGCAAACATATATTCAATTTTAATACTGGAAAACATTAAGTGCAAATGATTAACATGACGTTCCAGTTTGAACCTAACCGTGGCATGTTGAAAAGCAGGTTAATGACATTAAGATCGCTACTGACTTCCCATGGCAATGGGACATATTTGAATTACTCCCTTTTCTGAGCACTTCTAACATTATATGTATATATATATATATATATCATGATATGTATGTATATATATGTTTATATATATAATATAAATACCATGGTAATATCAATAATATTGTATATATATCATTATATCACTTATAATACATATGTGACAGCAGGCAAAACATAATTATTAGCTTATTCTTTGATCAGTGGACATTTCCCTGCTGAAATTACTGGTTTAAATGTTGACACATAATATATCATAAAATAAGCATACTCTACTAATTGGATCAAAGAAAAATATCTACCAAAAGTCATGCCAAGTCCAATTAGAATAAGGCCAGAGGATCATAAAAGTACCTCTTTGTAACACTTTTTGACAATCTGGTTGCTGGCGTTGCCCCACACAGTCAGGTGTTCTCTGTCGTATTTGACGACCAGCTCAGAAACCTGCAAAGATGGGGGAAAAAAATGATAAAAAGCTGTGAAACATGACGCCTGACACACAGCACTGTAGTGGCCTTCGGTTCAATTAGGTCTGGGCCACTTTGATTGACAAATGAGTTAGTAAAAAGGGGAAAAAGACGCAGGGTTGCTTAGATAGAGGGGATGAAGGCGCAAAGGAAAAAACACACTGTTATGAACACACACACACACACCTTCCTGATGAGTGTGTCGTTGTTGACCTTGATGTCAATGTTTATGGGCGTATTAGGGAAGGCATCAAAGACATCTCTGAGGAGAGGGATGCGCTTGTCCTCCCCTCCCTCACAGAAACACTCTGCACAGACAAGGACGAGTTGAAAACAGCATCTACAGTTTAGGGTATCATGAGGGACTGATGCTCACCCTTTTGAAAAGTTACACCCAGCTTGCAGAGGTACGGAGGCAGTTCCTGCACACGGGCACAAACAACAGCTTTGTTTTCTGACCTCCTCGGAAAAGCAATGATCTCTGTTTCATTATAAATTATGTATGACAAAAAGGGGAAATAAAGAGCAGGCCATTAAAAGGTCTGTCTCACTGAAGGTCAGTGTATCCACCAAATCATGAAAAACTGCTGTTTGACATTTTCTAACCATCATATGACACAATCAGGTGATTAAATATGCACTTAACTCGATTAAGACACGTGATCTAACGATGCTGTAACCTCATGTGCCTAAAACCACATAAAACTGTTGTGTGAAATAAAAAACACTCTTGAAAACAAGATTTTACTCTAAATCTTCCTGAAATATTCTGCAGCTAACTACGAGATCCAACATTATGTCAAGTTTAAAAAATGCTCCTTTTATCACATCCTCTCAAAAGGGAACACATTTAGTGGGTTGGACCATTCATGAGGAGGTAGTTATTTGCCTGTCAGATGTAAATGAGGCAGGAACTCACAGCGTAGGCTACGTCGGAGATGTCGGCGTTGATGCCGCACACTCTTCGTAAATTGGTATCGTGTGAAACCACAACCTGTTCGTCTTTTGTCATGTGGCAGTCCAACTCCAGCATATCTGTGCCGAGATCCACAGCGCTGCAACAAACACACGTGCAAGAAAAAGGAAAAGCTGCTCGCTGACCTTTGCTTGGTCTTTTTACAGCACTGTGGTATTTGAATGTAAGCAAACAGTTCCCGTCGGTGACATTTGGACTCCTCACCAGCACACACGCAACACACATGCAAATAAAACAAGTGTAAAGTAGTTCACTACTCTATACACACAGACATGGATACATTCAATAAATTCCTCTGTACTCATGTGAGGGTAAAAAGACTTAAGCTTGGATTATACATGCTGCCTTACAGTCACAAGTACACGCACCAGCCCGGTGTAAAATCCTAAGAAAGAGCCTTTCACTCACTGTTTAAACGCTGCCATGGTGTTTTCCAGGTTTTCTCCTGCCCCTGCAATGGGGAAGTCAAACGTTAAGCATCACAAATCCAACCAAACAGTGTTCCGTTATCGTGTCTCTCTAAAGAAAACTGCAAAATGACGATGACCGCGGAAGTAAAGGCACGCGCCGGTGTTAGTAATACGCATGCGCAAGCATGTTCGCGCATGCGTATTGAGTATGGGTATGCTGGTCTGTCGGGTATGCTGATCTGTCGGAACACCGGCTCTTACCTCCACGATGGGAAATGTGCTGGCTGAGGAACCTCTCTCGCTTCCTCCGATGCAGAAGAGTGGGACATTTTAGCAGCAGGGCCGAGGTGAGCACGTAGCCCGTTACTGTCGACAGCACGTACACAGCAGCACACATCTCCTTCCAGCCCTCTGCCAGTCAAACCGCCCGCCAATGAACAGGTAACAGGAATTACATTATTTTTTTAATTATCGTGTTTGTTTTTTGTAATCATCTGGACAGAGAATTGTTGAATTGAACCATCAAAATATATACTGAAGGAACAATGTAACTATGCTTCTCTTTATAAGTTCACAGAATTGACATAGACCCCTTTTAATGCCCCCCTTAGAATCACACTGAGACCACAGTTACTGTGATATCCCTCTCAAATTACTTCATTTGTCTTCACACAGTTAAAATCAACAAATCAATCATTAAAAAGGATAGGAAACATTCTATCCAAAGGTTATTACATTCACTGGCTTCGGACATCTATAACTGCAATGGACACGACTTGGACTATCCCTCTGTGTCTAACTTTATTTTTCAGTCAGTAGTTTGGACTGTCTTGTTTACACCGTTGTTCTATCAATTTAAACGGTGATAAATGCTAAACCAGACCAGTGGCAACACTTATCTGTTCCACACATCTGCAGCAACCGTTAATGAGGATGCCCCACTAGCTGCCGGTGGCTAATGCTAGCTGGAGGGAGGTCGAACTCGCTAGAAATTCATTCTTACCTTTGGCACAAATTATTTCAGCTGGTCTGTGTGCCTTCTGCGTTGCTGTGTGTCTAATATCCAAGACCTCGGCGGCGGTATACGCGACATGGAAATTAAATGAAAGCTGCAGTGGCCTCTGGGCAGCGGCTCCGGTCCCCTCTGCACCGCACAGCTGTGACACCGACAGGTGGCGCGCGCCAGTCGGTATCCCCGCCACCAATTGGGTCCCCTTCCGCGGGAGCGCGCATCCACTCTGTTCGTTGGTTGTTTTGTTTTCACGCTTTCAGTTTCGTAATATTATTTTAAAAAAAACTTTAAAGCAGGCGTGTCTTCACGTCATTTACATAAAGATTGTATACAGAAAAAAATAAAATGTCGAAATGTGCATCACTTTAACGTGCAGTAAATTGTCAAATTTCACATAGGTTAATAGTCGACCGTAAATAATTAGATTCTCGTAATAATAAGATTTTATTCTCTTAATATTAATATTATTTTGACTTTACAGTATTCGTTTTTTCATCACGGCTTCAACATTAGTACAGGAGTATACAGATAATATTTGTTCAATGTTTATTCTCAAATAAGGAAATTGTACTGGAGAGCGACAATTATCGTAAAATATCTTGACAATCCTGCTGTCGTAAACGTCTTACAACGTGGAATTGGACACCGTTGCAGTTCAGCGAAGCATTAAAGTCTTCCCAATACTATCAAATTTATCTTTCCAGCATGTATTCAACAGCCGACATACTGTTGTTTTTGTTTGGAAACGGGGAGGGATCGTTTGCAAGACCTGCATTTTCGTTTACACGCTCCCGCGGAAGGGAATACAATTCCGGGGTTAATTACTTTTGCACAACACCGGCCGCTGTCAAAGATTCGCACATGCGCACAGCTCAGCTTTCGTCCTCGTGGAACAACAGATTTACTTCCTGTATAAACTTTCAAAATAAAAGCGTCGCGTCTAATTCCACATTTTGAGTATTTTCAAACGTGCTTCTTTTGAGCAGCTAGTTATGATGATGCTGACATTTACAGATCAAAAGTAAATCTGACACCGAAAACCTCAAATATCTGTCAAGTAACAAATTTCTAGTACGATTTTTTTCACTATTGTGCTTCTTACATAATAACAACATAGTAATCTGACATGATCTCATATATGATTTCAAAAGATTAATTATATACTAGCTTCTGTTGAAAAGTTACTAAGATACAGATTTATTTCACCATATGTGGCTAATATCATAGCTGTTTATCATAGCTGAAAAAAACATATAGGCAAGTAGTCATTTGAAATAAGAGCACTATCTAACTACGAGCACAAATTGTGGCAAAGATGAAACTGGTGACCTCCAGTCTTTGCATAATGCATAATAACACACGACAGCCACAATCTCTCTCTGCTTTGTACGTGATAACACTAGCCAAAGTTCAGTACTCACAATAAACTGTTCTTTGAGATGTGATACACACCCGAGGATACCTCTGCATGTTTTTTTTCTGTCATCTCATGGTGGATAAAGAATTGACAAGTACCACGATTTTTCAAGTAGATCGGGGTTTCGCTAAAAGTTTAAAAGAATCACAGAATGTCTCAAGGTTTAACAGATATTCTGGAGGAGTGGAAGTGTCTGGAGGACGAGTATCATCAGCTTCAGGTAAGAAGCTACCCACACCGGGCTGGCAGTAGATGATCATTCACACAGAGAAATTCTTGCATTGCAAGTAGTATTATGAATCTGCCTTTTCAAATATAGTGCCTCTTTTACCAGATATTTTTTACTTCCATTAATGACCATGATGAGGAAAGTGTGTTATAGATGCATATATTTATGACTGATATCTTGGTGCCGCTCCTGATTATAATCAGCCAACACACCTTGATTTCTTTCCCTGTAATCATTATGTCACATTGCTCATTATAATCCTGTATTTTCATTCCCCTTCAGGAAACACATAAAAAGTATTTACAGAAACTGGATGAGGTCTCAAAACTGCAGAGCAGCTGCTCTACATCTATTTCCCGTCAGCGGAAAAGACTTAAAGAGATGTCCCACCTCGAGAAAAAGTAGGCACACTTGTCCACTTGCAGCCCCAAGACTTTCACAGATTCACAGTTGCATGTACAAATAGATGATATATGTAAGATCACAAAGTAGGACCCGTCCTCTGATCTAATAAGGTCATAGTGTGAATTATCCATGCTATGCAAATTGTACAAATTCTCCTAATTCAACTCAACAGATGCAGCAAAGGATTATTGGAGGAAGATTCAAAGGAACTGTGTGAACTGAAAGAGAAAATCAAGACAAGACAAAATTACTTCTCTGAAATGGAAGCTTTCCTTCCTAAGAAAAATGGGTAATGACCAGTCCACTGCAATAATCTCACATGCAGTTTAGTTACAGCCGTCCTTAACAAACAGAAACAACAGCAACATGTAATCGTGTTTTTATATCACAGATTGTACCTCAGACTGGTTCTTGGAAATGTTAACGTCACTCTTCTCAGCAAGCAGTCAAAGTAAGCAATGTCCTTCAAAGCCTGCAGACACCAGATATCAACCCCACATGGATTCATTCAAACTAACATGTTTCAATTTAGAATTTTTTTGCAATTTGCCCTTTTTTATTTACAGATGTTCTTTTACTCAACAAGATTATTTAAGTTACAAATTTAGATGTGTGTTATCTGGATAAATTATTTTATTAGTTTTGTTTTGTCTAAAGTTCTCAAAATGTTGCATTCTCAACAGGTTCGCCTACAAAGATGACTATGAGAAATTCAAGCTGTGCCTCACAGTCATCCTGCTGTTGTTCTCTTTCATTTGCTATTTCTTTGTGAGCTACAGGTACAGTAAGCTTGATATGGAGTTTGTAGTGATTCCTAACAGCTGGGTTTTCTTCAACTGTCGCAACTGACCAAAAATGAATTGTATAAGTGCCACATACAAACGAGACTATGCCACTTCCTTTAGATTCCTTGATGCAATCCTCAATTTCCTGCTGGTGTGGTATTACTGTACACTAACCATCAGAGAAAGTATCCTGATCACCAACGGCTCCAGGTTTGAATCATTCACAGTCTTTTGACATACTTATTTGTATTTCAGTTTTCACTATATTGATCTATATTCACCTGTTTGTTCGGACAAATAACCTGGAATATCAAAATTAAATATGTGTTGAAACAGAATAAAAGGATGGTGGGTTTTTCACCATTACATCTCAGCTTTTTTGTCTGGTGTCATGTTGACATGGTGAGTTGAATAGAATAAAGACCCCAAATAAAAGAGCACAAATATTCTTTTAACATATGTAATTAGACGAAAACATTGCAATTGTCTTTTCAATCCTGTAGGCCGGATGGAATTTTGTACAAGACCTTCAGGAATCAGTTCCTCGCCTACTCCTTGTATCAGAGTAAAGTCAAAGTCATTTAACAAAATGAAATTGCACTTGTAGAGCTGAGTTTCTGCATACTGATGAATGTTTCTGTCATGTGGAATCCTCCAAAGGTTTTGTTCAGTGTTTGCAGTGCTACTATCAGAGTGGATGTCTGTACAGACTGCGAGCTCTGGGGGAAAGACACAACATGGATCTGACTGTGGGTGAGATACAGCTAAATCTGCTGAGGAGACAGAATACGCATGAGCTCAGACATAAATATGATTATGAAGATGCATAACCATGCAGGTTGTCTGGAGCTCTGGGGTATCTGTTTATTCATAACACCTAAAAGAGTAGAAAATATGTCCATTGAGCTCTTGAACGCCCTCTGGTTTTTTGTAGAAGGATTCCAGTCCTGGATGTGGAAAGGGCTGACGTTCCTCTTGCCCTTCCTGTTTTTTGGTCATGTGAGTACAGTCTGTGATGTTAAGAAGTTTCTAGAAATAGATGAGTTACCATTAAAGAAAAACTCCTTTGTCATGGTTTGGGATACATAAAGATGGACAAAAGTTCTGATCAACTTCTAGGTTTCCTGTTATTCAGTAAATTACAGTTTTATCTTTTTATTTTCAGCGCTGCATTATTCCCTTCTAAACCAAATAAACCCCTCCATCTTTTGTTTTGTAGTTCTGGCAGCTCTTTAATGGCATATCTCTATTCAGAATGGCTCAGCTCCCAGACTGCAAAGAATGGCAGGTAAGAGTTAGGGTTTGTTTATGGTAAAATCTATTATCAAAATTTCCCTCCAGGATTATTAAAGTATTTCTGATTCTGATTCTGAAATGTATCCATCATGCACTCATCATTTTGTATACTATATTTTCAACAACAGAAGTGTCATGTCTTTCAAGCCAAACTCCATGTCACAAACCAACTGATAGTACTCTTTTACCTAATCCTGTTTTGCCTAATCATGCATTTTTCCTGTGCTTTTGTGTGCAATGACAGGTCACAGTGTGTGGGCTCTGCTTCCTTATTCTGTTTGTGGGAAACTTCGTCACCACTGTTGCAGTTGTTCGTCAGAAAATGAAGACCAAAGATCAAAAATCAAAGAAAGTGTGACTTCTAGAAAAAGAATTGTGTCTGTACAAAGCTGGTACAGCTCTTCAAACGCCAACTCATTTCAGGGTTGCCTTAAGTCACATAACATGCTTTGATATTGATAAATATTCCTAATATGTATTAACTACATTAAGACATCAGCTTTGAATTACTGGAACCAAATGCATCTTGCTTTCTGATTTTCAATATTTCAACATGAATTTGTTTTATGCAGACCTTTCCCTCCTGGCTGTATTTGTGTCCATCAGTGACAACTTACAGACAATTGTCATAAAGTATACATTTTAAAATAGAGTCTATTCAACCTGACATAAATAGCATAAAACTTCTCATGTTATGAAAAGTTCTAAGGTTTGGTGATTCTTGTTGCATTATTTATGTACAGATGCTATGGTTTGAACAGATTGCCCACAACATATAACAATATGGTGTATCTCTCTTCTGATTGCTTGTGTCTTGATGTTATTTTGGCCAAAGGTACCATTAAAGCTTGTTGTGGTCCTTGGTTAGTTTTTGTAAGGTAAAAAAAACAACAAAATTCAATAAAAGTTAGATCCATGCTTAATTCATTTATGTACTGATGTGCTATTTTGTTTCTAAACTAGCTAAACAATTTTTTAAAACTAGTTTTACCATTTGGGTTTACATTTTGCTAGACAAATAAAAAAAGATAAAGCTGTAAAAACACTTTGAAGTAAATACACTTTGGGAGTAAAACCACTTTGACTATATTAGACTTAGACTTAGACTTAGACAGTACTTTATTTATTAGCAAAGCAAACAACCGAAAAATGAACTCTGACAAATCTTGATTTAAAGTAAAATCTACTGTCAAACTTGAAACAGCCACATATATGTGGTGACACTTTGTTCGAGGCATTGAGTGTAAATACGGCTGTGCAAATCCACTTGTCATACACTTATACTTCCCAATTCCACACATAACCACACCTATGCTGATATTGGAGTTTCATATACTTTGATGGAAGTGCTCTAGTTTTGTGAATACAGTACAGTTGGTTAAGTTAACAGTTGGAAATAAAGTCATTACAGTGTCTTCATATATTTTTTTTCTACAGTCAGTGGGCAGAGTTTGAGTCTAGGCCATGTAACAGCATATAATAGTCATCCATAACCACATGAAATGGCTGAGCCCATATTTCCGTTGAATAAAATGAGGATGGGATTGTTGGTAGCCTTGGGTGTATTTTACTTTAAATTAGAATCTATAAAAACCAGAGTGAATGTTACTATCTTTCATGTCCAGTTGTGCAACAAGCAAATAGTTTAAATACATTGTCAGAGTTGTATCTCTAATGTGTTTTTACTGTGGGCATCCCACAGGTTTTTAGGCTATCAGTCACGTGTCCTTGGCTTTGTGGACATAATCACTGTTCAACTAGGAAAGGACACGTTTGATGAATATGCTTTTCAGCCTTTTCGGCTGGCTGCATTACATAACCATGACCCTTTGCCTGCTGCACCTTGACAGTTATTTAATTACGCAGGTTACATATACGTGACGTTATTATGGACTAATCCAACTTACATTAAAACAATGGACGTTCAATAATATAAAACTACAGGCATTTAAACACGATAATCCTCGTGTAACCATACAACAGAAACTTCCTCAAAACGTTAATCATGACTAAGTTTTTTTGCCTGGACACTGTGAGGGTCCTCCCCCGCACATGGGGCGGAGATGGTCTGATCCTACATGGCGCAAAGTTTCCTTCCGCATTCAGCGCAGTCTGGGGCTGACACAAAGACGAGAGGCGAGGGGTAAGCATCACACCAAATTCTTATATTCTTATATTCTTCAGTCAACCGTGGTCTGTGGCAGTCTGCTGGGGTGAAACTGAAGCGGTAACACACTCACGCCGTCACTAAAAACTCATTTAAAAAAGGTAACATTAAGCTTTTTTTACGTGCAGGTTTAGCTTTAGATAAGTGGTAGCTCCAGTGTTACGCAAACCGGGGTTATTTTTTTGTCAGTCACTTTCTCCAGCGCTTATGAAATGTAAGTAACACGCTTTCTACAAGGCGTGCTATAGGCAGCAGCGCTATGCCTGTAAACTAATATTCAGGACACCAACATGCTATGTGACAGTGTTGTCATGGTCCAGGACATAGTCATAGCCCACTCCAGCGGTTTTTTTCTGCTTTAGCTGTCCACCAGATTTCTTTCACTGTACAGCTGGACGGATGGGACATAACTTAATAGAGAGAGTTAAAACTGGCGTGTAACCCGGAGCTCTTTACATGTCAGCGGATATAAGTGGCCCAAAATTGGTTAGTACGCGATAGCCCTTTGGCGATAAAGTTTGGGACGCTCTGAATTGTTTGATCAGACGATGTGCAGGAGAGCGCATCTGTCTCGTAACGATGGATCACAGGACTACACAGCCGCCTAGCCCCTTTTATTTGGCTTAAATAACGACCCACTGAACGGTGTCTCATGATCCTGAAATCACGCCGTGCTCGTCAGCAGCACTATTTTTCAGACATGTGCTGTATCACTGTTAAGTGTCATCTGGGTGAGTTCTCTCTTCTGTGTCAAAGGGAACTGAAACAGGTCAGGAAGTGTTCAACGCACGTTGACTCTGTCGTTCTGCGTTAATGTTTCATAGCAGAAAGATGAACAATTATGTTACAGTTTCAATAATTCCCTCTCTCCTTGATCACGAGTCCCTTTTAGTGTTTTGGTTGTTGCTACGAAACAACTCTTGAACAGTGTCTTTTTTTTCTGAGCAGCTAATTGCTCCTGCAGGGAGGTCAGACAAAGTAGTTGTGGAGGTTTTGTAATACACCGGAAATTCTAGGCAGTTTCTTTCTGTCAAGAGTGTGTGCCTATGGGTTTGTTTTGTTTCTCCTAAGACTGCATGTGGAAAAAGTTGTCTTTATGCTCTCTACACATACTATTAGCTGTTCCAGTGGCATGCAATTGGAGTTCACTAATGGGGTCGTGTTCAGGTTGAGCTGTCATTAATCAAAAGGGTGCATTATAGTGCTTTTTGCTGCTGTTTATTTGTTTTTTTCTCCCAGCAACTACACTAAAGATATCTTTTTTTATAGTCTTTGAATATGTGTGATTTAATGCTCCTATTGTTTTGGAGAATTTCTGAGTATGTACCTAAATCTACCTGTAACAATGTAGCAGACTTGTATAAAGGTTAAACAATGTATAAACACAGCTATGTTACTCCTATTAATATAATTTGGTAAAATGTTCTCATTCAGATCAGATAAGACAGGGTTTTTACATTAAATGGCATGTAAGTGATTCTTTTTAGGAGTTTGAGGACAGTTTCTATCGTTCTTGGCTTTCATGGACGACCACTACTCAGCATGAAGGCAGTGCGAGCTCTGTTCCTACAGGAGTTGGCACCCAGCTCATCGTGAAGTGCTTTGCTTGACGTGACAGTGATTCAGCAGTTCGCTTTTGTGCAAGCCGGCATTCTGCTGGAGAGCAGGGTTTTTCTTTCTTTTTTTTTTAAGTGTCTCTGTTATACTGTTTACTTGAGATCAGGCCAAGTTCGAGGATTAGACAAAACCTGAACACCTCTGTATTCTCATCAACTGGCCAAACTGAAACCTGAGTATTCAGAACACGATGTCCTTTCGTGCTCGACGTGAAAAGAGCTTATGTTGTGGATGCTCCACAAGAAATTCCTCACGCATCAAAAACAGCGCGTAACAATGCAATATTCTGTGGAGCCAAATTTAAAGCCAATTGTCCACATGATTCGAGCACAAAGGCCTTCGTTGTGTCCGATTGCATGAAATGTTCTGCAGACGTATGTTCAGAATCGTGCCCTGTGGAGCACCCTAATCACTTTTATGACACGCTATTTGCATGTGTTTAGTCAAATTGAAATCAATTTTACAATCATCGGATTTTCTTTACAGACTGCTGATTTTACTGAGAACTGTGATTAGATGTCCATCCCCAAAAAATCAAGACCTTCATTACTTGTTTTTGTAATCTTTGTTTATTCCAATAGTCAAAAAGAAAAACGTACATTTAACTTTAAACCGTAAATATTTATGTAAACGTAACTTTAAAAAAAATTATGTATATTTCTGTGCAGCGTCGTCATGGCAGAGATGGACCCTGAGAGTGCCACCCACACCGAGGCCATGGTGGAGGAAGAGGAGCCTTTTTTCAGCAACCTGGACCTCTTCCTCTTCTCCTTGATTATCGGCATCGTCATTTATTGGTTCATGTCCCGTAAGAAGCCAGAGCCCATCCCCGAGTTTAAGAAGCTTGACACACCGTGAGTGTTTATCCAGTTTTGTATTTAGTTCCTTAGTTGTTTTGTTTTTAGGGGACTTGAAATATCACATCAGGATGTTACAGAGTGGAATAAAAAGACTCAAGTTCAGCCCAAATATCAAAGTCTGTTCCAACTGTCATCGGGTAAGAAGATGGAAACATTAAGGGCAGTTTAGAGTTGCTACTTAATCAAACACATTTTTGGCCAAAGTAGCCAGGGAGATCCCTCCCATACACACCGCACAGAAAAAAGGTCCCAGCTGAGATTGAAACCAGGAACCTTCTTGTTGTGCGACTAAGCACAACGGCAGCGTTCAGCCCTACTGTACTGTACTGTACTTTACTGTACTGTACTGTACTGTACTCTCAGCCTTAATGCTGAATCTTTTTTATGCATAAGGGTTCTTTAACCTTCACTATTAATCTTAGTGTTTCATTGACTGGGCTGTCCAGCCTTCAATAGGCAAAAAATGTATTTTTTTCATCCAAAAAATCTTTACCCAATTTGACAAGATCACTACCTTCAGCTAGCCAAGAGCCTCATTGTTTTTGGGTTGGACTTAAACAGTTCTTACACGGAACTTGGATAATGGCTATATAAAGAGAGATTTTCACACCATGGCTTAAAAAGACACGTTCTGATAAACAGCCTTTTGGTTTCTTATTAGAACAGTAGTTATTATGAGTTTGCTCTAGCTAAAACCGCTGTGCTTGTTGAAGAAATGAAATGCTCCGAGCCCTGGGGAACATGCCAGTCTACTGGGGCCGCAGATACCATGGCCGTCTTGAATGTGGTTACATTAGAGCAACCGCAGGAGTGTGTCTCAAGAAGCAAACCCCCTTCTCATGGCGACCCCGACAGAAGTGCTGGCCATGGCAGTCTGTCACTGTAAAACCCTTGAAGCAAGTGTGTGAGAGTGCACGGGTTCAGGCTGGTAAAATGTTTCACCACACTGACCTTTGTTTCCCCGCAGCCTCCTCTTCTCTCTCTTTCACAAACTCAGCTGAGTGTCGGCTTGATTACAGCCGCCTCTCGTTGTACTACAGGCAATCTTAGTCCCTCCCCAACCTCCATGTTTTTTTGTTTCTGGAAGGGAAAAACAGCCCTGCCAGCTGCAGCCTCACTGACTATGTGATTGCGATAATGGGCACAGACTGCGTGAGGGGTTTCCTGACCGCGTGTTTGAAAATAAAACTTTATCCAGACGTGGGAAAGAGCAGAGAAGAAAATAGTTTGCTGTTTGAACATGCAAGCTCTCTGGAGGGAAGGGATTCAGGAAAGGCTCAGCCACTCAAGTTGCTCTCCCCTCCCCTTAAAGGGGCAGCAGTTACCTAACTTGTGTAGGGGGTGTAGTCTTCCAAGGCTTTCCTGTGCTTTTGTTTTTTGTCCCTGAACCCATTTTGAAAGTTCCTGGAGACTGAGCCAAGTTTCTTTTGTAAGCCCTCTCCAAAGGTGGAAAGTTGAGGCAAAAGACAAGCAGCTCTTTCTTTGCTCTAATACTTTATTCATTTTTCTCTCCTCACTCTCCTGCTTTTTTCCCCCTTTCTTTTTGTGTGTGCGTCAAGGCTGAGCCGCTCCGCCATTGGGCGATGTCACAAATGGAATCCTTTTATGATAAATGAGGTTGCCATGGCAATGACATTCCCCTCTCTCCTCCAGTGGTGGGGGCTGGGATACATTAGACAAAAAAACAAGACAAGTCAAAACAAAAAAAGAAAAACCTTCACAGCTCTTCCCCCTTAATGATCCACCGAGGAGTTGCTCTGTTAACTCGCCAAGTTCTCAGAATGGATCTTGTATACTTTTTCTTTCCCAACACCTTTCATACTGGAGAGGAAAAGGGGCGGGGATGAGGAGTAAGGCATTTCCAGCTCATGATCATTTCAGCGTGTGTTGAAAGTTGTGGGTCTGCAGCTCGACTACATTTTATGGGAAAGTCAGTTTCCCACCATTGTGTTCTCCGCGCTTGCCAGACACCGACAAGGCTGGAGGCTGTCGTGTTTGTGTGTGTGGAGAGCAGACGCTGCTGGCTTTTCACAGAGCAGCACAGTAAGAGGCAGGATTCAGATCCTGCCGGAGCCTTTGAGGTGGACGCAGGCAGCGCTTCAAGCCTCGCAAATACCCAGCCGCCCGTCTGGACTGATGGTACTTATCCATCCTGCGGTTGTGGAGTGCTGATTTAGACTTTGCGAGCGGTGGTGTCTGGCTCTGCTTAGCCAGGCAGTACTAGTGGAAGTGGCGATCTACAGGGCTGCATGTCATGGGCTGCGTCTTCTCGCTGCCAGAGGACAGGAGAGATGCTGCCGAGAGGTCAGTACAGTCTTTAAATTCCTGCTCAGAAGCAGGTTTATGATGCTACAGTTAAACCGACTGTTTGACAGCAAAAATCAAAGTTTGAATGCTTTCAGGCCATGTTCGAGAAAAATATTTCCAACACAAGCAACACACAAAAACACATTTGTTGTTTTGGCAATATGATGACATAAAAAAAAAAAAAAACGCAGTGTTCCCAGGCGGTTATGCAAGAGATGGAGATACAATCTGTTTGACTGCTAACACAGTTTTAATAATGTAATAATAAAGTGTTCTGTTTTTCTCCTCCCTCTTCTCCCAAGCTTAATCATTTACCGCTCTGGCCACGTGCACATTTCCAGCATTGTTTGATCTTGATCACGAAACAAATTTGGCTTGACGTTTCAATGTTGCATCACAAACGTGCTGCTGGCTCATTTGACCCCTTCAGTTCAGAGAAAAAAAAGAACAGAATTTTTCAAACGGCAACCTTTTAAAGTGACTCAGTCCGTTGTTGTCTGTTCACACATACTGATGGTGAAAGAGTTGACCAGCTGTGTAGAACAAGACATATTTCAAGAGGAATGCTGGGAAAACGCTGCTTTATTCTTTGTGACTGTTGTGTTTGTCAGTCCGTTATGTGTTTTGGCAGTATTAATGAACATGTGGAAAATATACGGGCTAGAAAACAAACTCATCAACAGCCTCTGTTACCAGCATACATATTTGGTACCTGTGAATTCTCTGGAGAACACGTTGTACACCAGAGAACCAAACTGAGGTCATTTCTTGAACTAATGGTTCAATGGTTCAGATATTTGGCTGGTTAAACTCTTGCCCTTTGTCAGCTGGGATAGGCTCCACTCCACAACAATGAAGTTCAATAAACTTAGTTCCAGAATGCCAAGATTTGATTTTTTTTGTTTGTTTGTTTGTTTTTTAATGCCGATTTCCAAATCTAGTGTTCATGGTGTTGGTGCAGCCTCCCTTTGTTCCAGCATTCTTGTTTTTGAAATGCAAAGAGAAAACATCCTGACTTGTAAACACAGATGTTGGCCTTTTTTTAAAATCCACCAACAACAGTGTGTCGCCACTCATTCATTTGCTTCTCAATGCCGTTAAAAGTCTGATATAAATATATATAAGTTATTTATTTCCATATGCTCGTGAAATTGTCACCCTCTGAGAATATCCGTTTTTGTTTTAGTTGCAGTCCTGATCTTTTTCAGAGTGTCTTCCATTTTAGCAATCCTGAATGTTTCAGCTGGCTTCAGTTTTGGATCAGAAATGTACATTTAGATCCAGAGAGCGGTTTTAACCGCAGAGCTAGTTTTTATGGTACATTTTGTTCCACAGGTCCTAGTTTCTGCATGTTAATTCTTTCTTTCCCTAATGGGCCCACCAGAGGTTGCAATTTTACGGCTATTTAATTTGTGTCTAAACCAAATGGATTGTACTGCCATACTGGCTCTATTTTAGCTTAAATCCCACTTTTTTGTGACCTCACTGAGGTGAAAATCAGAAGATGCATTCACATGTGGTTATGCGGGCAGTTGTATTCCTTCATCAATGTGGTCACAAACGCAGGTGTCTGATCTGTGCTTTGATGCTGAATGAAGCGGCATGGCCTTTCATTTAGCAAAACAATAAAACAATCTTATTTCCCAATTCCCAATGTCAATGTATTAACTCATTTTCATCTAATTGGGTTCATTAATTATGTCCTGGTTACATCCGTATCTAAATTTTGAATTGATAAGAAGTACAGCCCCTAGAGTTTAGACCTATTTTTTCGTCATTAAACTCGTCCTCTGAGACTGATCAGGTAGTTGCAGTCTTTTGTTAAATCATTGCTATTCACAGCAGCTGCTCTGTCTTTGATTGCTTTCCATGTCCTTCACTTGTGCTGTAAATCTTTGATTTTTCATGTTCTGACTGAACTTTAATAGCTTTAGAGCACCCCACTAGAACAAGCATTGGCTGGTAAAAGATAAAACCTCTAATCTAAAATCAACAGACATATTGGCCGTTAGAACGTGCATAAAAGTGCAGATCTGGAGCTTACTGTCAATCTAGATGGCCTTAAGTTAACTTGGAAAATGTCCTGTTGCCGTGTGAACGGTTTGTTAACACTGTTACTTTTTTATATGTATTTTAGAAAATAAATCTGAACTCGCCTTGGATTTGATTGAAATAACATTTCTAAAACGGCAGGAAAATTTGAAGAAGCAAAATTCTGGAAAAGCAATTGGTGCTAAAAAGAAATGGGTGAATAAACATGTTGCACCTAACTGGCTACGTGGAACTAACATAATTAGGAATATAAAGAGCACCATTGAGAAGCAGAGGCCCAAGTAGGGATGGACAGGCCCTTAGTAATCTACCAAAAAATGTCTACAAATTGAGGTTTAAAAGAAATGTTTTTCAACTTAACATTGATTATTTGAAATATTCCATCATTTTCTACACATGATACAAGCAAAACACGCAGCGTTCTTTTCTGATCCTCTGCTAATTTAAAATGGTAAACTGTTCCATGGTTGACTTGTATGAATTTTGGAATTCCTTTTGCTAAGTCAAGGCGGTAATGACGCATTGCCCCTAAGTAACATAGTGCTGGTGTGACCTGGACTCAGACATGGAGACTTTTATATCTACATATATCTTTCAGCAAATGGACCAATCTGGCTGACTGACATTTAAATTCCCCCGTTCCCATGTTGGGCCAATCACGCCCACTTATCTCATGTACGACCGGTTTGAAGTTGGATCAACAGCAACTTTATCAGAAACTTTTTTTCCCCTTCTTTTTCCAGAGCACCCACCACACGAGAGACGAGTTTCATTGAGAAAATGAAGAAAACTGTGAGTGATACTGCTTCCTTGTTAGTTTACTCTACCATTTCATTCATTTCTGCTATCAGCTTTACCATCGGCGGTAAATAACTTCGGAGCCATTTTTCCTGCTGTTGATTGAAAGTTTAAGAACTGATTTTAAAAGCAGCATTAACCATTTAGCCTTATACCGAATCAGGTTCTGAGCCTACATCTGTAACAGATGATCAGCTTTGATTGGTCTCTTCACCAAACAAAGATGAATAACCCAAAATGTTGTTTTTTTCTTTCTTACCATTTCTTCATTGAAAATCATCAATCATATGGAACTAAATATAGCTTTGCTTTTAAGTTTCCCTAGAAAGACAACGTGGCAGCTGTGATGGTCGCCCTGCTAATTTCACCACAAAAAGCTTTAAATTTCAAAACACTCTTTTGCCTTTCATGGTCTTTAGTTCTCAAGCCAGAGGCCTTTTTTACATCCAATTTCTCATATACCACAATGACCACTGAAAAGGCTTCAGTTTCTTTTCATGTTTTTCCTTTTGTCAGGAAGTATTATAGCAGCAGTGTATGCTTATGCTGTAATTCCCAATTACAGAATATCATTTCAAGAAGAAATCTGTTCAGAATAGTTGTTTTAGGTAAACTGCAATTCTTACTCCACCCTTCTTTTTGTATAATAATGTAAATATATGATATAACAACCATGCACACATTACACCCAAGGAAGTGGCAGTAACGGAGTTGGCAAAAGCTTGTGGATGATTTTTTTTTTCTACTTTTGTGGACAGGGAAAGAACATCATCGTCTTCTATGGCTCCCAGACGGGTACAGCAGAAGAGTTTGCAAACAGACTGTCCAAAGATGCTCAGCGCTACGGCATGAAGGGAATGGCTGCTGATCCAGAGGAATATAGCATGGTAATATACATCAGGGGAGCATTTTACACACCTGTTTGAAACTAAGGTTGTCATCATTCATTATTACTGGGCTGCTGAGTACATCTTTGTCTTACAAGTCAGTTGTCAGAATACAGAACTTTAAAATAACTTATTCAAATTGAAGTCAGTGCATTGCTTCATACTGTAAGAAACCCCTAAATGGATTTATGACAGTCTTTCATTATTTATAGATCCTCTTGATGAGGGAGTAATCCAAAACTATGAGTTTTGTTCTCCTTATTGTGTCCTCTTCTTGTGCTGTCATTGTATAGGGGGAACTTTCCCGTCTGTCTGAGATTGAAAACTCCCTCGCCATATTTTGCATGGCCACCTACGGCGAAGGAGACCCAACAGATAACGCTCAGGACTTCTATGACTGGCTGCAGGAGAATGATGACGAAGACCTCTCCGGACTAAACTACACCGTGAGTGTGGCCATGTGTGAAAAGGCCTGTTCACTTGCCTTCCTAGCGTTATGGGTAGACAGGATTGAACCTGACACGCAAAGCTTAGTGTGCACAATTTTGCTCTCTACAAACTGTTCAACGTACAGGCGTGCATGTCCCTTCCTGTCAGACGAGTTCCTGTCACAGCATATGTTTTGCCTGAAGAGACGTCATAGCTCACTTCACTGCATTGAAATTGTTGTGATTTAAAGAGCAAAAAAAGAAGCCAGAGTTCAACCAAAACCCCATCAGCAGAGCTGACCACATAGATAAAGTTCCCGTGCTGTGTAGCCAGCCTCTGTATTAATGGTCAGGTCACTTAGCATTTAGCAAAGAGTCATAAGTAATATCCTTTGGACATTTGAATTAGATGACATGATGAGTCGTCCACATTTCAGCTTTTACTGAAATGCAGCTGCAGGCTTTAGAAGCACAAAGAGAGTTTTTTTTTTGCGCTGTTGTGTTGTATGTATCATTTTCACATTGTAAAGTCTGTATAAATGAAAAGGAAATCTACTTGGTTTTGTCTGTTTGGCGCTGTTTCATTTGTGTTTTCTAAAACGGAAATCCTTCACACTTCAAAGTTTTAAAGTTGCTTGAAAATTCACATGAAGTCCAACCACCCTGAACAGGACTCTTAAAGGAGAATACATGGAATACCTTGATAGGCTCCATTCTCTGCCTAAACCATCCACTAATGCTTTTGATTATTCTGTCCTTGTCTACATCCAGGTGTTTGCTTTGGGCAACAAGACATATGAACACTACAACGCAATGGGAAAGTATGTGGACAAAAGGCTAGCAGAGCTGGGTGCCAAGCGCATCTTTGATCTCGGTATGGGAGACGACGATGGCAAGTAGGTGACCCTCCTTTACCACAAGTTTAAAATGACATGAAACGTAAGATGTTTGAGCACAGATTACAATGCGTTGTATTCACCTCATTTAACCATTTTCTGATCAGAGTATCTGAAATCATGTCTTGAAGTTTCATAGAGATCTTTACACACATTGTGCAGTTTTTTTTATAGAGAAAGTCTACGAAAGCCAGTGTGATTAGTTGGAACATGTGTTCATTCAACCGCCATATCTGTGGTTTTCAGCCTGGAAGAGGACTTTATTTCATGGAGGGAACAGTTCTGGCCGGCTGTGTGTGAACATTTCGGAGTGGAGGCGTCAGGAGATGATTCGAGGTAATAGATGGTTATCTGATGTTCCAAAGCCGTTTATCATATCAGTATTTCTCTTTGTACAGTTTCTCTGTTACCTGCAAGAAAATATGTTTTAAACAGCTCTCGACCTGCTGAGTTTAATATTACTGCCACCCTTTTCTGATTTGTTTGAATGCCCTTTGTATCCAATGTATTTTGCTGAGTCTAACTTGACTTGTCTGGTCCAGCATCCGACAGTACGAGCTGAAGGTGCACACCGACCTCAACATGAACAAAGTCTACTCAGGGGAGATTGGCCGCCTGAAGAGTTTTGAGGTCCAAAAGCCGTAAGTCCTGTACCAGAGTCTCCCTCACTTCGTTGTCTGCTTAGTCACTCTTCCCCTTTGAACTACATTAGTACTGCCACAAAGTTCACTATGATTCACTGACTGATGGTGAATGAAAATTTCTGCCCCCCTGTGGCCCTCCAATGAAATTATTCCAGCTTGTTTTTATTAAGTAATTTAAAGAAAGGATCCACATGTTTTTTAAAATTCATATTGTTACATTTCTGCCTAATAATTCCGTTGAGCTCCGTCTCTCTAATAATAGAATAATTAGAACGTGTATTTTTTTGTTACTCGTCCTTGCAGGCCCTTTGATTCGAAAAACCCTTTCCTGGCCCCAGTCACTGTCAACCGCAGACTCAACAAAGCTGGTGACCGGCATCTTATGCACCTGGAGCTGGACATCACAGGCTCCAAGATCAGGTAGACCTGGCAGGATATGGATGTTATTACCCGGATGTTGCCAAACTAGAAAAACAACCCTTTGAAACTTACATCAGCCTAAGGAACGGTGGGCAAAGTCTACATTTGTCCCACTCTGGATATCTTTCAGATATGAGTCAGGAGACCACGTTGCTGTTTTCCCCACAAATGACACTGGGTTGGTGAATAGGCTGGGAGAGGTTCTTGGCGTGGACCTTGATGTTGTTATCTCTCTCAACAACCTTGATGGTATGGCATTGACAGCCCAAAGCACTTTGGCCTCACAAGCCCCCCCCCCCACAAACAGTCTCATGAAATCATTCATAGATATGTACTGCAGTATCACCTCACTTAATACATGTGACTCAGATAGTGGGATGTTAGTGCAGTATAATGTCATAACGATACAGATTTTTTTTTTTTTTTTTTTTTCTTTGAGTGCTCTGTCGCTATGAAGGTTATCTGCCATAATGTGATTATGTGGAGGGGGTGACGGTGCTCTCCGTCGGTATATTATCTGACTTAAAGAATTTGATTTGATTATTGGTATATTTTTGGTATTTGGTGAAAATTGAAATGTCATAAGATAAAACAAAAAAGTTTGGGTTTCCACATGTTTGATAAAATACCTTTATTTTTCAGAGGAGTCCAACAAGAAGCACCCTTTCCCCTGTCCCACCACCTACCGCACGGCCCTCACTCACTACTTGGACATTACTAACCCTCCTCGCACCAACGTCCTGTATGAGCTGGCTCAGTACGCCTCCGACACCAAAGAACAGGAGAACATGCGCAAGATGGCCTCCTCCTCCCCTGAGGGCAAGGTCAGTTTACAGGCGGCCCGAAATCAATCATTACTGGGCTCCCTGCAGGGGAGACTGCCAGTGTTTTCCTTTCTTTTTTCTCAAAATGTATCTCATCATTTTCTTGTCTTTCCACAGGCTCTCTACCAGAGCTGGGTCTTGGACTCCTGCAGAAACATCCTCGCCATCCTGGAAGATATGCCCTCTTTGAAGCCTCCCATTGACCACCTGTGTGAGCTGCTGCCTCGTCTCCAGGCGCGCTACTATTCCATCGCCTCCTCCTCTAAAGTAAAAAAAATAAATCCTCTAAACAGCAGAGAATAGACATATGATTAAAATCGATGTTCTCGTAGAGGATACCCAACGGCGGTCTTATGTGAGCTGTCCGTAACTCTTTTGCAGGTTCACCCCAACAGCATCCACATCTGTGCCGTGGTGGTGGAGTACGAGACCAAGACTGGTCGCGTCAACAAAGGAGTTGCTACCAACTGGCTGAAAAACAAGCTGGTGAACGGCCACAAGTCAACTGTTCCCATGTACATCCGCAAGTCCCAGTTCCGCCTGCCTTTCAAAGCCACCAACCCCGTGGTCATGATCGGGCCCGGGACTGGAATCGCTCCATTCGTCGGCTTTATCCAGGAGAGAGGCTGGCTCAAGCAGCAAGGTGTCTATCATGTGTGCGCCGTTTTGTTTTTCTGATTTATGAGGAGGAAACGGAGGTAAAAGACCAACAAACATGGCTTCTCTTTCATGTCCTTATTCACCTAAAACAACCCCCCAAAAAAAGAAAAAAAGCAGCTCATAAGTGATGACCACACAGGAAATCTATGCACTAATAACAGTTGTTTATCTGTTATCTCGTTGTAATCTCTTCAGAAAATCTCGCTTTTCTGTTCTGTTCTGTTCCATGGGAGGAAAAAGATTACATTAATTAATTTCCTTTTAAAGATCCAGCTGATTATGTATTAGACCTGATGGATGAGCACAAATGTTCTTGAATTTGGTTTAAAGGGTGCAGGCTTAGGACTGTCTGGCACCATTCTGACCCTTTGCATCTCACCCCGCTCAACAGTATGACGCACTGAAAAACACATCATCTCTCTGTGTCTCGCATTGTGACTTCTAATTTTGAGTCACTGACCTGTTTCCTGCTCTCTTTTCCGTAGGTAAGGAGGTCGGAGAGACGGTGTTGTACTTCGGCTGCAGACACAAGAACGAGGACTTTATTTACCAGGAGGAGCTGGAGGAAGCAGAGAAGAACAAAGTCTTAACACAACTCAATGTGGCCTTCTCCAGAGACCAGGAGCATAAAGTGAGAGCTTCTTCCTCAAGGGGCACATTAGGCTTCTAAGCTGGCAAATGCAAATTTAAAAAATTTCAAAACATGTTTTTAGCAGAGCGAAGATTTCATTGTCCTGGTTTGATTATTAGAGCATCACTTGTGCTGATGTATTTTTTGTTTTTTGCAGAATATTTCCAAACGCTATGCTGAATCATCCAGTATGTGCGAGTTGTTAAACTTTTCCTCTTTCTGCTCTCCAAACTTGAAGGTGTACGTGCAGCATCTCCTGAAGCAAAACAAGGAAGGCCTCTGGAAGCTGATTCACTCAGACAATGCTCATATCTACGTCTGCGGGTAATGAGCACAGTCCGTCTGCAGGGAGACCTTTGACGGCATCTGTTTTTGAAAAAAACACTGAATTATGGTTTGAATTATGGTTGGTTGTCTTTGTTAGGAATCATTCAAAAGAAAAAGCCTCTTTGTTAAAGTACAAGTGGTTTTAATGGTCTTAAAAAAGAATTGAGATGTTGTCTTACCTTTCCTATCGTTGAATTAAATCTATATTTTTCACTTGTCAGGGATGCAAGTCACATGGCTAAGGACGTGCAGACGGCTTTCCATGAAATCGCAGAGGAAGTGGGAGGCATGACGCGCACTCAGGCCACAGATTATGTCAAGAAACTGATGACCAAGGGACGCTACTCACAAGACGTGTGGAGTTAGAGAACCTCAGATCCAGTCTCACTCTTTACTGCTAAAGTGGTAGTTTTTAAAGTTTCTATTTTTACTGTCTTGTTCAGTACTGAATGCAACAACATTCATCTCTGGCTCATACTTACCAAGGTTCATGAGGGCTACATGTAGCAGAGAATCATGAGGCACACCCTACCTCAGCATTCAACAAGTCTGCAACGGTTTTTTCTCTATAGTTACCAGAGACCATCGAATGTCTCTGAAATGAATAATCAAACAAGATATTGTAACAGGATGTTTTCTCCCACTCTTAAGATATTTGTGGTAAAAGTAGAAATCTGCTGGTTTGAAATCCCCGCAAGCATTTTCAGATCAGAGCAATAAATACAGAAATAGGTTGTGTTGTTTTAGATGTGGTTTTGATCAGACTTCATGTCACAACACCTGGGACAGCGTGGCATCAATTAAGAGGAGATGTGGAGGGTTGTGTGCTCCTGCTGCAGTGTTCAGAGCAGCTTTGACAGGAGAGGGTGCTTCTTTCACTTTTCCCTCTGAGCTGCGTTATTAGCACTTAAGAAGTGCGGAAAACTCGTAAGATCCTTCTAAATGCGTTGGTGAGGAACATTCTAAGTGTCAACAGCTGGCACCATAGGTACAGTTATGTCTACCAGTGACAAGGGAGTGGGCCTTTTTATGCATAAGTTGCTGATTATTTTTTTATTAGCAACAATTACCTTAGAGGCGCTGGGGATGGTCAAAGATTTTTAAAGAACCATGAGATTATGTGCATTTTGTTTTCAGCAAAAGCTTGCTCTGGAACATGAGGAAAATAGTTTGAAATCCTGTGATATTTGTGAAATGTTCAGGTAGTTTAAAGGCTAGATTCAGTATCAGGTCATGGCCCCCGAAATACTGTTTGATTTACATGCATCTGCCAGCAGAGGAGTATGAGTTAAACTGACGACACAACCTCGCCTGTTTCATTCTGAGTTAGGTTTGTTTTTTATTACCCATTTGCCACCATGGAGAAAAAAGAAACAAAGAAAGAAAAGACCACAAACAAGTGTACATTTTGTATGTTTCCAACCATCTGTCAATCAGAGCTCAGCCGACCTGTTGCGGTGCTGCCGGTGCCTTTTTAACCCTGCCTTATGTAAGAAGTTAGCATTGAAACCAGGACAGTTTGTTGTCTTTTAACAGTTCTATTACATGTTTAGATTTTCATTAAAAATAAATTGAATCCCTCTGAGACACTTTACCCAGCGCAGTCACTTTCTGCAGTTATACTTTATAAATGTAATTGATTGTATGGAGGCATGCTTTTTTTTTTAAAAAACAAATAAAATTGGACTAATTTGTTGGAATTATGTCTTTCTTGGAAATAAACTGTGATTTTCAAAGATGTGAATAACTTTAAAAGTAACTGACCAAACGATGTGCTGCTGTATGTAAAGCGGACCCAGAACCAAATGTTTAGCAAACATTAAAGTATATTCAGCTCTCTGGTTGCTCAAGCATCTGTTTGCCTTTTATTGTTGGACATGACTTCCAGTAATACTGGCGTACAGAGATCACACAGGGCTGCGCTGCAGTGTGTTCATGTTTCAGTGGAGCAGCCTCTATCTTCATTTCTTCAATGTAACAAGATGTAGGGAAAAGAAAGGGCAATGACCCACAGTTGAACTGGTTGTGCTCCCGATTGTGTTTTAGCCATGGAGGCCATAGAGTGATGTTTTGTTGCACTTCTACAGATTTGCTATGTATTTCTGTCATGTTTCTCTTTCTTTGCCTGTGCTTTCCTTCCACTCTGCATCCTGGCAACCTCTAACTGCCTCAGAATGATGCCTTGAAAAGACAACATAGGATTCTCAGAATTAAATTCCCACTGTAAAAAAGACCGCCTACCAGAACTTGGGGAAACCAGAAGATTTTGTTGAAGAGAAAGCATTCAAGACAAAAATACTTGTGTTGGGTGGAGGCATTGTCCAGGTAATGTTTGGAGATGTCTCAGATATAAGTTATTGAATTGGCAGACTTTTTCAATGGACCATAGATTTAAAGTTCAAAATCCAAAAGTAATGTATTTCCTACAACCACATTTTTAAAAGTCGTCACGAGGCTTCTGCATGTGAGGATAGGCAATATCTTAATGCAATTATTATAATTGACAGACTTCTGGGGTAATAACGTCCTTAAAATGCGATCAAATCAGTTAACGTGTACAACTAATTATAAAGAAATCCCCTCACAGTATGATATTTGAAGAAAAGTCTTTTGTAGAGCTTGATGCTTAAAAAAAAACATATTTCCAGACAGCAGTGAGAAAAGACGCGTCTTAATGCAACTTTATGAGTACTATTGGCTCGTTTGTTTGCGCCAGTCCATGGTTACAGCTGGCGGCGGTAATGAGCTCTGGCTCAGAATGAAAGCTCTGGTGTAGACTGCAGGAAGTAGAAGAAGAACCAATTGCTAAAGGGAAGTGCCGCAGCGCGTGCACCTTAGTCCTGTGGCGCTGCGTTAGCTAAAGTAGCGCCTTTTAATTAGCCCAGCACAGGAGAAAAACAACAACGGTTTTAAAAACAAAAACTACATAGCGTGGAGAAATGGCCACTGGTAAGTGTTTTTTTATTACCTGGTCCCGAGTTTTATTTGTTTTAGTTGCGCAAAGAAAATTGCACGGTGCTGCGGTAGTTAGCACGAACCGTGAGGCTAGCAAAGCGGCGCCGACTATTAAATTGAATATTTAGTCGATCTTTTCAACTGCAGAAGTTAACTTTATGCTGTATTTAATTTGTGTCTTATGTTTTTATTAAGCGAATTATTTTGTAAATGTCGTCATGTGCAGAAAAAGCTAGGAAAGGCCTCAACAAACATTACGTGAATGCGTCTTTGTTTATAGACATATTCTTGTTTAGCTTATTGCTTGAAAAGCACCGTCAAGACCCCTGGCTACTTGCAACAAGAGCGAGGGACTATTAATAACTTGGGACAGATTCAAGTTAAAACATTAAGAGAAGGGGACCGTGCTATGTTTAGTATTACACATGTATTCTTAGCTAGCGCACAATCGACCGCCATTTTCTGTGGATCTGCCTGGCGACGGGCCTGTTGGCGTGCTCCCGGCCTACTTTTGTGACCTACTTAAGTCATCTTGGCTTTATGGTCACCAACATATCAAGGATGATTTTCTGGAAATAAAACCCCAAATTGTTTTTTTTTTCATGGACATATTTATGTGCCAAATTTTAACCCTTTTGTTTATTTTCCAGATTCGGGCTACGGTGGCTCACAAAGGTAATAATATATCAATGACGGTGGCTAATAAAAGCACTGATGAATCAGATTAATATTTGATGAATATTTTTTAACGAATTCGTATCGTAGAAAGAAACTATTGTTGACGTATATTCAGTCAAAACAGAGATGTGTTGTGCTAGATTAAGCAACAAAACAAAATAACCTTTCTTCTATGTCTGCAGCTATGGCTCATATGGAGGTCAGCCAGGCGGACAGGTGGGGCAACTTTTTTTTTCTTCTTTCAACTTACAAGATGTAAACCTTATACAACAATGGCTGATCTATCTTGACTGTATGACAGGGTTATGGACAAGGCAACGGCAGTGGCAGTGCTGGTGGAAGCAGCGCTTACGGTGCACAGACTTATCCTGGATATGGACAACAAGGTGCCACACAAGGTAGAGTTGCTTTATTTGGAGGGAAACTTTTAAGAGCTGAGTGGTTGATTTATTATATAATGAATCAAATATTATTTAGGAGAGATTTGAAAATCCCAATCAACATTTTTTTCCATAATGCAGAGAAACATGAGACTAGGAGCAGATTCTTCCCTTCTTTTTAAGAAGAATAAAACTGCCGATTTGGATTCTTGGGGGGGCAAAAAGAACACGTATGAGAAACCGATTGTGATTTTTCTCTATTTTCACAGAGGGTTATGGTCAAACTCAACAGAATTACAGTAGTTATGGACAGGATTCGTCCGGGTATGTTTTCACATTCTTAACTGGTGCTTGTTGCCCATCTTTCCTTTTATTCCTTCTGGTTTTTTAAAAAGCTACACAAGAGTTTTAACTATTCTGCACTGCTTCTCTGAAATCAAGGTATGGTGACAAACCGGCTTACAGCCAGCCAGGATCTGCGTCTTATGGCCAGCAAAGTTCTTATGGACAACAAGGCTCATATGGTGGCCAGGGGCAAGCAGGTGACACCTATGGACAGCAAGCCTCCTATGGTGGACAGGCCGGCAGTGCATATGGCAGTGGCCAGGGGCAAGGAGCTGGTGGTGGTGGTGGCACTGGCTATGGGAGATGGAGCGAAGGTACACATAGCTTGATCTTGAATACGAAAACTCGGTATGGCGTTTTAGATTAAGTCTGAGTTTAACTGCGGAGTAAGCTAGTGTATACTCTTCTTGCATTAGGTGAAGGGGGAGCACAGGGTGGGAGGTTTGGGCGTGACCAGGGAGATCGCTCAGAAGGAGGAGGCGGTGGCTTCAGAGGTCGAGGCCGTGGTGGTGGCGCTGGCTATGAGCGTGGTGGATATGACCGCAGCGGTGGATACGACCGTGGTGGATATGATCGCGGTGGCAGAGGTGGACCTCCTGGTATGGGGTAAGTTGCACAGTGCCACTGCCCCCAAGGTACCTCTATATATTGCAATGAGTCCAGACCTGTCACTTAATACATTATCACCCAGTTAAAAGTGATCCACGTAGGTGGATTTCCACTGCTCATCAGCTTTTTGCTCCTGCCAACACTGGTAAAACTGTTTTTTAAAAACTCAGTCTCCAGATGTTATTGAGGCTGACGGAGGTAATAATATTCTGTCATCTGCTTTGTTCCCCTGGTGCCCGTGCCTTGCAGAATATTTTTATTTTATAATTTTTTTTTAGTACAACTGATGTTGGTCCTGTGTTGCCGTTCAGATCAAATCGGTGCTCAGAGAAATGGTTATTAGATGAGCCGTTTGGCTCAAATGGGGTCAAACAGCAGGATGAACCCAGAGAAGAGCTTAAACAGCAATGGATTTCCACAGTTACCATTTCAGTTATTTGGAAAGCTCTGGTTCAGTCTAAAGCCATGGTTGACTTCTTTATTTTGATTTTATTATTTCTTTCCCATCACATTTCTTTCTTTCTTTATAGTATTTTTAATCTTTGGAAGTCTTTGGGTATCAAACATGTTGTTTGGTTGGGAGACAATAGAGCCTTTTTTTCTTTTCTTCTTTTCTCCATTGCATGGTATAACTTATTTACATCACCGGAGTGCAGTCAGTATCCAGATTATGCAGATCAGCTGATCCCTGCTACACCGTGTGAGCAGTGGTGTCGGGCGGGCCTGAGGGTAACTGGTGGTGACACATTTCACCATATAATGGCAAAGAAGGGCTTTTTTCCCCAGTAAACTTCTTTTTTTTCTTTACTTGCAAAATGTAAAGGTTGAGGAAAAATCACCGAAAAGCAGCACAAGCAGAACTGGACAAACATTTCTATTAAAATTTTTCCCTAAAGCAGCACCTGTTGGTCAGCACTGCTCTTGTGTAACAGATCTAAGCCTACCGGATCGTTTAGTCATTTGTACTTCACATTTCTACCAAAGAGTGCTGGTACATCCGCATGAAGACCACACGTTTTTTAACTTTGGAAACTCCATAAAGTGTGACACAGGTCACATCTTCAGCTGTTGTATATTCAAGAGGTTTCATTCAAGTGTTGTGTGTTTGACAATGGCGAACATGTGTACTTTGTTAACATGGATCTACATTTCATACTACAGGTGTTCAGAGTGAATGAACTTAAAGTTGGACCTCAGTAAAAGGATCTCATAAATGCACTCGGTGGAAGATTACTCATTGTTCGCGACACCCATTGACGTTAATTTGGCCTCGATTTAACGGCAAAATTGAGCTGGTTTTCCAGCTCTTGGTATCCAATTTGGCCAGGTTCAAAGGAAATTTTTAAAGGAAGCGAGAGAAGAAAAAGTCCAAATTCTTTGTAACGGTGACCCTTCGACATGTGATTGTCTTCACTTGTCTGCCTGTGCAGTCAGAGCCGACTAGTCGTCTGTTCATTGATCTTTAATGACAAAGACTAACTCATTCCCCGTGTGAGACATTTCCACCATAGTCGCACACCCTGGGAGGAGTGCATACTGGTGTGGATGTAGGGGAGCTTTGAGTTCTCAGTTGGGACAAAGGAAAAGCCATCATATCTCCAATTTTTCCTCTGCAGAGGTGGTGACCGTGGTGGCTACAAAAATTTCGGTGGTAAGTGACGAGCATCAGAACTGTGTCGGTGGGGGAGAAAAGAACTTAAATTAGCACAAAAAGGAAAGAATTAAAAAAAAAAACAAGAGGGGGTTAAAGGTAAAAGAAACTCAGTGAATGCCACCATTTCCATGTCCAGAATCCCAAGGGACTCCACCTAATACTGTCTCTCATAACTGACTTCAGATATGGTAAAGAGCTTGGAGCTTGAGTTGTAAAATAATGGTATTGCTGCATGAAGACGAGGTTTGATTGTAAATGACAAAGGTGTTCCCAGGACGAAGGAAGGAAAACTTAAACTGGAGACATTTGTGGTGGTTATCATTTCTGGTATAAACTCAAAAAGAGAAAAACCAGAACAATTCACTTGTTGCAAGGTATTGGTATGTGATGCAACGGTATGAGAACACCCATCAGGAAGCTGTAAACATGGACTTTTGTTAAAAGTTTATCATTATGCATCGGTAGGATGGAAGTTAATTACTGTGTGGAAAAAGTCTGAGCAGGTCTTCGGAACCTCTTTTATTAAAGTTCCCCTCCCCGTCCTCTCTTCTGTTCCGCAGGATCTCGAGACTACGGCTCACGGGATGAACCAGGTGAGACTTTGTCTTTGGTGTTCTGCCACAAACCAGTGAGGATTTTCGGAGAAGAGTCATTACGTTCCACCTTGGTTTTGCAGCTGGAGACCAGGACAACTCGGACAACAACACCATTTTTGTACAGGGACTTGGAGAAGATGCCACAGTTCAGGAAGTTGGAGACTACTTCAAACAAATCGGCATCATCAAGGTACAGAATCTGTCTGGCTGTAGTGATTTTTCCTTTTTTGAGAAATGAAAGGGATGTGAATCATGCTTTTCCTCCTGCCATCAGGTAAACAAGAAGACTGGTCAGCCCATGATCAATATCTACTCTGACAAAGCCACGGGCCGGCCAAAGGGAGAGGCTACCGTGTCCTTTGATGACCCTCCCTCAGCCAAGGCTGCCATCGACTGGTTTGATGGTGAGGTCACGCACCGCTTCTCATTGCCTTGATGTTTCCTTTTAATGTTCGCCACTCCATTTTAATTAATTTTATTCCAGGCAAGGAATTCAACGGCAAACCCATCAAAGTGTCGTTTGCCACGCGCAGAGCCGAGTTCACGCAGAGAGGAGGAGGAGGAGGCGGCAGAGGGGGGCGAGGAGGTGGGTGCCGCCCGGGTTCCCGGGGCTGCAATGGAGGGCGGGCTGCTGGAGTCTAATGTTTTTTTTTTCTGTGGCTGATGGCAGGTTTCAGGGGTCGTGGTGGTGGAGGACCCAACTTCGACATAAAGGGAGGAGACTGGCCCTGTCCCAACAGGTTTGTGCCGCTCCAGCCTGCCTGTTAACACGCCGACGCCCGATCCGGTGTGGGCTAACCGTCCTCCTCCCGTCTCTCTCCCTCTCTGCGCAGCTCTTGCGGGAATATGAATTTTGCCCGGCGGCAGGAGTGTAACAAATGCGGTGCGCCCAAACCGGGAGACGCCGGAGGATACGGAGGTGGAGGTCAGTGCTTTGAACCCCAAAGAAAGGAACGGGCCGAGCCCTCTGTGGCCGCTGCGTACTGACCGAGGGCGTTTGCAGATCGCGGAGGCAGAGGCGGGTACAGCGGGGACCGGGGCGGCGGCGGCTTCCGGGGCCGTGGAGGCTTCCGTGGTGGAGATCGTGGCAGCTATGGAGGCGGCGGAGGAGGAGGAGGATTTGGTGGTGGTTACAAGATGGGAGGAAGGTGAGCTGAGGACAACATTGCGCTCTCCGTTCGGCTTTAGTCGTGTTGGATGGACAGAAGAGGGCGACAGCAGCCAGGGCTCTTGCTGGGCTGCTTTATATAGCACACCATAATGTTACTGCTTGCATTTGAGGAGAAACGGGAGATGATTCTAACTCCAGACGGCCTCGGACAGAAGATGTTATCTGTCATCTCGCACTGACCTCTGTGGCAGGAGCGTTTTCACATTTTTACCGTTGGGTTTTTAATTTCTCCAAATGGCTGGGGGTCCAAGTTGACGTCATGCTTCACCTTCACTTGTCAGATGACACAGAACGATGTTGGATTTTTTTTTGTAAAACCCAGTGTAACCCCTCTGTCCTGTCTCCACAGAGACGACCGCCGAGACGACAGAAGAGGACGGCCATATTAAGGAACCATTCCAGCCCTTAAATTTGCCACAGATCTAGGATTTGACTTTGGGGAGGAAATTGGGGGGGGCAGACGGGACATTCAGATTTCTCGGCTTTCTGAGGTCTGTTCATCCTGAGTATTACTGTTCTGAGAGGGTGCGTGGAGCTGATGTGAACAGGCTATTGGGCTGATGTGACACTGTTGGCATGTCTTTTTGTTTTTCTGTACATCTTTTTTTGTTTTTTTCCCCTCTGATTCTAGATGCAGATGTTTTGTGAGATAGACTTTGAACCATTGTTTTGTATGAATGGAATAAAATGTTTTACTTGGGTTATTGTTTTTGTTTCCTTCCAAAACATTAAAAAATGTGACCTTTTCTCTGCGCTTAGCCTGGATTTGTTCTTTTTCCTCCTCTGTACCTCAAACAGTGAAATGAGAGCTTTGTTGGAATGCCTGAGAGCAGTCGGTAGAGCAGCTCTGCTGGTATTTTTGCCCTGAGCTGCCGTGCCGGAGCTCTGGGGGGGCGGTGCCGGTCCTCCTCCTCCTCTTATAAGGCTCCGGGCGGTGGAATCGGCTCAGTCAGTCCCGGCAGGGATGGGGACCGACGATCGGCCGGTCGGAGGCCGGTGCTGTGACTGCCAGGGCGGTCAACAATGAGGACAGCGGCCGGAGAGCTTCAGAAATGCGCGGAACCACGTGTTCATCCCCGCACGAGGCGGCGACCCCCGGGCCGGTCATGAGCGCCTGGATCCTGGCGGCGGCTCTGCTCTCCGCTCCCGCTGCCCGGGGAGCCCCGCAGGCCGTGGACCCAGAGGTACGCTCCCCACAGGACACACCTCATATGACGGACACCGGAGGACGAACTGTCTCTGATCTAACGCTGGAGCTGTAAAACTTCCGTTTCTTTCTCTCTGGCGGAGCGACAAAGTTAAGAGTATCTGACAACTTTCTGAGTAGAAAAGATCAGCTGTGTGTCCTCTGGTGACACATTCCCACACTAGATATAGGCTATATATATATATATATATAATATATAAACGGACATCTTCCTTTTGTAGGAGCTCCCGACTAGTTGACATGCAGGATAAAAGCTGTAGGTAACTTAAGACAAATTAATTTTGAAGGCTTTTACGTGTTCACATCCTCTATGAAAGGGCAAGAAAATAACAGCTGTTTAAAATGCATAAAAAAATAAGCTGTCAGAAATATAATTAAATTCATTGAAATATTACAAATTTACACAAAAGTGAAGGAGTTACTCAATCCTGCATTCCAGAGTGCTTACTTTTATTCCAGAAAATGAAGCATGTTTAGAAACTGATTTGAATGATTCATGATGGAAAATGAACGCTGGTTAATCTGTCAGGACACATACCAGGAGGGATGGCTCATTTTTAAAAGAACACACGTCTCACGTGCACCCTGGAGCTCAGACAGACCTTATTTTTTTCCGAACTCTCCCTTCTTCCGGCACGTTTCTGTGTCTCCTACAGGACAAAGGAGCGTTTATGTGGCGCGCACCTATTTTATTAAGAACACATCCGTCATCTTGCCATTTTGCCCCCTCCACATCTGTAATCACAGCTGTCTGAGCACGGAGCCCTCCGCGTGCGCGTGAGATATCCAAACTCTGACAAAGCTTGGATGCAACATCTGTTGCATGTAGCCTGCAGGGGGGGGGTCGTCATTTCCAAAGTATGTATACCTGTGTTACGACTGCTCCCGATCTGTGTGGTAACACACACACACAGACACACACACATCAGTTTGATAATAGATCTGAACTCCGGGATCCAGATGTGAGCTGCGGCTGAAGACTGAACAGCTGCACTTACCTTTACTCTGCGGTCATTTGGGGGCTTTCCCGAGCATTGCTTCCTCCTGAAAAATCGGAATTTTGATGAATAAACAACCAGCAACGTTATGAATCATTCATTCATGCATCGTTCGTTTGTTTTGCAGGATTTCCTGGAGAAGTACGGCTACCTCCATCACGACCACCACCTCCACAATGCGGTGGAGGTCCGGTCAGCCGTCCGGTGGGTGGGACCCCCCAGGACCCCCCACTCTGTGGTCTGAGGGGAGAGCGTGTGGGTCCGGGCCTGAGCCGGAGATGCTGCTTGTGTGCCTTCAGGAGGGGGGGGGGGGGGGGGGGGGGGGGGGGGGGGGGTCTTAGTGTGAGAACTTGGCCTGAGGGCCGAATGACCACACCGGGCTATAAAATACGCCCCCCACCCAGCTCTGTGCACATCTCCGGTCCTGAACCCTTTGTGAACTATCGAGGAATTTCAGGAGCCTCGCCCCCCCCCTCCTGCCCCGTCTTCTGCCTCATGCACGCGCGTGACGCTCGTGCAATGAGTCCCGTCCATCCTCCAGATGTTTATCCAGATGTCCCCTCCCCTCTCTGCAGGCAGTTCCAGTGGCTGTCCCGGCTGCCCGTCACGGGGCAGCTGGACAGCGCCACCCTGCGGCGGATGGCGGAGCCCCGCTGCGGGGTGTCGGACGAGGGCAGCCGGCAGCTGTGGGCCCAGAGGGTGAACGTGGTCCTCACCGGGGGACGCAGGCTCAACCGGACCCGCCGCTCCTCCGCGGGAGGGGGGGGGGGGGGTTGGGGGGGGGGGGGGGGGCATTTTTATGTTGAGGATGGATCTGACTGACATGTGCCTCTGTGACAAAGTGACATTTTGACGTCTTAACGAATCTATCTATCTATCTATCTATCTATCTATCTATCTATCTATCTATCTATCTATCTATCTATCTATCTATCTTTCTATCTGTATGTATACATGTATATGAGTGTATATATATATATATATATATATATATATACACTTAATGATTATGATCATGATTCTATGGTTTTTGTTGGCATTTTACAGATTCCTGGGGCTGAACATTCTTACTATGCTGAGAAATCCTTTCGCTGCTTTTCAAAGACTGTTTAACTATTGAAGCCCTTTGAGGGTTGTTCGGGTTATGCTGTGTTTTGAAGTGATGTCAGAGGTGATTGTGATTGATTTTGTTATCAGACTGTCGCCACGACTCTTCCGTTGCAAATGCTGGACTGTCCCAGGTTCCTGCCGCGAGTGTTCTCCGGTGGAACTTGCAGACTGAGCAGACTAAAGGCTTCAGGATTGCAAGTGTTTAAGGCTGCTGAAAGAGCTATGCCAAATGATTAGCAGATTCAACAAAGGAATGGAGCATGAGGTCCCTGCCCCTGGTCAAGGGCTTTTTATGGAGAAAAAAGAGAACTAGTAATAGCTGTAATTTTATCCCCAGACACAATCATACAAAGCAAACTCTAAATGCCCCCTCATTACATGCAGCTCATTGTTGTAGAACGTTGCCTTTGCTGCCTGTCAGTTTGCCTCTTGAGCTGCTTTTTGGGTAAATGTGGAGGTTTTCGGGATGTTTCGTGTCACCGTTCCCATCTCCGCTGAGGGCCACCGTCGGCAGCATCCCGGGGCACCGTGAGCTGCTCCAGGTCTGCTGGCGCCTGCGGCCTCGCCGGGTGCGCAGCCACAGCATTCCTGAATGTCACGGGTGTCATTGGCTGATGCTCGGGGAATGCGGTGCTGGGTGAGGTTTGCTGCTTCATGTCAGTACCTGACCGGCTCCCTTCAGCAAACACGTCCATAAGTCTGGGACCGGCTGGATTACGCTGTTTGCTGAACGGGTCGGCCGGTGTGGCCTCGGCCCAATGGGCAGACGTCCTGTTGAGTGACGGCTCTCCTCCTGCTGTTTGCTCTGGTGAGGAAAACAAGCTCCATGTCATTATTTGAGACCCAGACGTGACTCATGAGTCGGGTTTTACAAAGAGCAGGAGATTCTTTTACACCCTCGAGTCAAACCCCTCACAGATCCAGTTTATGACTCCCACTGATGGAGTGGCCTTAACCTCAAGCAGGAGTTTCAACAGCTAATGGGATTCCACCTGTTTGGAGGGATCTTTTTTGGGTAATGTTTGCCACAAGCCTGGATCAATATGTCAATCTTGAAGAATTAGAAAGGGCAGATTTCCCCCCATATGTGTGTGTTGTATAAAAAGAGAGCACAGCTTCTCTGTGATCATTCTAACTCCGAGAAACAAACCTACTGCCTTCAGATGCCTGGAAGGCTCATAATTTACCACAGGAGCTGAAATATGTTTGACACGACAACGCAGAGGCACGCAGCTGTCAAGCCTACAAAAGGCATGCTCCATTTTGTCTAAGCCCCCTCAGTCCTTTAACGTTAGACATTTCTTCATTAGATAGTAGGCTGACTTTCTAACGAACTGAGTGAGTTCAGGAATACTCAGGTCAGAATCTGTGATTTCACCAAGGTTTCCATCTTGCGTCTGGTTTTGTATTCAGCTTTGCAGACTGAAGTTTATCTCATACTTAGTATTCTTTCAGTGTAGAACACATAGATTTTATTTAGTTTTTACTTGATTGAATGAAATTCTGCAGCACACCCTTGTACTCTTGTTTATTTGTCAGAAAACCTGAGGAGTGTTTCACGCTTTTTAAGAGGGATTCTGATCCATTAATGATATGGTTTATGTGATACTTATTTAGCCCCAGAACCGTACCCTGTGGGACTTTCTGTTCGTTTTCTCAGCAGCAACAGGAGAGCCTAAAGATCAGGAGATTCGCCTAGACTGTCATTTAATTAGAAAAACACTCAGTCCTGCTTATTCTGGTGTCCTTACACGTCTTCAGTAAGGATCACAGCCGCAATCGTTTTTATCCTCTCTGGCATGCTTTATATTGAGGTTATCCATGACTCAAACTCATCATTTCAAGCTGACCTTGGCTGCTGATGCTGACTGCACAATGAAGCCCACAGCCAGGGTGGCACGGGGAGGAGTCCCCCCCCCCCCCCCCCCAGCTAGGGCCCGTCGTGTTTCTGTGGTCGATGCCTCTGAGCTTCCAGGAAGCCGACAAAGACCTTGATGTGTGGAATCTGAAGGTTGTTTTCTCTGATATTTGTGCGACGGCTGGCTTTGTTATTCAGCATCGCGCACACGTGGATCCATTCTAAAGCTCACAGTCACGTGACTGGAAAGTGACATTCGCTTTGGGGGAGACGCACACAGATGAGCAAATAAGTCAACCGCACAAAACGGATTAACAGGAACAGAGTTGGTTGATATTTTAGTCGCTCTTTAGTCCATGTTTTTACTCGTTTTCTATTTAAAAAAATTAGAGTCAGCTGTTTTTTTCATATCATTATCCACGCAACCTCTTTGTGTTTTCCTTCATGCCATACAAAACCAGCCATAAGACGTGTCCTTGGGCCTTTCTGAAATCGTGATGAGCGTCTTAAATGCTGGCAGGGCCTTGCACTCTCAGAAACAGTCGCTTAACACCACTAACAAACAAAGCCCCTCTGCAGCTCCACAAACAATACCTCCAGCTATCAGATGATCTCAGTACTTTCTGCTCTCTCTGTAGCCATAGTGGGCATCATGCTAATTGCTTCCATAAGGGAAGTCTTGGAATGTCTTGTGTATCGGACTTCCTGGCCTCTCCACCGTCCTCGGGGGACCTGTTGTTCTGGGACTCCCTGGGATTGAGAGAAGGCGTCTGGGCTCTACTCAGGATGCGGATCTACACACACTGTGTGCTAATGGGCCGCATGCCTGTGGTTCCTTTGGGACTGAAAACGGAGCCGAGATGCAGAAGGCCTGATGGGACCTACAGCTTTGTGTCTTTAACAAAAAATCTGACTCCTCGGGTCCGCATGAACAACAAGGTTGCAGGCTTACGTGCTTTGGTAAATAATTCCCCTGAATGTTGATACAACGGATACCGTCCCAACCCCTATGTGGGGTTTTAGGGCCCCGATACCTCCACTTCAGCTGTGTAATATTTCTGTAAATTGTTGTTAACTAAAATGCTCGACATCAAGTGTATTTAACTTTACAGCTGCCACTGAGGCACAACATCTGTTTGTGTGTTTGCTCACACACACATCGATGTGATAGCCAAACGCATGCCTTAATGGCTGCAGATATCCAGCTATTTTTCGGCCCCCCGGGTGCTTTTTGGGCCACCGGTAATTCGCAGTAGGTAGTACATAACTCTGCGTATCACCGACATCTCTTCTCTGCTGAGCATTATACAAGCGCTAACAGCAAACTCTCTGCACGTGTGCAGACCTCCCAAGTGCGTTTTGTAAATTTCTAAATACTCTGGCAGCCTCAAATGAGCGTGATTTATGATGATACTTCGTAGAAAAACGCAACCTCGAAAGCTTCGGGCTCCTTGGTGTACTTTACAGGAGTTTCAGCCCAGGTTTACGGTTGGAGCCGTTCCATTCTCTGCTGAAACTGCTGCATATTTTCCATGCTGCCATCATGTGTAATCATGTGTATGTGAGTAGGTTCAGCTCATTCAAATGAAAGGTTTGCTGCTTGTTTACACCTGTCCATCTGTTCCTAGAAAACAAATGGGACAAGTTTGTGACACACATAATCATGTCTGAGCAGAGATACCACAGACATGCGTTGTAAACTGTTCACTCCAGCGTGCACTCATAGTTTTAGCTTATCCACCTGTGAGCCGACACAGTTACCATCCTGTCACCCGGCTCAACCAGTGATTGAATCAGCGGAATATGAGATATTAGAAATCTGTACGGCCTGTAAAGAACCTGTTGAGTGTTTCAGTTTAGACATATTGTAAAAAGTTAGTTTTGAAGAAACTATGTGGATGTTTCTAAAAAATCCACTTTAGACAAATCTCTTAGGGATTAAAGATTTTTAGTGGTACTATTTGTTGAAAGTAAAAAAAAAGTATGAAGAAAACAGTGTGTTTACCTTTTCCACTATTGTACAACTGCAGCCACATTGTACAGTGGGGATCAGTCTGAATAGACATTAAATTTCAGGGCTCAGTAAAACATACAAGTGAAACCCCCCCCGCAAAAACAGCCTGATTAGTTAAAAAACATATTCAGAATTTACTAAAAATGTTAAAGGAAATAATGTATTATTAAGGGATATGTCTTGCATTTCAAGTTCCAAGTTTGTTTGACTTTACTTCTCTTGTCGCAAAGCATTACTAGAAAATCGTGTTTCAGGAACACCGTGTGAGGCCTGCTTGTGTCTCTCTGTGTGGGCTCTGCAGGGGAGAAGTGGTACAAGCACCACCTGACCTATCACATCATCAACTGCCCTCGCCACCTGTCCCCGGGCTCCGTGCGCCTGGCCGTGCGCTCTGCCTTCCAGCTGTGGAGCAACGTGTCCGGCTTGGTCTTCCGCGAGGCCTCCAAAGGGCCCGCTGACATCCGGCTGGCTTTCTACGAGGGGGACCACAACGACGGGTCCAGCAATGCTTTTGACGGACCAGGTGAGGGTCATCCCCCCAACGCCAAGTGATCACTGACCCATACCAGCTGATAAACAAACATTTTCATTGGTTTGGAAATCTTTAATTTCATCCCTCCAGTAGAAAATATTTCAAGTATGAAGACTGTTTCTGATGGTTTCATGTGGTTAACTTAATACAACCAAATTGAAGTAAAAGTTTCAAATTCTGCTACCTTAATAATGATAATAATAATAATAATAATTTAGACATGTTTATTCATCCAGAGTATGACTTGACGATGAGGGAATAGTCATACTAACGCCACAAACGGAGACAGAGCATCTTTTTGTTTTATTATGCATTTGTGGTTTTATCGAGGTCATGAAAACATTTGTCTTTTACACCTAAATCCTCCTATTGATTACCCTCTGCTCTCAGAAATCACTCCATCTAACAAAAACACTTTTCAGAAAACACAACAAAGCTGAAATCCTGCCAGCCAAACTGCGTGAAGCTAATCTTGTCCTGTACCGGTCCAGGGGGAACCCTGGCCCACGCCTTCCTGCCCCGGCGGGGGGAAGCCCACTTCGACATGGCGGAGAGGTGGACTCTCAATGGGCACAAGGGCCACAACCTGTTCATGGTGACGGCCCACGAGATTGGACACACCCTGGGCCTGGAGCACTCGCCCGTGCGGCACGCGCTCATGTCGCCGTACTACAGGAAGCTGGGCCGCAGCCTGGTCCTGAGCTGGGACGACGTCATGGCCGTGCAGCAGCTCTACGGTGAGAGCCAGCGTTCCCGATCCGGTCAAGCTGCGTGGTGGCTTTGAGCCCACGCGTATGTGGGTCGGTCTTTAAACTCACAGGTACAGGTCCTGAGTTAAAAAGAGGAGCATCCAGGTTAAACATCAAACACCGCTTCTGAGAAAGTGAGTCCTTTGTTGAACGAGAGGAGAGAGAGACAGAGAGAGGAGGTGTTAGATGTAGCACCTTCCCAGGACAGGGATGTTTTTCTTCCTCAACCTCAGTGTGAAATTTTAAGAGAGGCAAATAAAAAAACCCACAAATCCAAAAAAAACTCTTACCGGGTAGATGAAAAATGTGTGTGATGTGACCGGCTTCGCAGACACTTGGGTCAGTCCTGTTGCCTTTGAGGGTACGCAGATGTAGGGTCTCTTTTTTCAGGTTTTTTTCCATTTCTGCCTATTAAATCAGTAGCTGAGAAAAAGGCCTAGAAGGACAACAGCTGCCAACACAGAATGAGAATAAGCAGAACTGCTGAAAAAGTCTCCACATTTCAGCCCGTTAGATTTGTCTTCTAAAAGGCTATTTGAACGAATCCAGAAAGTCCACATCTTCTATATGTTTTTCCCTCTGACGTTCAGGGCTTTTGTGTAAACAAGTTCAACGCTATCGAAGAAAACTTTGGGAAACTGGGACACTTTCTGCATTCGCTGCATTTCTGCCGCACAGAGGAACAAGACCCCTCTCTTCGGGCTTTTAGCTTATCTCTGCGGCAGGACGGTCCGGCTCTTATCAGCTCGCGGGCCTCTCGGCCGCTGGGAGAAGAGGGTTTTTACACCGAGGGCAGCAGCTGGGAGCTGGTGTGTCAAAACAACACACTGAGGCCTGATCATCCCGCTCCCACGCCAGTCGCCCGGGAGCTTCTGTCAGCCTTGTTGTGGCAGATTACTGCTGTAGCTGCAGAGTGTGGGAGCATCAGATTATGACTGGGTGTATAATAGTTTTCTATTTACTGTTAGCTCGCTGTCCCTCCCGGCATGCGTGAGGCAGGTTTACACACGCAGCTCTCTTTATAGTCGAGCTTTTTGTTGTTTTTTTTTCCAGCTGCGCGGGAGGACTTATTTCCACTGTAACGGTTGCAAAACACGTCTTCGAGTAGCTCGGCTCCCCGGCTGCATGTGGGATCATGTGGTGCTTTGAATCAACAAGAGGCAAAAAATCCGCTCCCTGCTTTGCCTCGGAGCCTGTGGCCAGCAGGTCTGCAGGAATGTTTGCCTTGCTGCAGGATAGTCTCACAATCGTTTGAATAATTCGGCTATGAACTTTAGATTTGGCTCAGAGGAGGCCGGCCTCACGACTCCCCCTTTTTGATTATCTGAGGAGTCTCGTCTGCTGGCTCGAAATATTCTGTCCTCGACTTCTGCCATCCTCGCTCATTCACTCGCAATCGGTTCCAGTTTTCCCAGTGGCAGTCGGGTGGGAGTCGAACCGTCTGCTCTTCTCCCGTCTGCTTACCGAGGTGATTTCAACCTCATGGCAGTCGTTTCCGCAGCTGCTCAGGGGGTAAAAGTCAAGCGGCTCCACAGAGAGATGCACACCAGAGCAGCAGCTGACAGGACTGCTGACGCGGCAGAACGGCCCCGTCTGCTCCAGGACACGAGCTGGAGACGGAAGCCCGGGTTGTCCTGGCATGCTGTTTTTGAGAAAGCTGAGGAGGCGAAACAGATATGTCTTCAGTCACATAGACGGGATGGCTTTCTCAAAAGATGAACTTTCAAAAGGATGGACTGAAGTGAATTATGTTTTTATGCAAAACACTTGCCCGAGATCCGAGTCCAGCCACCCTCTGAATGGAAAACACATCTCAGCTGCTTGTGTCCGCACTCTTACTCTTTGAGTTAGGGAGTGAATGTCATCCTTAGTTTGGGTCCAAAGCCCACGCTGTGAGGAGTAGAGCCCGCCTTTATCTAGATGGTGATTGCTCCACCTTCCGCACCAGCTCAGACTCTTTCCAGTGATGCTCCACATTCCAGTTTATAATGCTGGGGACTGGCATTGCCAGGTTGGTGCACCAGCTTCTCATTTCTGGGAAAAGCCACTTGTTTTCCCAAGTGGTTTTTCCATAAAAGTCTTGAATTGGATTCAGTTTCAACATATCCGTATGTTATTTGATCAAATATAAAGGCATAAATTTACAAGACAAACATATAAAACTGTTCATGTTAGGGCCAATGCTTTTAACATGAGGTAATTTAAGCTGGTTTTCCGTGTGATGGATTTTCTCCAACCCTGATGATGTAAACTGGCACAGTGGGGAGGGAGTTTCTCTGTTTGACTGAAGTCAGACATCCAGGCCTTATCTCCATACTGTTATCCACCGTGGTGTGTATATCTATTTTTCCTGTAGTCTTCCTCCAGTTCATGGGTGTGCTGATTTTATCCACCTCCCACACAAATGTTTGTCCGGCTCAATGCAAACAAAGTGGCTGTAATCATTGTCTAAAATACTATCGTCCACTCTTGGCCGTCAGTCTTTTGTGTTCTCTATTCTATCGTTTTTAATGCCACCAGCAGAGATGCGTGAAAAATGAGGCTCCGCAGCCACAGAAGGATTTATTTCAGTTCTAAAAGTCAAATTAATCTGATCAGTACTGCAGTGTGTGCTCTGTCTGATGTCTTGTGTTTATTTCCTGTTCTGTGTAATGTCATTCATAAGTATACACCAAACCAACCACATCCTGCAACGGACAATTTATAAGTCAACATTTCCATTTCCTTGTTTTGGAGGACATCTCACATGTTTGTCTTTTACCTTTGTCTAATTTAGAAAACTATTTGACGTTTGGGGAAATGCATGAGAAATGATTTGATCTGCAGTACAGACATTTAGGGTCATTAGAGGTCATAAAATGTGACCCATTAAGCCTCGACTCAATCACTTAGGGGGAATTTAGCCTCCCGAGGGATTTCTGACAGTTGCCTTCATCATCTAATGGATTCACGTTGGCCGTCTGGTTGATCTGTGGGATCTTTTAGGTAAACCGTTGAGGGATCGTCCTGTGAGGTTGCCAGGTCAGGTGCTGTCCGCTGCGCTGCAGGAGTGGGAGATCAGAGAACTCCAGAAACAGCGGGAAAATTCAGGACTGCCCCTCTACTGCCAGCGAGGCTTTGATGCCATCACAATGGGTGAGGCCCTCTTCTACTTTCAAAGCAAAAGGTAACATATACAGCAATACGAGTCATTTTAGGAGGAAATGCCTTTAACTTTTGTGTCCAGACCAAAATGAGACGGTGCTGGTGTTCCGGGGCAGCGTTCACTGGGCGGTGTCAGCTGAGGGCAGGGTCAGCGGCCCGCTGCCCCTCCGCCAGCACTGGCCTGACCTCCCACAGGCCATCGAGGCTGCCGCTTTCTCCCCACTGGACTCCAAGTGGTATTTTTTCAAAGGTACTGCTCCATCGAGCTCAATAATGACCACACTCCCTGCCCTTTCCACTAGATTTACATACAAAAGCCTCTTCTTTTTTTACAAGCTAAATGGTATTTAAAGATCAACCAGCGCAGAGGCTTCAGCGGTATTAATTAGCTTTACCTTTTGTGCCAGAGGCTACGCGTCTTGCTTGAATTTCCTGCTAAGGACCAAAGACCTGACAGTTTAATCATGATTCTCTTATCTGTGAAATGCAAAACAGTTTTATCTGAAGTGCCATGGCTCTAATGAGGCTTCATTTATACGGAATAAATCATCCCCTGCTCTCAGAAGGGATGTAACATTTCCATATGACGCCCAAACCGAAGCTGTCTCTGCCTCCTCCACCTGTCGGGGTATCGGGCGGCTTCAAAGAACGTCCCCTACGGCTATGGGGGTCGATGTGCCACGTGACCTGAAAAATAACAGATGCCTCTGTACAGCTTTAAAAAAAAAAAGCTTCATTTTTAGATAATGAACTGCGGTGTCTCCTGTTTGAGCATAAATCAGCCCATGTGTCCCATCTTGTGCAGGGAGGAGGATCTGGCGCTACGCAGGCAGAAAGCTGGACCCCGGCTTCCCCAAGACGGGCACCGAGCTGGGCCTCCCCCGCCACCCCGACTGCGCCTTCTATTATGCTCCTCTGGGTCACATGGTGCTCTTCAAAGGCCAGCGCTACTATGTGCTCAACCTCGAAACTCTGCGACAGGAGCCCTACTACCCGCGCAGAATGACCGACTGGACCGGCGTGCCGCAGGGGACCAACGGGGCGCTGACCCGACCAGACGGCCGGCTTTACCTCTTCAAAGACGAGCAGTTCTGGAGGTTCGACCCGGTGAAAGTGCGGGTCACCAGAGAGGGCCGGTGGGCCAAGCACCTGAGCTGGACTGGCTGCAGCAACATTCCTCAGAGCAACGACATCCTTTGACCAGCAGAGGGAGCCACGCGATCTAAAGTGCACTTTGTAGTCCTGTTTTAGCGTGAGCCAGCAGACAGTTTTGCGAGGAGAGGAGCTCGCACCAGTCCGACTCAACTTGATTTAAACATTTTCAGGCACATGCATTATTTATACTACTGAGAAGATATTACTTTATGTATGTATGTGTATGTATATGGTGTGAAGGCATAATTACAGTCTTCTTAATATAGTGTAGATGCTTATGTGACAGCGATAAATGGGTGGGGGTCATTTCACACAAACCTGCCTTAAAAAAAAAAGGTTTCTGTTTGCACACAGTCAAAAAAACAAAAACTAAACAATACACGTTTCTGTCAAACATACAATATGCTTCTGCAATATATGTGAGCTTTGGGCTGAGATTGTATGTTCCCTAACTGTAACTAGTTATTAAAAAAAATCCTGAATCTTTCTGCAACATGTGAATAAACCAAGTGAGCAGTCTGACCTCATCGTGAATTCTGTAGATATTTTTCAGACATCAGACAATGAAAACACGGATGCCTTTTGAGTGCTTTATGTGTTGGTATGTTTATTTGGCTTAATGACACTTCATGAGATGCTTCATCTTCATATTTTAACCCCATCACTGTACGCTTTAGACACAGAGAACTTCAAATGGAATGTATCCTGATAATGTTAATTATTTTACTTGCCTGTAACACCCATGTACAGTAAACACTTGAATGACATTCCAAAATGTACAGTCTTTCCATTGAATTCAATCCACTAAGCAATAAAATGAATGCCTGGTTTATAAGAAAAACTTTGAAAAACTAATCGAGTTGAATTATACATTGTTATTATCTGTTACATTTTTCTTCTCTTGATATCTTCTGTTTTGAAACAGTTGTAGTGATCATGAGCACTTTGGGGCGATTTAACGACCATCTGTTCTCTCATCAGTCCAATTTAAATTTGCTTGCAAAGTTTTCACTTTGCTAATCTGTTGGTTGATTCCTCATCTTAGGGGGGATTTATATTAATGAGCTTGTTCAGGTCCCACCTTCAGCATACATTTAGGCCATTTAGTTCAGAAGCTTTAGCCTTCTGAGAAAAAAAATAATTAAAGGAATTTTAATCCTCTTTAATACAGTAAGTTAGCCAGTTATGATCCATCCATTCAACGCAAAAATACTTGGCGAATGACTCGAAGTGCATATAAAAAGGTGTAATGAAATGTCACATGATCTGACTTGTGCTGAGTAAAGGCTGGTCTCAGAACTGTAACAAAGACTGCATTGGCTGAATCCGATTTCTGATCATGATCAACAGCAACACAGTAACAGTCACACTGCAAGTTTCAAGAGAAACTCAAATGATAGCTTTACAGTCTGTGATGAACAATGCCACTTAAATAAAACAGTTACTGTGTTATTCACTGAGCTTACCTTCAACATAATAGCTGCCCAAATCGGGACCTAATCTAATTATGTTCAGTTTTACATTCAACACTAAACCCCAGCTCACCTCGTTAGAATCTCCTGATGGGAAGCGTACGCCTTGGGAACTATGCAGGGACTTTGGGCCCTTCTGGGTGAGGAGTGCCACCTGCTGCAACGCTCAGTTTTCCAGAGCAGGCCTCACTTATCCGTCCCTTCCTCTGCGACCACTGCTTGTTATCACAGCTTGTATCATAGCGGCAGGAATTTAGATGAAGAACTCGTCGACCGGCTCACCGTTGTTTGCATGTGGGGACGACGGCTCAGTCGTCGTCCTTTTCTCTGCCAAGAGCTTGTTGGAGGGGCTCCGTCCTGCGGCTGCGGTCCGGCTCCCAAAGGCTGCCTCTGTGCAACCGCCCGATGCCCACGTTCCTGAAGGCCTGTGTGGGGGCACGCGTGGCCGTGGCAGGCATTCAGTCAACTCCTTGGCCAGCTCCTCGACAGATGAAGCCCCGACAGCTGCCGGCCTCTCAGACCGGACAGGCATCAAAAGGCTGCTGGAGGCGGAGCGGGGGATAGCTCTGACTGCCGTCTCGGGGCGAGGAGACACAGCAGCTCCCGTGTCAACATTGGTCTCTGACTCCTCCTCATCTTGTTCCAGAAGGAGATGGGGGTGAGATCGAGAGATGGAGGGGCGCAGGGGGGAGCTGGAGTGGTTGGAGGCAGAGAGCTGGGCAGGGCTGCTGCGCTGAGACGAGTAACAAGAGCTGCCAGGAGGGGTGCTGCAGCAGCTTCCTGATCCCTGACTCTCTGCTCCAACAATCCCTCCATGAAGCTTTTCCAAGAGAGGGTCACTGCACGGTTTGTGTCCTGCCAGCAAGCACACAAACACCAAGGTAGGTCACAGAAGACTACACTTTGAAAAGTCCACATAATCTAACAAATTAACCGGGCCTTATCTGACCTTTTCTTAACTATTAGGTCTAAATGGTTTTTATGCGTTCTAATACTTACTGCAAATAAACTAATCCTGCACTTTAACATTCCCATAATTAAAATGGGTAACTATGTCATTACTTGTCCTCTTGGCCATCAGTTTAACGTTTTTCTTTTGTACCTTGGCTGTGAGTCTGCCAGGACAGAGGGGTTGTGAGGCCTTGGCCTGAGCTCTTGAGCTGCAACCCTCGTGGGGACACACTTGAGCCAATGGGGGGAAAAGCACATGTTAGAGTTCGTAGAGGCTGAGTTGGGGTATTCACCTGCAGCACAGAAGGACAGGAGGAGCAGGATTATGATTTCCACATAAAGCTACAGAGATTTAGATAAGTAACTTTGACAGAATTAACACACACGCATCTGACAGATGGTTATTCTGACAGCTTTGAGTTCAGTCTGTGTGGGATAATTAACCTTTTAAGATAATCATAAGAGCAAGAATAAAACTAAGAAACATTAAGATATCTTTAGAATTCTTTTGGAGCACACACCTTAGTTCTTGGGATAATTACATAGATGCCGGTGATTTTTATGAGCCGAGAAGCACCATTATGATACCATATCAACAAATAAACCTTGTACCAACTGTTGAGCATGGTGGTGGAGAGGATTCATTTGGGCTTGTTTTGCAGACTCTTAACCAAGATAAAAGCAAGGGCTTGGTCAAAGTTAGGCCTTAATCCAACAGAAAGCAGTAGTTTGCCCATTAAGATTAAGAAGCTGTGCACAGATGTCCAAAGGCTGAAGCAACACTTCACAAGGGAATCGCTCAAATAATTATTTCATTCAGACTATTTTCTCAGCATGATGTAACAAATTGCCTTCAACATCACTGCTTTGAAAACTGGTGCCGGACTCGTAGCCTTTAAAAGCATTATAAAATACACCTCAAGCTGTGGTTACCTGAAAGAGAAGCTTGTTGCCGTCCAAATCTTCTGTCTGCCAGCGTGAGGGGCTGATGGGGGTGCAGGGGTTAGGTAGGAGAGGGACGAGTTGGCCAATCTCTTCAACACTAAACTGCAGCACAGCAGAACTGCACGGCTCCACTCGAACCCCCGGTGAGAGCTGCTTTAAGGCCAGCTGAAGGCACAGCCCTGGCTCTGTGTGCACAAATGGAGCAAAAAGGCCAGAGGATAAAGAAATATATCAAATACTACAGTTAGTGACAGGAAAACTTTAAAGTTGAACCTATGTGGAGGGTGAACCAGCAGAAGCCGGTCTTCTGCTCCTCTGCCTGCCGTTGCAGCACCGTCTCGTACAGCCGCACAGCGTCCTCATAGTTGTCGTAGCCGCTGTAGAGGGTGACGCGCAGTATTTCTCCTCCGCAGTGCACAGGCCGCACCCCCCACACCGGCATTCCTGCACCCAGGCTGTAGAAGTCCCTGCTGGGCAGGAGGTAGGGCCGCAGGAGGGCGTTGGAAGGCGAGCTGCTGGATGAAATATGGATCCCCCCGGTCCTGCTGCCACAGCTCTCAGTGTGGTGGTACTGCCAGGGAGGCCGCTGGAAGAAGTCCAGCACTTTGAGGATTCGTTCTTCTCCATACGCCTCATGGAGGAAGAAAGTGATGGCCAACGACGGGTAGCCTGAAAAGTTTCAATAAAGGTTTGTTTAAAGCTATAAACGGCTGGCTCTCATCATGGCAAGGCATCTTTACACCACAAAAAAAAAAGAAGAGACAACTTCTACAAAATGCCCCGAGGTAGAGGGGGACAACAAACTTATTATTGTAAAGCAGGACCTCCCACCAGAGAAGCTCACCTGCCACAGGACAGAGGCGTGTGTAACCTCTGAACGGGGAGGCCCTCTCAGACACGTGAAAGATGCGGAGGCTTGGACAGAGCCAGCGCAGCAGGCGATCCAGAGTCTGCTGTAGCAGCAACGAGTCTCCGGGATTGGCCAGCAGATGCAGGTTCATCATCAGGAGCTGCTGCTGCCGCTGCTGCTGCCTGAGCCGTCTGGTCATCAGCTCAGCTGAGGCCCCAGACAAACAACACAGTCAACAAAAACAAGGCCACACACGCAAGTGATGTCCTGCCATGATAAGCAGTTGAAGTAAACAGTGGCAGGCCGCTAGTGTTGGAACAGCCATGTATTTACAGACATCTTCATCTTCACCCTCTTCAGTTGTTTCTCAATTCATTTTTTCATTGTGCCAAATGTCAACCCGGGGCACTTTAGATTAAGAGGCAAGGAAACAGACTGATTTTGCCCAGCTGGTTCCATAATGATTCATATTTTGACAATATTACAACAAGAAGAATCTGAGCAAATGGAATTCCAAGGTTCATCACTGTAGGAGTAGAAGCCAATGAATGGCATCTAGAGAAATTAGAGAGCAAGACAGTTGCTTCCTGAAGTTCTTGGGTCCGCAGAACATCCAGCAATTCAGCTCTTTCCTTTACATGCTTTGAGTCTAACCAACTGATTAGTTTTTTTCTGGGGAGCTGTTGAGCTTGTCAGTGTAATTTTGGGAATCCTTTGGTTTCTTCTGGGGGAGCTGTTGGGTTTCTCTCTATAATTTTGTGAAGCCTTAACAATGTTATGCAAAATAACTGTAAATGCCGTGCATAACAATTGAAAAGTTAGAATCAGCTAGAATCCAAAAAAGACCATAAAAAAGGCAACTTGGACATATAGCATGAGTTATGAATTAATATCAAACACTAAAAAGATCATCCTGCTTCATTGTACTGTTTTTAAAAAATGCAGAGTTTACTGGTGAATCTAAACTGACTTGTGTAGTACAAGTGAAACTGTTGATCATTTCAGTTATTTGTTTCTGGTGGTCTAGTGCCCCTCTGGTGGACCGGTACAGTAGGTATTTAAAATAGAGGGACGGTTAAATAGGAAATGCCATCAACCTCATCTGTAAATGTATTTGCAGATGATGCTCATTCAATAGTTTAAAATTCAAAACAATATATATGTGTATGTATACATGTACTGTAAACACACACACATGTATGTGTGTATGCATATGTATACATACATACATACACACATACACACACACACACACACACAAATATATACAGACACACACATACAGACATAGACATCTGTGGGGCTGCTCATTTTGTTATGCTCCATAGATCGTGCAATCCTTTTTTAAAAAATATATATGTATAGGTTTTTGTTAAGCCTTTGGTGAGACACTGTTAATCTATGATAGACAACTTTATGTGAATACATACAACAAGTTAGTGGAGTGCCGCTTTAAGACGTGTGATTACAAAATACTCACTGGCAGACGATGACATCCTGCAGCAATCCGATCTGAAAAAGTAAAAATTAAAAGCACATGTGTGTATCAGTCAGTGGAGGAAAGAAAAATATGTCTCCATCTTGTGGTGATTGGTTTGGAAAAGTGCCCCTTTGCTTAGGTCACCATGACAACACTTTTACTGTTGTTAGCTAGCACGGGCTGAAAAAAAAAGTTTAATTTATGACAAAACACGACAAAAACTATGGCATCTACACAAAGTAAGAGTCGAAGTTTTAAGACGTTTAAACAACAATTATGCTCCTGGCGTTAAAAAAACAAACCTATGGTAATATACTGTCTTGGGCTGAATTAATTTCCATTGTGGCTGCTGCTGAAAAGCAAAGTTGGCTAACGTTAGTTAGCCCCTTGCTAAAGCTGAGACAAGAGTTGACTCACTCCGCAGTTTCAGCCCCGGAGTCAACGTTTTCATCGTCGGTTCTCTTTATCCCCAACGCTCTGGGCCACATCGTCCGGGACACACTTTCACATTTGGTCCAGTGCCCCGTGCAGAGGGTTTGCGCGGAGGTCGCAAACGTCCCAACTCAGAGCGGAAAGCATCCCGTTAGATTTCTTTCCACAGGCTGCCAAAGGGGAAAAAACGGACTGGGATCTTAGTGGGACTCTGACGTCACCAGGCAACAATAAGCCGTTATGTTCAAAGTTTGGCACAGTGTATTCAAGACAAAAACTGGCGGAGTATCCTGTCGAATTCGGCGTAAACGTGGGATGGGGTCTGTATTTGCTAGGTACGGAGAGGAAATTCTGGGAGAAAGCGAACAACAGAGGTGTTGCTACTTTAAGTCCAAAGCCGCCTGTGATAATAACAGAGAGCAGATGGCACGGGTCTAACAATGCGGGAGGACAAAGGACACGGAGCAGACGGGCTGAGCAGATTTATACGTGGAAGGCAGGGCTTGAAAATGAAAGACGATGTTTGTCAAAACCTCACTAAGAGCATTTAACTCTGGCCGTCCATACACAAGCTCCAAATATAGCGAGAGAAAAAAAGACAGCTTCGTGTTCATACATCCCGACCCACGTCAATTCAGTAAAGTCAGCAGTAATATGTAAAGAAATAAATACAGGTCACCATTGTGACAGTGACTTTTCTATTGAGGTATTTTCTGTTTCCATATTGCTGTGAAACAAGTGATGACTGCAAGCTATATATTTTGAAATCAACAGTAGAATACGTTCAAAAGAATTTAAGTGTAATAAATGTTTAGTTCATTTGCACTTGGGAGCCATGATGGAGGTTAGGCGTTAAGACTGGAAGTTTGGGCACATTCATATGGCCAGTAAATGTCAGTGGATGTCCATATGGAAGCCACTAGTTGAATTGATAACTGAAAGGATATTTCTTAAATAAACAACATGTTCTCACCTCTGAAGATAATATGATAAATTTTAAAGAGTTCTAAGTTCATGCAACACTTGCAGTTCAAAGAAAAAAAAGTTTTAGTTATTGGTTTTAATTAAAGTCCTTGGGAAAATGGATGTGATGGAAAATAAGTGTTGGTCATCTGGCCAAATAAGGGACCACTGTGGAGTGGCAGAAATGTGGACATACAATTATTTTACAACCAATGACTGTGCTGCTCTGATTATATAATATAGCTAAACAAGTTCCACAGACAATGGAACACATCAAAACAAAAGTTTTTTCCTTTCACGCACATGCTGGAAGCAGGCAAATTTGACCAGTTTTTCCTGAGGCTAATTTGGAAAGTAACCGATCCTGTAGAGTAGATAGACAAAAAAAAGTCTTTTTTTCTGATATACTATGTAATATAGTGAAATAGGAAACGAGTCAAATGCAACACAGACAACTTTTGCACATTTTCTAAAAGAAATGGAAAAAAAAAAAACTTAAAATATGAAGTAAACAATGTTTTTTGGGTAGTCCTGCAAAATTCTTCACAGCTCAGAACCTTTCAATGTCTCCCATTTAAACAAAACTGAAATTATGGCAAGTGAGGAAACCATTTCTCGTGCTTACTAAGGCCTTCTCATGAAAGAAGTTTAAAAAAAACTATTTATTTTTTAACTCTACATTTAATATGATGAAAACAAGGCCCTGTACAATCCACCTTTGCAGTGAGTACAATTAATATTTTACAGTTTGTACACATTAAAGCATGGTGCTTCACTGGTTCCACCTGTTCAAAATGCAGTCAAAGAGCAACAAAAATCCTCTTTGAAACCTGCACCACAAGGAGTCTTCCATTCCAAGAGAGGAGATCATTTCATGGCTGAACAAACAGCAGGCCTTAAGTGAAAAATGTGACACGAGGGACCACATATCCATGGAGTTTTGAACTTGACCCATTAGATAAAAGCTTGCTGTGAATCAAAAGCACTTGGTCTATGAACACTAGTACAGACCTGGCCACATTTTGAAAATCACTTTAAATATATTTCTGGCATGTGTGGTGATCTGTAATTAAATGCACCATTAAAATAACCTCCCAAAAAAAGACATACTTGCAGCATAAATTAAGAAATCTTCACGGTGTCTCAAACACTCAAATGTCTTTCACTGCTCCTGTAAACCAGGTCTGAGCTAGTTAACAATTCATGTTTTTCTTTGAATGTAAAAAAATCTATCTGTTAGGCCAAGCCTGTCTGTCAAGCTGTACAGCCATGGCTGTGCCACAAAACACAAAACTTGACACACTGACATTAACATTTAAAACAGGGGAGTGAGTTCAAATATTTTCTTGAGCTCCGTGTAGCCACATGTTTGCTGTACGTGTGTTCTTGACAGTGAGTGGTTAACTGGCAAACAGGCTTACCGAGTTCTCTCCAAAGGCCACAAGAAACAGGAGTTTATACAAAAACTAGATCCCCTCCTTCCATTCCATTTCTCTCAGAAGAAGTCTAATATTGCTAGAAAACTTCACCATCTTTTTTGCATTATTTTTTTTTTTTCAAACACATTGTCTGGAAGAAAAGTTAAGCTTCCCAGTGTTTCCCAGAATCAACGATGAAAGCACTTCCAAGTTCAAATACATAGCAGTCCACAAAAATAAAAAAAAGGCCCCCAGTTTCTCTCAACTTGATGCTAGCTTTCAGTGAATTATGCTACATAAGTGTACACTTTGCGGTCCTCTGGCGTTCTCGCCAAATATTCTCTCTCAATAAGTCCTTCAATGCGCTTCTTGATGACTACAGGACTAGGAAGGAATCGTGCTCGCAACTGCTGTGTGACCTGTATAGAGAAGAAAAAGCAGGAATTATTGCTCACACCACATCTCTTTTTATCCTGTCACTATCACTCTGTATTCACACCATTCGCACTTTGTTAAAGGCCTCTCACGCAGAACAGGCAGGCTGTGGTAAAACACAAGAAATAAGGGTCTCCTGATTCTATCATAATTACTTTTTTATTATCAAATATTTGTAATTTAGGTTAAATGCACAATTAGTGAGTACCTCTAGAACAAAAAGCTATCAGGTGTTATATGTGAGGCTTTGACACCAGAAGACTCACTGAGCAAAAAATGTGTCCACTGTGAAAAATGTGGACGCAAATACACCCAGAAATAATTAGAAGGCTTCGCCATCCTATCAGTGGTAAGGAGAACCATGTCAAATGTCTGACCTCTGCGACTAGGACATTGTGTTGCATCTTCTTTCTAGACTTCATGATGCGAACGATGGCTGCTTCAATCTCATGCTTTCTGTCATCGTCAACCTTTTGCCTCGTCTCTTTCCTCTCTGGGTCCGACTCCCCCTGTTTAGCAGCCACTAGAGGGAAAAAAAAAAGAAAAAAAAAGTTTTACATACAGGTGATAAGATGATTTTTTTTACAACTCATCTCATAAACAAGAGAGCCTCTTGAGTCTTGCTTAATAAGCAAGACTCAATATTTGGCGCTTAATGTTTGGTGAATTCAATGACTGTATCTCAGAGCTACATGCGACAGGATGGAAGGAAAGACCTGAATATAAATACAGACAAACAGTACTGCCGGCTCGGTGCTGCTAGTTATTACAGAATATGATGGGCGCAAAAGACAGTGACGTTCAAGATAATCTATTCCCTTGTCGTAAAATGTTTATATTGTTTAGATACTGGAAAAGGACAGAAAAAATAACATTTTATGTTTTCTATTTGAGCCTGAGAAAACGTATATAATTGGGGAGATTTGGTTTACCTGTCTGGATTTTGACACGGTGCAGTTTGGAGGTAAACTGGTCATTGACTGTAAACACGTGCCCATTTTCAATCTCCTTGGACTTGGGCTCCTTAGTGAGAACCCTCTGTGTGGGCTTTCCACAGGCCAGAGACTGCAGCGCTCGCACCAGCTCCCTCTCTGGGATGTCCGTCTCCTGCTGGATCTCCTGCATGGTGAAGGGAGGGACTTATTTTCTTTTAAGGAGCTAAAGCACAAAATTACATTTTAAATACACTTTTTTAAGAGTTACTAATCAAGCTGTCACACCCTCAAAAAATTTGTTTACATGTCCATTTGTTACAAAATCTTTAAGACCTCTATGTTTTTTTTCTCTCATTAATAGTGAGGTGATTTGCTTTGTTTGCATCTTTTCCCACTATATTTCATATTTACCTCACTGGCATTTCACCTTCTGCTTCTTTTAAAATAATCACAGTCCTTACCAATAATAAACCTTCTGATGAAACTAAATGTTACAGTTTATTCACATTAGCCCCGTCATTCAGTGTTTGCTGCCAATTCTCAGAAGTTTGTAAATGTGTTTAGCAAAAACAGTGAACCTAGAGTTACACCATGTTCTGACTCAAGTTTCCCACCTCAAATGTTGACTTTTCTCTGTTGTTGAAGAGCATGAGGATGGTCATTTGAAAGGTGGACACTTGAAGGATGTGCTTTCTGGTGTTGGATCCCGTGACCTGGGCCCCTCCCACTCCAACCTCCGACCCGTCCTCCTGTCGACATGACAAACACTCATGATCTAAAAACTTCCCAGAACATCATATGGCGGATAACGAAGCAGGTCACTACATTTCAATAAAAAGCTGATGTTTAACTATTATTTAGACAAAGTGGCTCATACCTTTTTGATAGGACCATAGAAGGTTGCATTTAAATCAGCAGATCCCATATGGTGCTGCAGGGTGAGTTGTCGGCCGCTGTGCTTACCAAGATAAAACCTGCAAGCAGAGGGAGTAAAGCTGGCGTAAATTCTCAGAGCAATCAATACAACACAACTAACATTGCTCTGCTGTGAGCACGTTATGCCAGAGGCAAAAGAATAAGACCGAACATGAAGTTTGGCAGAAACTCGTAGCAGTACTGACTCAAGGAATAAACAAAAAAAACAAATCTTTGACAGCGAACAGGGAAAGGAAGAGTGTTAGTCTCATCAATTTCCACATGAACAGAAATTTTAGTAAACAATAAGGACCAATAAAAGCTAAATATACAGAAATCTTAATTTAAAGGGCCCTTGATTAAGCTGCTTCTCACTAAATAAATATGTCTCTCAGGTCTATAGTGTGATTATAGTTTTGACCACATTGCACAATTGTCTTGGGGGGGCAGTGAGGATTAACGAGTCTTATTCATGACCCTCTTGATACCCCGTGATAAAACAATAAATGCTTATAATGTCTGGATGCAGATGAACTAAAGGGAAGCCCAGCCTTTTCCGCAGGTTATGTTTTCCACCATGAAGTTTAGAAAGAAAACAAATATTCATAACGCCTTCATAACTCACTTTTACCATATAAAGTATCCAACTGACAAACCTTCTAAAGACTTCAAATGCATGCCGTGGTGAGGGGGGGATATTGCACTTGGGTGTTGCAGATTGTGTTGGCCAATACCCTGTGGTCAGGACTCTCACAGTGAGATCAACCCCTCCAAGTGACACCTAAAGTTAAAAAAGAAGAAAAAGTAATCACGTTTTTGGAAAAAGACAAAAACTAAATGGCAGAAACGACTTCTTATATCCCAAAAAACAATGACAGATAACTATGTGCACGGGCCATTTGGGAGAAAAAGATCCATTAGTTGCATCTTGAAAAACTCAGACAAAATATTCACTATCACCATGAAGCACCTTGAAGCTAATTATAAATCCCATAGGCGTCATTTACAATAGCAAACACAGAACAAGTCAGAAACTCTCATCATGTTGCAGCTGGATACACCGAGTTAAGCCAACGACTGTTTGTATGCAACTGAGCAGTGCAGCTCGGCACTCCATCTAGCAGCCGTGTGGCCCACACAGAGCAAAGAGGATGATCATTTGACAGAATGACGGCGGCACGGGGAGCCTCCTCACCCCTGTTGTCTGTAGATGTTGTCTAAACTCATCCATGGTTGTGTTTGAGATACTCATGTCCCGGAACATGCCCTCCAGTTTAGAAGTGAACTGACAGCCACACTCAGTCTGAGCAACGAAGATAAGAGAAAAGACAACATTTAATAATCATAAAGGCCACAAAGCAAAGATTTACTTTGTATATCTGGGCATTACACAACATTTTTGGTGTATCTTCGAGGCTAGATTGCCATTTTTCTCATAATTGCAGTCCTGCTCACCTTTAGCTTTGAGATCATGTTCTTTTCAGAGTCATCAGAGACGCTTTTGTTGGTGAGCAATCGTCGAGCCAAGTGCTGCTTGTAGTACCGCTCAAACACATCCTTCTCCTGCATGAAGCGGAAGAGCACCATGGCCTTGTCCAGTATGGACTCCACCTCCTGCTCTGTTAGCTAGGTGAAGATAAATCAAAGGAAATATGACACAGGAACCGGCGACTGACTGGATTACATGCAAAAAGGTTATTTTTTAATCCTTAAGGTAATTTGAAATCTCACATTTTTAAAGAGGTTTCATTTCAAGAATCCATAGATGTGAGCCTGTGCTGCCGTAATACCACTTAAATACATTATAGAAATCTAATTTAGACATTACATTTTTTAAAAGGCAATAAATAATTAAGCAAGCAGTAAGTATGCCAGCAGTATCTGTACTTAGTTTTAAAGTCAAAGTGTAAATCTGTTAGAGTGCTCACCCCTTTTACTCCCTTCTTCAATTTGTCGTCAATAAAGAGCGAGAGGTATTCCGGTGAGCGGGAGTTCAGGTTAAGGAAGTACTCAAAATCCCCAGCAATAGTCTGCTTGAAGAGGCGGTCGTTATTGAAAGACTCCTGGAGGAAACGGTCAAAACGGGACTTAAGGTCCAGCAAACCCTGTAAGGAGGAGACAAGAAGACAGGAATGAGTCAGGCGTGAAAGAAGAAGGGATCTGATTAGAAAATACGGAGGGGGGCGTCCATTGGACATGAACAGATTTTGTACAAGATGTTCAGAAACACTAAAAGATAAATTAGCCTTTAGAAGCAGAGCCCTAACTCTGTGGTTTCCAAAGCAACCGGACATAAAAATGGAAAGTGAAACACAATCGAAGGAAAACACTGTTTATTCTCTGCTGGTGTGCCATGCAGGGACTTCTAAACACACCATCACACTGAACTGTGTTCAACCAGTGGAAATAATTATACATTCTTCACCAAGAAAGATCACTTGGACACTTATGTCTCTTTGCTGGGGCAAGCAAATGAAAGACTTTTACGTTATGGGAAAGGATGAGTCAAAGCAATGTGTCCTGACAGTCTGAACATACCTGGATGTAATCTACAGGGTTTTTTCCCTCCCCCTCCTCTGACACGAGGGCCTTGCCTTGCTCCCGCAGGTATGAGCTCATACACTCACACATGGTCTTCAGCCCATTGGGAACACGACTGAACAGCTTGTACATGCATGCCAAATCTGTGGATGGATATGCATCAACACACATGCTGTAAATCCATTTGTACCGACTGAAAATCTAATAGCATTTTCTGTCCAACTGAAAGGGACATGGATTTGTCTGAAGGGAATGAATCTCAAAGGCGACAGACTACTAGCATGTGAAACAAAAAGGAGTATTTTCATAAAAGGACACCTACGTGAATGCATGCTTACCATCTGTCTTTCCATTCTTCAGCATATGAACCAGGCCAGAGTTCTCCATCTCTACAATGGTCTTCATGTGTTTAGAAATGAGCTCTCGTTCCACCACCTTGACAATGGGCTCCTCTGTGGATTTATCCAAGCAGTGCATCACCCGCTCAATCTCCTCATTAATTCTGGCCTCAACCTTCTTTATGTAAACACTAGCACTGTTTTCTGCAAGGAACTTCTGGCTCTCCATCTAAGTGAAAACAAGGAATAACATATCAGATGGATTAGCGGTCCTTTTCCAAGGGTGTTTTGACAAAATGTGACAATGTTATGATTGAGAAGATGCAGGAAAGGAAAGGATGATATGGAGAAAAAAAATGTACAAACAGACAGTCAGAGGAATTCTATTTTCTCCCAAACCTGGAAAAATTCTGCAGACATTTCTAAGAACGGTGCTTCAAAGTCTTCTTGATACACAGACCTCCCTTCTAGGCCGAGGATCATCAACATTTGGCAGGCATTCCTAATAGCCCCCCTGGAGGAGAGATAAAACAGACGAAATGCTGAAAGAATACTCAAAGAACCAAAACACTTAAGGAAAAAAAAAAATAACATAGTTTCCAGCCAGCTATCTTTTTATAATTCATTCATGCGCTGAAAAATCCAGTTACCCAACAGAGCACGAGGCTCAGAGAAATCAATATTTTAGAATATCGGAGGTTTTAAAGCTCTTCTTGGAAGGCATAAATAGTGCGAAACTATCTAACATCTCTCTTCTCAATCATCATTCGCTGTCCTTCTCTGGTGACATTTTGAACAATCCTTAATTTACTGTTAAATCCACATGTGCCTGACAAACATAAAGCTAAAAAAAACTAACAAAAACAACTAATCAAATAGTCATGTGGTGAGTGCTAACTCTTTGCCTACCTGTCCACCACCTCCCCCTTCCTCTCCCGTGCAATCATGTCCAGAAGGGTCTGTCGGAGATGGTCCCTGATGCAGCCATAACGAACCACCTGATCCCTGAAGATGATCAGCCCCAGGTTGTAGACGTTCTCCACATTGTTCTGCTGTACATACACCCGATCCTGTGGCAGAGAATACAAATAAGGTCTTGAGAAAAGTGAGCAAATCTCAAATCTCCAATGTTTCCTTTTTTTGTGGGTGAAGCCAATATTTTCAAAACCCGTGAACTTACATCTATGATCAGCTCTAGAGGAACAACAAGGTTACACATGATTCTGGTTTAATTTCAATGGTGCATCTTTAGTTTAACAAACAGTTTGCTCACTCACCATATACATTAAGATGTCTCTGATCATCACCATCGCTGTTTGATGGTCATTCCAGGCCTGATTCAAGGTTTGGAGGAAGTTGTTGTTTAGGGAGTTGAGGACATCCTCTCGTACCTTTGGGGCAATAAAGTTATAATTGTGCATGTCGCGGACATATTAGTGTAACTTCTGTGGTCTCAGTAACAAACCACGTGAGAGCACACAAAAAGAATAAAAATAGGAACCTGAAATGTGTGATTTCATGTCAACACAGCTTTCTGACATAACTCTTTGCTGATTCAGAAAGACCTTCTTCCTCATAGTCAGGTATAAAACAGCTTGATAACCATCAGCCTGCAGTGTGACTCAGCACTGTAAACCCAGCGCCCCATGAGGAACTCTTAAGGGCACACTGACCTCCCCTTTTATTCTTCTTCAGGGCAGATATAATTAATTATCGCCTCTGCTCTTCATATTACAATAGTTTGGCCTTCATAAATACAAGAGCTCTTTAGTATGATACTTTGAATATTATCAGATCCTGGTGACAAACAGAAAATCACACTCATTGTTCTTTTGGTATCTTTTTAAACTGCAATGGTAATAAGACTTCAGGGGGGAGGTTTTAACTTTGTTAATCCATTTGCACAGGTTTTCTGCCGTTACTCCCAAACAACAGAGGCACACATTAACACACAAGATTCTAAACAAAATCCAGTCAAAATGGAAAATAGTTTCATGCTAACCGTTTCCATAATAATCAATGTGTGATTGTATCCATCCTGGATGTCCTGAACCATGGGACTGCAGCAGGCCACTGTTATGTTTTTAAAAAACATGACTAAAGAAGTACTTAAATGAACCATCTGACAATCAACTGTCAGGAAAAAAAGCTTGCCTTAAAAAGGAATGGTTTGGTTTATGCAGAAAGACCTGTAAAACCGGCATGAAATTCAAGCTCTCCTTTTTATACCATAGTGTGGCACTAACTGTAGGAATAATTTGTACTTTCCCAAACCGTCAGTGTCAGTCTGATGACCACCGAATGTGTAATTTAAATAGTTTTGCTGTGAGCTGCTTCCATGGTGAGGAACGAGGGCTCAGTCAGCACTGCATCACACCTGGCTGCAGCTCAGTTTGAGCCGTGCAGCTGGTGTGCACGCTCTAATCTGTTAATAAGAGAGCTGAAATGAAAATATAACTGTGGACGTGTGAAGCCGGTCATGTATTCAGATTGGGCTTGGGATTCTTTTCACATCTTTAATCTGGCATCCCATTTTGAAACTGCATCCAAACAATCACTGCTATTCATCTCTTGTAGCAATATATTTCATTATAAGAGAATAAAACACAATTGGGCGTTGCATGTCTCTTCTCTGATCTCAGGCTTGATGATATTACTTGAACTGCTAGATTGCAAAGCCTGCCAAGTGGAGAATGTACATTTAATTCAGTTGTTAAACCATCTGGCTGGTAATTAACTGCAGCCAGTTGAAATATCATTCCCTGGTTATCCGCACATTGAAAGCTGTCCAAAGCAGCAGATATTGTGAAAGGACTATATTTCTAGCCAATTACATGCTATAAAACACAAAAGACAGATTAGGAGCAACACTACTCAAGACTTCTCAAACTTATTAGTGGGAATTTGAAAACCAGCTATTCTAATAGTTACAAGACTGCACTTTTCACAAGTGTTTCTATTTGATTTTCCACAGTCTGCTCAGATTAACTGAGAAATAAAAGTTAAATCTGCCATTTCTGCTGTGACACTTGAAATAGGTCTCTCTAGGTGATAAAAACAAAACAAAACAATCAGGACATCTTAAATCCTACAACACATGCCACGGCTTCTTGCTTCTTTTGTGGAAGCTTTGCAGACAATTGATCCTTCCATCTAAAGCTGACACAGCCGGACATAAATTACCTTATGGACCTTAAACTAATAAAAATGTGGCACTCGTCCTCCAGAATTGTTCAAACCCGACATTAATCGAGATTTGTTCAATATCTTAGGTCCCCACTTTTTAAGAATTTTACTGAATAAAACAACTTTTTTTTTTCTCCCTGGAGATCAATAAAGTATATTCAATTCAATTCAATGTAATATGGTATGATGTGTATGGACAACACACAAAGCAAGCTGCAAAATCTGACTTAACATGAACCTACAGTATGTCTAATTCCGACAAGCAGCACACAAACATCTGAAAGGAGACTCTAGGCCTCTTGTTATGTAACCAATATGATTGATTATTTTGAGGAAAATCTTTAACTCATTCGCTGCCAAAGACGTCTATAGACGTCTTTTCAAATCCAACCGCTGACTGCCAAAGACGTCTATAGACGTCTTTTATGTTTTTCAATGCGAGTGGCTGGGGGAACGATCGGCGAAGGTTTTTCCGTAAATATCGGCTTCTAGACAGAGTATGTACTAACAAATTTACCCTCTAGGTAGCTGTGCCACTTTTGATGGGAGATTAGCATAGATTGTAGGCAAATAAAAACAAACGCAATGGTTCGCTATGAGAGAAATGGCGCCCGTGAGACGCACGTCGAAGAAGAACGGAATAAGATAGAAACAAAATCTTTTTTCCTGATGATAGAAGAGAGTCTACTCTTTCTTTTGGTGTGTTCGGTGTTTACATAGTCAAAGCACAAACTATTCTGTGGCTCTTGAAAAATCAGTCAAAATTCTCAAAAAACTCTGGCAGTGAGCGACTCTCTGTTCTGAAAATGGCTGGCAGTCAATGAGTTAACAATGTTCACTAATGACATAATCATTTTGTGCATCATGTCATCCTAGATTGCTGCGTGACAACATTTAGTAGACATCAGTCTGTGGTATGTAATGTTTAAATAAATGGTTGATGGAGAAGACAGGCGCACTAATGCGTGTTTCAGTCACTTCAGTTTATCTCTGCAGCACTGTGATCTGTGTTTGTCTTACTTTGTTGATAAGGTGTTCAGTAACAACTTCCCGGAGACCCGTGTACAGCTTCTCGCCATGTTTGTGTAGCACCATGGTATAGGCATTTCTGTAAAGTTCTTCAAAGCTCAGGCCGCTGTTGTTCTTCCTCTGAATTTCCTGGATGGCATTTTTCAGAAGGTCCCAAATGTTGTTGACATACTTTTCATCCATCGTCATCTGCAAAAGGTAGCCATGAATGGATTGAGTTAGATATGGGTTTGTGCCAAATCAAAAAGCCAAAAGACCCTGAAAAACAAACCCATCAATGTAAAGACACTTAAACTATTAGAGGTCAGAGTTTGTTTGCATGTGAAAACAGACTAAATGGCGCTCTTTCCTAAACAGCACCTCTCTAAGCTTTGGTCACTAACTTACCTGAGGTCAGAGCTTATCAGCTACCAAGCACGCAACACCTTTATACCTCCCAATGGAAGATATAGTGGTGAGAGGACTTACTGTCCAGATGTGAAACGCTACAGTGATCATTACTTCACTATGGTTTATACATTGTATCTTAACGCTGGCCAACAGGGCACACGGTCCAGAAGGTTTTCAAAGTTTCCAAGATCCAGCACACCTGATTCTAACCCTAACCCTAACCTGATTTGCAAAGGGCTCCTATACACCTCTTAATAAGGTGTGCTAGAGTAACCTGGAAAAAATGCAAGACTGAGATCCATGAGGATCAGGGTTGGGAAACACTTGCTTAATGCATAGATTCCGTAAGGAATCCTGAAGCCCGTAGCTGAGGGGGAACTTTTAAAACAAAATGCACAGTTCAAGAAAACATTTAAAGTGTAGAGGTCTGTAACCATTTCGGAGAACCACTATACCTACCACTTGGCTAGATAATCCATACCATTTGTAGATCAATCTTTTAACACCTAAATATGAGTGACTGTGAGGCTATGACACAGCATAAACATCTTTATGCATGATGCAATCAATAGAGAGAACAATTCTTTCAGGTCTCTTCACATATCCATAAGCAAAATTATCTATTTCTTAGTTTTATATTGATCTTGAGGCTACAGAAACTGGTTTTTATTATGTCAAATGAAAAATTCATCTTAACCACTCAAAAAGGTGGTTCTATGTCATAGTACTACTAAGCAGTCCCTTATGTATAATTCCATTAATTCAGCATAGCATTAGAGCTTTACACAATGGCTTTTAACATATCAATGGCCTTTGCTCAAGATTACAGAAAATCTTGACTATGGTGGGGAAGATCAGGGTATGCTTTTTCTTGCTTAGACAAGTTGAAACACACATTTCAAGATCTCAGTCAAACTGTCAAAACTGGGCTACTCTGTGTAAACGCTGTTAAATTCCTAACTGTGTTAACACCAGAAAGGTATGGAAAATGTATGGGGCCAGTGTTATGAAAAGAAAACCCTTAAACTGCAGTAGTATTCAAAAAGTAAATAGAAAACTGGTTTGCTAGATGGAAATGATACGTTCTTACTCGTCAAGTTGCAGTCAAGCTAATGTTTAATGCAGAAAAAGGTCAGTTCTAAAATGAAATGTTGAGGTGAATAACAGTCAAAGGGATTGCCAGCTGGACCAAGATCCAGAACCAGGTTTAAACAATACAATAAGTGCAGGTTATCTATTCTCTACTTTACCACTGATGTAAACGTATAGGTAGGTTAGCAGGTTTGGTTGACCCACAGCACTCATTCAAAAGATGCCAAATTTTCCCTACAAGGACAACACTGATTTATGTTTTTTGTTACACTCTGAATCACAAACGTATTGCTTTAACAACTGAAAAACTGCTAAACAACAAGTGTCAAAAGGAGCGACTGTTAACGTTAGCGTCAGCTTTGTCGACTGAACGTAATTGCTAGCTATCTTACAGGAAGTTGGAATTAATTTAAACATTGGAGGAAATATTGGCTCTTGAAACTTTTCAGGGGGTTGCTATAACATCAAACGGACACCGAACCCACCGATCCCAGACCAGGGCGACAGGACATTTGACGGCTGCACTTTGTTTACGGGTGGGCAAGTCATAGTTGCTGCTCAGCTGGTTAGCCTGTTAGCATTTAGCCAGCAGCCCAGACCACGGTGATCGAGTCACTGCCTGTCGGACAATTTGAGCACCTCCTCCGGTAAATACTTACAGGAAAGGCCCTTATCCTCATTTTGGTGTCCTTCTTAGTGCCGCCTTTGCTGAGATTGGACATGGTTGCTTCGTCCGTTGGCATGAAAGTGTTCTTCAGGGAGGGACAGGGCTGACTTCTGGTTTCTGGAGCAGCCGACGAGCTTTCACTCGACCTTTTAGCTCCGCGTCCCGCACCTCAAGTTTATTGTTGACAGCCAAACGCCAAGCCCGATAGTTCTTCATTCAGCAATGGCGGACAACCTGCACTTCTCATTGCGCAGAGCTCACGGACCCCAACTCACGCGAGAAATACTAGATAGAAATTCATTTTTATATACTATAATAATGTTTTTTTTTTCGATCTAACTGCAGTCATACAAAGAGACATTGACATTATGCTGTCAAGCAGCATGTAAACAAACGAAATAAATAAGATAGAATAAATAAGATAGAGCTTTGTACTTCAACAAACCTATTTCGATTTTTTTTATTTATAAAAGAGAAGGTCTATCTGAACCTTTCATAATGTGTTCCCAAAGATTCTATTCTGTTCTATAAAACAGAGCTCTTTTATACTGTTTTCTATACATTTTTGAGAGAGGTGATATGTACATCTAAAGCTGTATCTTATTCCTGTTGAGCAGACTGTTTAATGGCATAGTTCAAATGTATTGTCATGTCCAAGATGTCCCGAACTGTAAAGAATCCACAAACATGGAGTGGTTTAGTTCACAACATTGAGTAAAAAAAGGAAAATTACACAACTGAATACGCTAGCAAGTAATAGATGAGGGGCACCATGGGTTTCTTTCCTCTTAACCTAACAGTTCCCAGTGAAACCACCCATGCTTATACACTGTGACATGGGCCTGTGGCACAGTTTCTCCTATATGAATAAACTACTCTTTCCAAAATACAAACAACTCCAGGCTGCCATGTGCTGGAATAATGTTGCATGGAAAGGTGAAACTACAGCATTGATGCATGTACATAGACAAAACCAAGACACCTTTCACCAGTTTTATTCCAAGAAATTAAATTGTCATCCATTTGCCTTCTTCTCAAAAATGTCCATGTTCCGCACACCTGAAAAAGAACAAGACCACTGGTATTCATAAGTTAACAAAACAATTTAGTTCTCGGTATAAGCATCATACAGTTAGTCTGCTTTTTTCCATTTTATTAGTGATAGAATATCATCTTTATATCTTAAATACACATATATTGTTTCCATCCCCTCTGTAAAAGTCTAAGTCTGGGATTGTTCAAAAATGGCTTTGGGAAAAAACAAACAAAAAAACAAGTAGGAACAGGAAGCAATCACTTTAAATACATTACAGATTGATGTACTTCCCATTGTAATAATGACAGACAGTCAAAAAACATTTTCATTTAAAAGTTTGTTATTTACACCAATTATATTCTTGCCACTTTAAACAATTTTGTCACACATGATCATTACAAGGACATAACATCACAGGTTAGAGTCCTGCTGTTCCTGCTGTGATGAAGAGAAAAACAGTAGACAGGATTTGTACTTCATGGACAAGCCGTGACAATACATCACGAAAAACTTAATAGGCCTCGTCAGCCCCTGACAATAAAGAGCAAAATATATTTTAAGTTATTTCTGGTTTGCACTTTGCAGCTTGGCCAGGAAGTAGAAAATGTTTGCTTGGCACATTTAGCCCCGACTCTCTAGAACAAACATAAAAGGACAGATGCACACCCATTATAGAAAACTGTTAAAGGTCTGAACTCTCAAAAGCATTTTAGGATTGAAATAGTCACACTCTATTTATTTTTTTCAAATGGAAACTCCATGAACTAACACTTAGCCTTTGGCAACTCAGACCTAAAGCAATAATTTAACAAGAGGCGTAGGTATTTACATAGGTATCTATGCAATATCACAGGCAGACACTTCATATTGCACATGAAAAAGGCAGGTACATATGAAAGATGGCTTAAAAACTCATAGAAATGGGAATATCACAAGTGAGAGAAAGAGTGAGAAAGAAAGAGTGTCATACCTAGAAATACACCTGTATGCCCTTTAAAAAAACTTTACAGTAAGTCCATGAAGCAGGGCAAGGCAGACCCATTCATATTCTGCTAATGTAGATACCAATGAAACGTACAACCATTTTTCCCAGTTAACCATCTTAATTAAATGTTCATGAAATCCTTTATAAAACAAATAATATTCTTAAATCATATGATGGCATTACTGTTGCCTTAATTTAGTTCCACCAATATTTTTACTGCTGCATGAAAAGAAGAAGAAATTTTAGTAGATGACTTTAGACTTGTCACCGTATCCAGCTCTATTAGCTTTCTTCTCTTGATCTTACGGCAACTACCTTCTGCTTTTTCTTTTTTTCCATGTCACCCACTTGTCATCCATTCATTTAGCTGTCCACACACAGCTCCCACAGACAGAGCTGTTCTTGCTACAAGTCTATTTTTTTTTATCTCACCCTAACTTTACAGCATTTTCTCAGTTAAACATTTTAAGGTTATTTTAAGTATGGCATCCTGTAACACAAAACCCCAATCTCTCTGGAGATACAGGTTTTTTGTGAGGCACAAATCTGAGAGCACATCTCTTGTCATTTCCTTTGGAGCGCAGCAGTAGTGGATTGACCTTTTCAGAAAAGAGACTTTTCTATGATGGCCACATCTCTAGTTCCTCTGTTAAAATTATTTCTGTGTGCATAAAAAACATTGTTTTTATACCTGCCTATAACACCTGCAGCTGGTTGTACAGATGAGCTGGAACAGAAAGAAGTGAAATGACAAAACATCCTCCCTAACATGTATTTTTACAAATATCAGTCACTGCAGCATTGTAGTCATTCAGTCAACATATAGGAACTCACGCTAGGTCTATAACAAATATTCAACATATATACCAAACTGACTCTTTCTTTCAGGTTTAGAAATATTAAAAGCTCTACAAAAGGCAGCAAAGATGCGCAATAAGGCAGATCCATATGACATAATCAGTGACACTCACTTAACTCACTCCACTATAGCACATTTACACTAACAAATGAGATGGATCTTTTAAAGGGCTTCTGTTATTCTATCTGTAATGGGTTGAGAAAGGAAGTAAACTAAAATAAATGTAACAAATACTGTTGCATGGTAAACTGAAAAGAGGTGTAAATGAGGTGAACACTTGACATAGTCATGTGCAATCAATATGTGCAGATAGTTTGTTTTTAATGTGGAGGAGGCAGGGATTGATGATTGTCAAGGTGTTCTTAAATCCGATGAAACAACAAGGAAGAAAGAACCAATAAATACGGTTTTAATTTTGCCTTAGAATGTGAGGAAAAGTCAAATTCCACTCAAAGTTCATGGTTAAGAATAAATTAAATATACCGTGAAGAAAAGAGAACAAAATTACGATGATTTGAAAACAGACCACATGGGGAAAATGAACAGTGAGTAAGATAAAAAGAATAACATATGAGATGTCATCCATCAATCATTCGTATGTATCACTTGAGAAGGATGCTAGGTGTGTTTGCTGAGCCATTTAAATCAATATAAGCTGCTATGAAACATTTTACTAAATGTGTAGCACTTCGTGTCACTGTCACATGTTGAAGCACTTTCTGCTTTAACACAGTACTTTTTTTTCCAACATGTTTTTTTTAGTGGTGTATTAATGTACATATGTGTGTTGATTTTTATAATCTCAGTAAGGATCTCTAATTCATGTATGTTTCAACTTACGACTAGTGGTAAAAACCTATTTTTCCAGTGAAAAAGTTAAAGAAACCGTCCTTTGCTTCCCTCAGCTTGTTGACACAGACAACATATAGCATGTAATCAGTGGTCCGACTCGGATGACTCCTCTCGTTTCTGATCAGCAGTCACTTCTTTTTTAATGTAGTCCTTTCCGTTCTGCACGGTCTGCCAAGTAACTGATGGGTTTGACAGCACATAAATGTCCCCTTTTTTGACTGCAAATGAAAAGGTATCCTCGGCCTCTCCTTGGTGCAACATGTCGTCACTGGCCCCTCCCCCCGTCTGTGTCATCAAGGCAACCGTTGAGGCAGTGGTCATCGCTCCCGAAAGCACCCTGGGACTGAAGCAGCTCATATTCCTGGTCCAGGAAGTCCAGACTGTTGTTGCTAGGCAACCCACGGATAGTGAACTTGTGGGACACTTTGGTCCACTGCTCACGATTTGCCGCCACTCTCTCGTACAGCTCAGTGGCCCCAGGAAACAGTTCAGACAGCAGCCTGAGAGGGGAGAGGAGGAGCAGCGTTCATTTGTGTCAAATAGTGGGCTTTGAAGCTTACATTAAAGAGTCTTTATCATTCCTTACTGGAGATATTTTATAGTTATACGATGTGTGAAAAACCATTATTAAGTTACATTAATAAACATATTCACATTCAAATCTTATATTATGCTTTTTTAAATTCAGCTTTTTTCTTAAATTTTTCCACCTGGGATTGGAAAACACAACACATTATAACTTTACAAGGCTAATATTGTGAATCTCTCAGCAAATACTTGTTTATACATACAACAACTTTAGCATTCAGTTGGTGTTGTGTTTGTGTCCATCTAATGAATGGAAAGTCAGGGTTCACACTAATTTGATCTGTTTTCCTTTTGTAGATCTCCTGAGGGAAATATGTGATCTAACTGCTAAAAGCTCTTGCATTTTTGCCAGCTAGTCTCTGCAGGGAACAATGTCCGAGGAGCAAACCTTCACATTTTGCTGAAAGATGATAACAGTAAAGATGCATCTTTAAGATAAATGAAATAGAATAAACTATTTTGTTTTTTTTCCCCTCGTAGCTGCTACATTCAAAACACGATATTGTTGCTGAGTGCAGAGCTGATCATGAAGATTGGAAAGTAGCTACAATCGGTCTCAGTAAGAATGGAAAACTTTTGCTTTTGGACGTACTTGTAAATGGGCATGGCAATGTGTTCCATGAAGCTGATTTGTAGTTCTGGGATGTATGCTTTTTCTCTGTCCATCATCTCACTGGGCCTGTTCCCCATGGCTTTTTCCTGCACATAGAGTAATGCTCACAGCAATGTGTAAAACAACACCCAACACACAAAAAAAAAACATTTAGAGCTCAGTGCACACTGACACATACCAGATCTCCTTGAGAGAAAAATTCCTTGTAAATCAGCTCCTGTGGAAAAACAGACATATTTTACTACTCACATTGTTTCATATTCCTGGTGATCATGACACAGTTTTAATGGTTTGCCTGCACCTCTTTAAGACAAAAACATCCATTAATCTATTATCTATACCGCTTATCCCCAGTGGGGTCGCGGGGGGCTGGAGCCTATCCCAGCTTAAGACAAAACCTATTTAAATTAGCACTTTTATTTGTTTGAACAAATTATTATTATCATTATTTTAACAAATAATATGACTAAATAAATGCATATATATGGTGCATTTATTCAGTTTTTATATCTAACCCTAATGCACAGTGTCGAGTTTTGTCAGACATTTTCTACTACACTCAATCACTGCTGTTCCCATTTTATTACATTTGAAAAAGTCCACAGATGAAAAAAAAACCCAGATATTGTTGAACACTGTGCTCCACTGAATTAAGGAGAAATGTGTTTTAGGTTTTGGGAACAAGGATTACAGTGTGTTGGTTTTGGGTGTTAGGTGCTAGGAGATTGAGGGCAGAATTTGGGGCAAGGTTTATGGGTTTTAGTATCGAAAAGGGCGGAGGCCAAGATTAAATGTAATCCTAAAATAGTAGAGGCTCTCACAGTGGATAAAAAGATAGAAAAGAGCTCAAAGGTTGGTTAAACCTACAAACAACAACCAGTGCACTCAGCAACTTGTTATGAGATACAATTTAAAATAAACTACTGAAATAGGACCAATAATCTAAAAAAAGGTCTTAGCATACAACACATGATTTTCAGATTGACAACATAGACCATACCACTTTATGAGAATAATTGATCCAACAGTAAATAAAACTACATATCATGTGTACTGACAGCAATCTTCCGTGTGGTTTTCCAGCCCTTTGTTTGGTCTGACAAGTCACACGAGGTCATCAACAAGCAAAGCAGCAAAGAATGGTGTGCCCGGCGTTTTGGATTGTATCCATCTGAAACACATTAGCACGTCCCTCATTGTAAATAGCACTTCAGACAACGAAGTTAAGGCAAATATCTACAGCAAAACAGTAGTAAACTTACAAATTGACACTGTCAAAAGACCTTTTACTTACTTATTTATCTTTCAGAAAGTCATTATAATCTGAAAATGAGAGGCTACTAGATGCTGGCAGATGCTGACATATGAATGAAAAAAATAAAACTGATCCAAGTTTGTGTGAGCTATGTTCCCGTGAGACCTTGGCAAAGTACAGCATGTATTAATTGTATTATTTCTGCATTTGATGATGCTGTTTTAGTCCTTGATTCACAACTTACAGGTGGGGTTTGAGGAAGTAGATAACTTATTCAGAGGTCCTTAATGTCCATTCATTTTCTATTACAGGTTAGAAATGAATACGTTGCGGAGACATCCACCCAGGGAAACTTTTAGTTGGTTGCATTTAGGTGCATGAAAAAATGGCCATGCAAGCAGATGTCTCCCCATGACTTCAGATCCTTGAAAATGTTGTTAATTACTGAAAAACTTCATTAAGAAAATCTGCAACCTCTATCTCTAAGGTGAATATTTTAAATATATATGAAGTAATGCAAACTTGAAACAAAATTACCAATATGATATCTATTTAATTCTTATGAACTGTGCTTAAAATATGATTTATGTGGCATGTTTGCTCGTAAAATATCAGCCCATTTTTTACAGAAGGGGAATGTAAATTGTTGGTTTGTGGAGCCATTTGATCCGAGCCTCCCCAGGCTATTCGGCCATGACTACAGCAGCTCTTGAGGTGCGGCTGTGCATACTGATCCACTGAGACGTACCATCAGCCATCTTCTGCAAGTCCTTGAAAATGCGAAGGTGATGTGCTAGGTCAGTGGCTAGAATTATGTCTCTCATCAAATCCAACATCCGCTGGTAGTCCTGAAAACAATGCAAAACAAACATCTTAAGCTTGAACACATTACATTCATTACATCCATTACATCCATACACAAATATCCATAGCTTACCTTTCTGGAAAACTTCTCAAATATGTTGCAGCCTTGAGTGTTTAAAATAGCAATAGCCTGTGCAAAGTGATGTCTCTGGTAAAGCAAGCAGAGCATATCGGAAAAAAAAAGAGGAAATTTGAATATATTCTTACATAAAGTAATATTGAGTCGTGCCACCTTGTAAAAAGCATCAGCAATTCAAATGATTTGTGCCTGCAAACCAATTGACAGGTTTGATTTTGACCACTAGATGTCATAGCAGAACGCAGTATTGGGAGCTTGCGGACAGAGCAGTTTACCAATTGTGAGGAATGGTAACCAAGGAAACCAATGACAAAACTCCACCTAAAAAGACGGTGAAGATTTACACAGACAGCTGCCATTCGCCTGAGTTTACCTCCATCACAGATCCCTCTGAGCTGTAGAGAGCAGCCAGTACTGATTGCTGAAAATGAAGCACAAACAGAACCCATAAACGAAAGCATTGCTTTCCCCTTTAGAACAGTTAAAATAGAGTAATGCATAGTTAGTGTATGCCAGAGCAAATCTAAAATCTAAGTCTCACTGAGCACATTCACAGATGAAAAGATAAAATCAAGGAATCTAACTAGACAAATGCTATATTATTCAAAGTTTAGTTCTTCTTGGCATTTATTACATTAAAGAAAAACCTTTTTAATAAAGCCAAAGAATGATAAATGCTCTTACCGAGGCCACCTGGAAAGAATTGTTTGTGCCTCGGTGATCCAGGTCATGGCACATACAGGAGACAAAAAGAGCTAAAATCTCTATGTCCCTAAGAGAAAATGGGGGGAAGAAATCAAATGGTTTTAGCATCAGTAAGACAAAAATACCCTTTTTCAGATTTGAAGAAGATACTTACTCGAGGTAGTTGGACAGCTTTAGGTTTTTATAGAGCAGGTAGCAGAAGTGGGAGACAGAGAAGGCATGCATCCAGTTGTGGTAGGGAGGGTCCCTGTAGCCTTTTTTCACCATCAGGCAGAACCTGTCCCAAAGGCAGCAGTTTAATTATGGCCTACATCTCACCTTGTAGTAAGTGACAGATTGATATGCACTTTAAGACTGTCATTTGATTCTTGCACTTTTCCCCCCGAGCAGGTAGTTTAATTTTGAACTGACTTCAAGTTGAAGTGCAGAAAGACAATGGCTGAAAAGGTACATTATAACTTCCCTACAGTGCTGATACTAGAGTAACAGCCATGTGCCATCACAGACAATCTGCCTGCCAGTGGTAAATACTGACAGTATATTCTAACAATTTCACCCTTAGTTTAGCTTCTTGGTCATCATTTCTCCTCCAACAGTATAATGATTTTCAATCTCACCAGAAAAACTGACAGACAGAGCGTATTACATCTTAAACATTTTCAAAAATAAAAAATGCAGCACTGCAACACAGCCAATAATTTAAGTAGAAAATGAATAAAATATCAACCTGTAAATCTAAACCAGTAGGTAGAAATAAACTTTATGATGTGTATATAGCGAATAGCTCTCTGGTATTCACAATATGGATTGATGGAGCTGTCAGACCTGGCAAGAGTATGCATGTCAATCTTGTACGTGTTGATGAAGCCCATGTCTTCGAACATGCTGAGGACGCACTGCGGATACACAGGACAGGAGCAAAGTTAATTCATGGAGTCAATTTCTCATTCTGTTTTGCTGTTTCTGTTTTTCAGCAGTCCCCTCCTTTCCTCACCATGGGTGTGGTGTCATCAGGCAGGGAGCGTGGCGTGTATGTGAACTCAGCGAAGCACGGGTGAACCTCCATCACTGGATCGATCCCAGTTACCAGGAGCTTAGACACCTCTTCCTCTGAAACCTGAAGCAGATGCATGCAGAATTATATGGAGTAAATGACACTGTCTGTGTCAGGAAAGACCACGGCTCTCCGATAGATCTGAATATACCTTCATATGGTACATCATCATTTCATTGGCCAGATGGGACCTGAACTGTGCTTCGTGGACTTTCTTGTAAAGCAGAGACTATGGAGACAAACGTACAAACAAACAAATGCAATATTAAAGCATAATTTCATTTTTCAAAAAACACTTGCAAAGATAATTCCACAGAAATAAAAAATTTGATGTTTTTTAATCTTTTTTAAACTAACTTCTATCTTTTCTTTAGCATTCTACAATGACTCTGGATGCATTTTTGCATTTTTAAGTTGATTTGTGTAGTTCGCAAAGCAGTGAAACTTCATTGACTGCTGTTAAGATGCTTTGTACCATAAACACAATCCTGTACACAAGGAAACAACACGAATATTGATGAATAATGGATTTGGTGGTGTTTAAATGATTAATGAGCTTCCTTTAAGGCAATTATTTTTCCTATCACAGTTCTTTATAGTTTGTAGATACACTATTGAATACCCACAGTCATTCAAAGGTCAGACTCTACAAGTATAGCTTTATATGACAATGAATTGGAAACGTTGGATAAAAAGCTGTACTGCAGCTGCTGTTAAAATAGCTCCAGTGCCTTTTCTCTTCCTTCTTACTCACCACGTTTGCGTCATCTTCCATTAATATTTTCTTTGGTTCTTTCAATCTGTTTTCACTTTTCTTTATTTCATTCCCTCTTATACTTCAAACCATTAACTTCTTTTTCAACACTTTTTGAAACATCTTTCAGTTCTATTTCTTATCATTTAATTTTTTTCTCTTTTGCCGCTGTCTTTTTACCTCCACTGTGTTCTGTCATTCTGTCTTTCTGCTCTTTCTACTTTCCTTTCTTCCAAAGAAAAGGTAGTCCGAAGATTAAGTAATACAAATCTTTTTTTTAAGGGGAGTTTGCTTAGCAACCTCTATGCAATTTCCCAGCTTGGGATAAATAAAGTATATCTATCTATTCAATCAATGTCAGCAATGACCAGCAATGTAAATTAAGACTACAGCAAAACAAAGCAGGCTTTCTGTTTTTCAACATCAGCATCTTCACAAGTTTCGTTGTGAGCCACTAACTGCAGTTTTGCTGAATGTGGAGCGATCAGACTGCAACAGTTGCACAGTACATTCAGACAGAACAGCACCAGCAAGTTTGTTCCATTAGACTGAAACTCTTCAAATTTCCCACGAGACTTTGCTATACTCTGCTTTGACTGAGCATTTTACTCTCACTGAATGGGTCTCATTTTACCAGCAGGCTCAATCTTTCCGACTGCATTAGCAACAGATGAAGAGAGTCCTAATGAGGGATGATCTGTAAATGTTTCTCTTACTTTCCCAGCTAACAGGTGAATCAAAGCTCAGAGGCACATATGGGAGTTAACAAAAGAAAAAGTACATTAACTTGTGAGGATGAATTGTCTCTGAAGAAGGATGTTTAGAAAGGGAAACAAGTAGATTATTATCAATAAATATTTCATGTCTAAAATCAAGTTTAGTTAATTTAGTTTATTTTTTAACATAGATGTGTTTTAAACAGTTTGTCTTGTGTCCAGTGCCATTAAAACATGGAGGATTTAAAAAATGAGGAGAACAAAATTCAAAGGTTACAGAGAGTGGGAGGAGAGACTTACGTGGGCAATGCTGATACCACAGTAGATGGAGAAAGCTGTGGCCAAATCCTCATCAAAGCGGTTGAACCATGGCCCATTCATTTTGTTCACCAACTCAGCTACGCCAATCACCTCTACAAGGCAGACGTTTCAAAGACGAGGAGAGACGTGAGAGAAGAAAGCAACGTGAAAGAGGTTATACTTTCCGGAGATGAGGGGGGAAAAAATGGATGCCATAAAAAAATGGGAAATGTAGGGGATGAAGAAAATGGAGCACAGAATCCGACAGTTAAAGGTGCGGAACAGATGATGAGTCATTAAGATATTTTATTTCACAGTGTGGTTGATCTTAATTGCAGAATAAAACAGAAAATTAAGTGTTCATTTAAGCTTCAGACAAAATTTCCGTATCGAGACAAATCGCAATTCTGTAAAGTTCCTCAACACAGACTCAGCTTGTTTGGGCAGCACTGTGTGCATGAAACGGAGGTTTCTGAAAAGTCTGAGACGAGAGAATTTTCAGCGCACTTCAAGCACTTAAACATTTAGGTGCAGGATTTTGAGGTCACCACTCTGATTCAAATTCACACCATCTTGCTGTAAAAGTGAAACCATGTGTTGATAAACGGTGATTTTTTAAATATTAACTAAAACACTGATCTGCTTACAGACAACTCTGCTTTTTCTGTGTGTGAAGATTTGTTATGACAGCTAATGCTCATCATCTGAGATTTATTTGATCTATGAGCAGCCCTCACTCTCTTTAAAAAGTGTTAAAATTCCATCCATTCATTCATTATCATTAACGCTTATTCCCTGATGGGGTCGCGGGGAGAACTGTAGCCTATCCCAGTGGTGTTAAACATCCATCCATCCATCCATTATCAATACCGCTTATTCCCTGATGGGGTCGCGGGGAGAACTGTAGCCTATCCCAGTGGTGTTAAACACTCAGTTTTATTTATTTGTCACTGCTATTCTGTAAAGCACCTTCCTTACTTGGCTGTTTCATCATGTCTGGATTAAAGCGTGCTTAAATGATCATGTTACAGCTGCTTGTAGTAAACTTGATAATGCCAGTTCTGCTCACTTTGTAGAAGTGAGCAGAACCTGGAAAGATGTTCAAAGCGGCCTACAATTTTAAGATGTTTATCCTTTGGGCAAGCTAAGATTTTAAGCATTTTACATCTAGCTGTTTTTATTTAGGTTGTAATATCAAAATAATGCAAATTTTTATAACATGGCTATTTTTCCCCTTTATATCTGAAAGAACAAAAGACTAAATGTGTTTCTTTCTTGTTACCATTGTTCTCATCTTTAATGGGGAAGCAGAGGATATTGCGAGTCCTGAAGCCAGTGCTGTCATCCACGCCGCGGTAGAAGAGAGGATGGGAGTAGGCGTCCTTAATGTTTAAAATCTGACCAGTGGTTGCAACATGGCCTGCAATGCCCTGATCAGCTGGGATGCGGAACTCCTTCTGCACTCACAAAAAGACATCCACACGCAACTGTAAGTGTCAACTTCAGCTTTCTAGGAAATACATAAACAAAGAGCCATCGTATCTCCTCACTAGGGGATCAGAGATTTATGTTAAATTTGCACTTTTCTTTACAGATTTATAAGTCATAAATGAGTGCTGTACCTCTTCATCGCTAACCACGCCACCATCAAAGACCTTGGCTACTAACTCATGACTGAGTCGGTCCAGGAGGAACACTGAACAACTAGAGGAATAGAAAGTGACAAAGTCAGAGGGGCCGTGAGGCTAAGAGCATTACATGGTTCTTTTGTCGTTCCTTCCTAGGTCATTTTACAGCTTTTATTAAATCAGGTGAGTCTGTTAAGAACAAATTGACAAAACAGCCCATTCCAAATGGGGATGGAGCCATTCCCAGTTTCTATAAAGAGAAACACCCTTTACAAACAACAAAATAAGTTCATTAGTACATATTGAGGGCTTACATCTCCGCATCACTAAGGTTCCTGGCCTCCACAATAATTTCCTGTAACAGCACTGACACATCATCTGGAAAAAAAAATCGGGGGAGGGAAATGGAAAGAGGGAAATTAGGAAGAGATTCAAACAGTAGTATCCATGGATCAGCTGCATATGCTGATAAGAGCTTTGCAATCAATGGATCAGTGCAGATAGTAGCAATTTGTTTTACCACTGGATTGATTTTTTTTCAATCTTTAATCCCGATAAATCTATAATGACATATTCTACTGTTGGTGTGCCCTGGTAGATAAGAACGGAAATGCCCCGGTGCGATAATATGATATGGCGGTGCCATCAATTTTAATAGCCTTTAAATTTTATGATTAGGATTCTGGGTGTAATCACCTTTATGGTCTGCAATAGTTCATTTCATTACATGCGCCATTTGTTTCAAAAGGCGACCAGTTAAATGTCTGTCATTAATGCAGATGGTCCGACAGTGTCCGTTCTTCACACAGACAGACGAAGGAGAAAAGGCTTACCCAGGTGTGTGAAGAGATTCTTGGCCACTTGTAGGAGCGCCTATGTGGAGAAATCATGGACACAAAAACTCCTTGTAAGGCATCTTTGTATGTCTTTATTTATACATGTGGCATACGTTACATGGAGAGTAAATGTGTGAGCGCCTGCTGTACCTGGCACTCCACTTTGAGTTTTTGTTCTTTCTGGAAGGCTAAAGTTGAAGTGAGGACGGTCGAAGTGTAGCAGAAGCAGTGCTGGATGGCATGCTCATCTGCCTCCGTGTGTCTGCAGAGAAAACACACCATCAGATCTGAGCATTTGCAGATATGGATCCAGATCCACCTAAATCATCCGGGCCAAGGAAATTTGCAATTCACATTTCTGAAATTTGTTTAGTCTAACAATTTTGACAAGGTTCCTTTTTCAATTGTGGTGTCTGGATAACACAGTTAAGTAAAGTTTTATAGCATTTTTTAAACGCTGACTACATCGGATGCCATAATTGTTTGTCTGCTGTTATATTATAGGACCTAATAAGATAGCCTGTTTTCATTTACTATGCTTATATACGGTGTGTGACGCACAAACACACTCATTAAAGGATGAAAAAAGTCCATCGATAAGTCCATCTATAATACAGTTTGCATACTTTAATCACTCTTTTGGAGGACTTGAATGCGACTCAAGTGTGCATTGGACTCCTATTCTAACTCTTACCCATACCTCTCTCTGACTAGGGATTTTCCTTAAGAGAGTTTATTGTCAAATTAATAACTCTAACATTGTAAGTCGCTTCGGATAAAAGCGTCCTTTAAATGCATAAACATGAACAGTCTGGAGCGTAATGTGTATTGACAGCAGAGAGTAAACTTGACGTTTAAAATATCACCAACAATATTTACTTGAGCTGTTATCTTAATGTTTGTCTGATGCAGAACAATGGAGTTATCTGTAAAGTCAGAATGGTAATCAAGAGGACATAACTTTCAACTTCTTAAAATTATTTAGAAGAGGATACAATACCTATACAAAATTACAACCCACTTGCTTTAAAGCTGTGTATATCCTATTGGTCATATATATTGGACACTAGACTAAATGTTTATATTATATAAATATATTCTATTTCTTTTACTACATGAGTCAATCACAACTTCACTCTCCTTTCATTTGCAACCTACACAGAGTAAAGGGAGAGTTAATCATGATCATACATATACATAATTAATTTGAATCCCAGATCAGCACCTTCATAAACAAAACAACAGAGCCAATTAGTAATTAATGTCCAATAGCAACGATGAAGATAATTCTGTGTCTGCCTGTCTCTCTGTTTGCAGGTGTTTATTCTTTTTTCATTTTGTAACTTTACTTAATTTGTAATAGCAGAAACATATTTTAGAAAAGACTAATTATGGTGAAAAAGTATACTCATGTTTATGTTGGTGTGTGATGTGATCAACTAAAGCTAATTAAAGCTGTTCTCGGCAGAAAACCAAATGTTGCCTCAGGTCTGGAAATACGCCTAAAAAAGGCTGGTGTCAATTCACACTGTCCCCTAGGATTGCATTAAAAAGATGACTAAGATATCTTACTATAAGATAAAACAGATACAAAAAAATAGAAGCGCGATCATTAAGGCATTGGTAACATGACGGCAGGAACTGAAGTTAGCGCTCGTCCCCTGCAGCGCGTTTGTGCTGCTGTGCCCTTCAAAATGTTCGACAGCATTAAAAAGGTAAAGCGGTGTTCTTAGTAAAGGGGAATTGTTGCCTGCAGTTAACTGTCTCTGCCTACAGAGAGCAGTGGCATGTTATTGTGTTGACGTCAGGAGCCTTGAACAGGCTCCAGGGTTCTCCTGCCTCCCAGCTTAGGCTCACAGGAATCCTGACAAAGTCGACAAGAGCCTGCAAATGCAATGCATCTTGAAAATCTGAATAACTGACATTTTGGAGAGTTGCACAGAACAACGGAGAGGCTAGAGAATTATTTTCAGAGTCAGCTAATGACAAAAAATACAATTCATCTCCACAGGCAGAATAAGTGGTGATTCAGTTCCAGAGATGGGAACTTAGATATAAACAGTAAAAAAAAACAACATAAAATACAAATTACAAAAATGACAGAATGTTGTAACAACAGAAAAATAAATTAAAGGCCTTGCTTGTCTTTTGAACCTCTATCTGCAAGTACAACTTTCTGGTCTTCGTTATAATATTTTAGTTTGTGTCAATCTTTCTTAAATGTGCTTCCACCAAAACTAAGTTCTGAACTCTTAACTAGTGCCAGACGTTGCTATCATGAACCTCCTATCTTGCAAACTCTATATATGAATATGTAATACATAGGATGAAGGGATGATTAGTTTAGAATCTCTTCGAGTGTGCTCGGGGCCACGACTTGGCTTATCACATTATGTGAACGGTTGTGATCATAATTCTGCTGCTGTTACTATGGAAATGAGATGCCAGCTTTGTCAGGAGAGCCAGAGGCTGCAGGAGAAATTAGTGGACATGAACCACTCTCATGTTTCTCATTTGACTGCATGCATGTGTGTGTTACATGTGTTATACGCACACACGCACGCACGCACGCACGCACGCACGCACGCACGCACGCATATAAATGCCAAAATATGGTGCCAAACCAGGCAGCCAAGTCACCCACTGCTGTTAGACTCATGACCTGACTCTAGATCATCACACCGCCATCATCATTACAGCCATCTGGTCGCTAACAACACTTTTTGCCCAGAGACACAAAGAGGGGGGTGATCGGACATGAGCTTGAAGTGTGCTGTGGTGTCCTTTTAGTCTGATAATCTGTCAAAGTCCCGACGGTTGGTGGAAATTGCACAGCTTTCAAATAGACAGACTGGACCAACAGCCTACATAGTTTTCTTTGAATTTTGTTCAGTGTAACATTGCCCCTCTGAACTGTAATGAGAGAAAAATCCCAGCTCGTGTGGTGAAATAGGGCTCCGGATAACTACTTTTGATGGAGTCCTATCAGCAACCTGGTGGGTTGGTAGATTTTTCCGCGGTTTCAAATGAAAGTCTGGTAGAAGTGTGTTTTTGTAAGACTATTTTTCTGGCAGCTGGACTTTCTGTATTTTTGGGGATATGGTGAAAAACCTCACAAATGGGAGCAGATTCTGATGAAGATGCCAAGGTACTCTGAAACTGGATCTGAGCTCTGGTATAAAGAGGGGAATTTAGATAGAAAAACTATGAGAAGTGATCACTTAACAAAAATATGAAGAAATTTCTAAAGTACTTTTCACCAGAGACTTGAAGTCTGAAGGAAAATCAAAGAACAGTACCCTTTTGATTAGTTGTGAGTTATTAAATCACACACAGCTTGTGACTGATATATGTACAGAGCATAGTTTCCTTTAATTGTATAGTTGTGCGCTGCCCCTAAAGACAGTCAACTTCATAAACAGTTTATGCTTGAATTAATTTGCCTAATTCAAAATTTCTCTATCCTCCAAGTAATTTAAACAGTTGAACCATCAATCCATCAGTGTCAGTTGAAAATGCTTACAGATTTATGTTTTTTTTCTGCAGATTTTTACTCATGTAGCAGTCTTAATTCTAGGTGTAACCTAAAAAAAAAGTGAAATACTGTAACCATCTTGCATTTATACTCCTTTCATGCCTTTATATGGTATCATGCATTTGTGATGGTTCTGGCATTGTTGTTATTGAGCTGAAAGCCTCCTGGCAATCCTTTAACCTTAAATCACTGAATCATTTGGCTTATATAATCATACCTTAAAGCCATTCGTTAGGAAACTGTCATAGTTCTTCCCACTTTGATCACATACTTAAATTTCGTTTAATGTGTATTGACTGGTTTATTCAGGCAAATGAACTGTGTATTGAGCATTTTGTTTTTACAAAAAACAGTGTATAGTATCAATCAAGCTATGGACTGAATAACATTTGTATGCAGCATTGGCTCAAAATCCAAAAAAGAGGTGCATATATATGCGTATGTTTCTTATACACAATGTGGTATTTATACATGAGGTTTGTTGTTTAGACCATGTGCATTCATTGTCTACAGACCTATGTACACACATGGTTATAAGCACAATGAAAATGCAAAAAGGTGACAACATTTAAGATAAAACAACTTCAATCGTTTCAAAAGAATAACAGAGATTTTTTATGATGATGTTTCTCATTGATATTTCTTATTATTTACTCTACATCGATTGTTGTTCTGCAACCTTTGATTCTCTTGTAAAATGTAATAGCGGGCTTGTGCACTGGGGCTGTTAAAGTTAATAGCCAACATACAATGCTCTATTATTGTATCTGGGTCTTTCTCTTGATCATCTGCAGGCAATTTGGAAAGATCCAATATACAGGGATGTACAGTCCGTACATCTATCTTTTGCAAGTGAAGCAGGAGCTGTTGGTTTCTTTCCCCATAGCCCTGGTGTTGTCCCATGTGAACTGAGACTGTGCTTAAAGGACTCATCTGTAATACAACTATTTAGTTTTTACCTCTAGGTGATAATTTGCTCTAAACATATAAAATGATTAATGTTGTTTTCTTAAAAAAAGAATCATCCAGATGAGTTTAATCAGTTCATCATAATTTCAGATGAACATTTAGTAAAAGTGAGCTTCTTCTTCCTCCTTTTCTGTTGCTTTCATTGTCATGTGTGTTTGAACAAGGTGTATTCAAACGGTTTGCTTAATGCACAAAGACTAAGTAGGGCAGTGTCTGTATCTATTCAACACTAAAAACAATAAAAAAGGGTGTCAGGACTGAACTATTGAGTCCAATATCATGATGACTGAGATTTATAAAAGTATACATGACTTGGTGAGAAAGAGTGCCTTTGTGGCTAGACAGAGTTTTAGTCATGAGACTATAAGTTTTTATGCATCTGGTCCTGGGCTGCTGCTGGGTCTTAGTCCTTTTCAGTATCTGTTCATGAACAGCCTGCAGCCATTAAGCTCTAAATTTCAGTGTCTCCACCACTGTACCTCAACAAATCTGAGCTGCTTGGCTCATCTAGTCAGGCCCCATCCCAATTCCACTGTAAGCCGCTGTCACATAAATCTTCGTATTTGCCGCCAGTCAGCACTTGGCAAAGTATGAAAAGACAAATCTCCTTCAGATTGACAACCATAGGTTTTATATGTATTTAACCTTAAGCCACCGATAAGGAAGTCAGAGTAAATTCTAAACAGCTGTGAGGTTAAAAACAGGATTACAGCACGGGTCTCTCTTTAGTGTAACAGCACTACTTTGCAAGACATTTATTTTTCGAAGAAAAGGCAAAACAGACATACCTCTGCCCACCCTGCTTGTTGAAGGCACAGGCTAGTGCCACCACATGACCTGTGGCCCTGCTCGCCACAGGGACACAGAGCATGGAGGAGATCTCACAACCCAACATGCTGGACAGCTGCCTGCGCTCCTCCTGACAGAGGGAGAGGCATGAAGACAGGAGATAGATAAACACAATGGATGGATGGACAAATGGATGGATGGATGGATTGACAGACAGAATCTTACAGCACTGATGTCTTGAAGAGAGATTGACTTCTTCTTCTCTACAACTTGGCCGAATCGTCCAAACATCAGCTGGGTTGAGGGGCAGAGACACAGATAAAGACATGCTAAGCAAAGTGAATGATGATTACAAAAGACTTGAAGGACATTCCTATCAGAGTGAAACAAATAATAATAAATAAATAAATAAATAAATAAATAAATAAATAAATAAATAAAT
>JABUIW010000037.1:6036752-6103866 GCA_013363375.1 Menidia beryllina
AATAAATAAATAAATAAATAAATAAATAAATAAATAAATAAATAAATAAATAAATAAGGGTTGCTTTTTCAGAATGCAACTTATTTCCTTGCTTATTAACAGCGCAAATAGTCCATGCAATGCGTTTTGCGTGGCTTCGAATCTCTCCACACCTACTATTATCAAGATTTCACACATCATTTAGCCAAGGGGACGCAGTCTATTCACACCATAATGAAGAGTCTGTTAAAAATGCTCTATTTGCATCAGAAGCATGGACACGAGAGTTGGAGAGAGTCAAAGGAAGCAATTACTTCTGCTTAAATTTCTTAATTGCAATCCCTACAGAAGATTAGAGACATTCATGTGTGGGAGCTTTATTCTTTCTTGGCAGTGCAAAAACATGAAAGGTTATAATACTTACATTAAAAGTAAGCCAACCATAAAAGATAACAAACGTCCCTGGCTTTCTTTAATTACTATACCATTAGAAGGGTGGGGTGTTATGAATAACTACATATTGAAAGTGGTAAATAAATTATTGACATATAAAATTCTTTATGTGTGTGTTTGTGTGTGTGTGTATGGGAGGGGTGTGGGTTGGGTTGGGTGGGGGTTGCTTACCGGGAAGCTGATCTCCTCCTCCAGGACTTTGTCTCCAACCACCTAAATATCACAGAGGTTAAACATCTCAAATTACTCAAATGTTAATGCTGAATTTATTCTTTCGTGAGTGAGTCAGTGCAAAGATGGTAGAAGGCTAAGTGTGTCTGTGTGTGTGTGTGACTGGGTTGGAGTTGAGAAAGATGAAGGGAAGCTTTGTGTGTGAAAAATTGGTGCGTCGTATTTGTGTGGTATTTCAAAGCAGATAATAAGAACAAATGTGTACTGGAGTGATAAAGGGGGGGTGGGGGGATTGTGTGCATGTGTGTGTGTACCTGGCAAAATAGCTGGTGGTTATCCTCAGATACCAGTAGCAAACAACAGCACTGTGACTGCGTCTGCTGCTGCAGCTGCAGAGGAACACAAACACAACATCAGACCGGACAGACAATCCCAAAATATTCCTTTTGATATGTTCATTCAGGGTTTTTAAAGAACTATTTTAGACGTCTTAAGGATTGTTTGAAGAAAACATCCTATTAGAAACCAGTAAGCCATTAAAATTAATGTAGCTTGGGTATAGTCTGAATGTAGTGTTTCTGTCACATCACGACTGAATTTTAAATTAAATTATACTGACCCTTTCCATAATAAAGACAAAAAATGTTATGCAATACAACAGAGAAAAACTGAGCGAACTGTTTGCAATATTAGGTTCAGCTTGCCAAGAATTGCCCAAAAAATATCCTGACAAAAAGTAACTTTCCAAAAAATAGATGTGTGACCACACACTTCCGAAAGATTACCATAACAGGGATCTTTCTCTTAATGCGTGGCTTATGTGTTTTTTAATGTGTTTTTTTTAAATATGTTTTCATCTCATAAACACAGTGGAAATTAATTAACATATAATCAGATGTATGAAAATGCTGTGATCTCAACTAAAGATCAAGGTCTTCCATTCAATCTTACGGCATAAAACTCAAAAGGTCACGCTTTGCATCCCAGTTTGATGAAAGAAGATCTGATCGTGCTCTCAGCCTTCTTGATGCCACTGAGCTGTAAGAGCTCCAGAGTTTCAACCCGCTTCCTGCGGCTGTGTGGGATGAGAAACGTTCCACTCACATTCACTGGCTATGAAACACTGTAAACACACCTGTATGCACAATGGCACAAAAGCTGGGGGTACACAATCACAAACATGTGCACAATGCACATACACAATTACAAGAGCTATTCATTCAGGCGTTATATTCTAGCCGTAATCCACTGATCTGGATGGAGAACAAGCAGGACAGGAATAAACAGGAGCCCCTGCCAAAACACACGCCCTCGAGCCACCCTCACACATCTATGTACGCACACAGCACAAATATGCACACACTTGTTGCCCCAACCACATACAATAATAAGCCCCTGCATCCCCCAATCTTTCAAAATAGTGTTAATCTCTAAACTGATGATTCTTAAGGAGCAACAATCCCCTGCTCCCCCTCTCCCAACAGAATTTTTACAACAATATTCAGATCAAACATATTATCCCTGATTCAAAACAGTTTTCAAAACTGATGCAGTCCTGATTTTTATCAGCTCACACAAAGAGTAATTTCTTTATTTGAAATTGAGGTTCGGTAAGCATTGTGGGGATGATAGAGTACATACTGGCTGAGACTCAACAGCACATCACACTCTGGTTCCACTAAGTTGGTCCCAGGGTGGTGCAGGTGCAGGTGGGGGTCAAGTAAGCTTGACTTAAGCAATTAAACCGAAAATGACAGCTAATTCATATATGTATTGTTAAACAGACTGTGCCCCTGAAGACATTTATCTTTCTACAGACAATAGCAGTTTTGCTCTCTTTTGGGAGGACAAAATAGAAAAAAAAGATACTAAGAACACCTTATTCTCCAAAGCATGATCTACAGCAAAATATATATCTATATTTTTATAGAATATAATAAGTTGAAGAAAAAGTTAAATCTGACATCCTGTAAAAGATAAGTACATATCAAAGTATATATGAACCAACTGTGGCTGGACCTGAAAACATCCTGGATCTTACAACAATTTCTATTCATGAAAAGCTCAGCTTTTTAAATCTATTTATCAATCTAAATGGAAGTGCTTCTCATTAGTTAACACAAGGGAAGTAACAAGGTTTGAAAACTTAAATGAGCTTAAATCAGTTGGTCAACTGTATGTATTATTTTCTGTTTATGATCAGTGTCCCCTCTCCTGAACTTAGAATCTTGATTATTAAGGTTCACGCCAACTTGGACTCGACCTCCCATTTTATCACCAGCAATGAAATATTCAAAAGAAGTCCTTCACGTTGAAGCTGCGTATGAATCGTGTGCATTCATCCATTAGACTTCTCTGGAGCTCTGATGGGATGAGGCGTTGTCCCTCTGATGCATAATAACCAACGAATCCCCCCGGTTCCCCCCTGGCTTCCCCCATTCTCTCTCAAATTTCCTTCATCTGTGAATAACTTCATATATTGGAGTGTAGTTAGCTTTTACTCTTAGGAGAGCTCCCTCAAACCAGCTTTGTAGCCCTGTCCAAGTTGGAATGGATCTAGACCTCTCCTTCTTTTCAACTGCTTTCATAAGCAGTCCACAAGGATCTCACTGTGATTATGAGGCAGTTGGGCGTCTCTATGAGAAGATTGATTAAATAGGAGCATGATAAAAACAACTACGACAGGGAGAGGGGTAGAGGTCATGGGGATGGATGTTTTGCATGTACTGTGCGTATTTAGCTCGGTGTGTGCGCGTGTGTGATGGTGCGTGAGGGAGTGTATGAGTGATCTCAGCCACTTACATAATTGATGACTTTGAGCTGCAGAGAGGCTGCATCAAGGTCATAGAGCTCACCTAAAAGAGGAGAGGGAGACAAAGAGAGAGAAGAGGTGACAGCTGGGAAAACGCAGAGGACCAAGGGCAGGTTTGGTGTGAAGGCGGACAGTGAATGCATATCATGTAAGCAAATGGACAGAAAGCAAGTCGGGGAGGATATACTCAGACGGTGAGAAAGAGGAAACAGGAGCAAGATAACACTGGGGCTGGTAATAAAGACAACTGACTGAGAGCTGTAAGGACTGCAGAAGAATATGATTGGAAACAGGTTGATTGAAAAGCAGCGAAGTGAGATAGAGGTGGGAAAACCTGAGGACACCAAAGGCAACTCATCTTTCTTGACAATTAACTGGGAGTAAACAGTGTTGATGTATGCACTGGGATGACATGACAGAGTCCATTTCCATTATTCATAAGATTTCAAATAGTGTTTTAGCAAAGCATTCTGTTTTCATATTGTAACTGTCATACACTCCTCATCCCGCTGACATTCTGCATCTAAATTCACAAAGCTTTTCTTTCACAGGGACTCCCTCTGTTTACACACCTCACCTGTCAGTGTGTGACTATGGATGAGTTTTGTGTTTATATTCAAAAGCTAAGTCAAATGGAATCTATGGTTTCAAGAAAAAAGTGTTAATGGATGTTTGATAAACTGTGTTCGTGTTGATCTGCATGTGTGTGAATGTACATACCACATAGCTGCAGTATGTTGCGGTCCAATTCACAGTAGTCCTGCTCCGAGACGTTGAGGTGCAGCAGAGCATTGTGGGACTGCAGTGGAGAAGGGCTGAGAGGAGGCCTCTGATAGGATGCCTGAACAGCATAGACTCGCACACACGCCACAGACGCCTACGATGTTGTGCACGAAGGCAGATACACACAAACAAGTGCACAAAGAGGAGCACCAAAGTCAGCACATTTAGAAAATAAAACTGAGAATAAACACAGTTTGAAATAGTTTCACTATTTTTCATCCTAAAAACCACCAGCCATGATCAGGATTATCTCCAGAGTGTGTGTATGGTCACAACACAGTTTTGCAGAATAATAATGCAACTAGAAGCAGAAGGTTAAAAAATATCCAACCATTTATTTAGACTCTTATTATCAATAAAATCTGGAAAGACAAGATCAAGGCATGATAATCTACTAAAACTGGGTTAAGTATACTTTTAAATGAATTTGAGCTATATTTGACATAAGTTAATTTATTTTTTACTTCTGAGGATTTAATTTAGTTTTTCGTTTGGTAAAGGTGGAATGGTGAAACTTTCTCATCTTAGTATCTAAAAGTTGTAATGCTTTGTTGGTACTAATTACTAAATATGTGGAATCTGATTTCATTAATTTTTTTTGTATTTGTATCCGATGGCCTTACCATACGATGATTGTGATAGAAACCATCGCCTTAAGCAGGTTACTAAAACTTTTGTATGATACTTTAGGTGATTTTGTCTTTAGCACTATTTCTTTCAAAGTTCTTGCTTAAGTTTGATTTATTAAAGTAATTTCATTAGCCAAAATTGTCACGAATTTGGGCATTTAAACATCATCTGTGGATAATGCTGAGTCTGGGGGAGTTATAGTCTGTGCTGGGCAACAACACAAAGAACACAACGGTTACCTTTGAGTGCTCAAAAAGCACTGGCTGGGAAATTGTCTTGTAACCTTGATCAATACAGCCACATTGAATTCAAACAAGTTTTTGCTCATAGCAAATACTTTTGTCTGGGAACAAAAATACAGGGGGCAGTTGCTACAGAATTAGATTACTTTCAAGTCTCTCTTTTCTGCAAAAACACAGACATTTTATGTCCCACAGATAAGACAGGTCATCTAAGTATTTGTCAGCAAAAGGTGGAAAAACCAGAGTCTTTGAGGGTGATTGGATCCATCAGCATTTGCTACTTGCATTTGTGCACATAGGAAAATGTACCAGTGATGTTAAGACAAATATTTAAAGTATAGAGAAACATGCTACAAAAGAGGTGAAGCCTTTTCCCATGGGATACCCCATCCCGCACAACTACAATAATATTGCTTCAGTGCGTGTGCTGGATTTTCCTGCCTGCAGTGCAGATCTATTTCTTACTGAAAAAAAGCATTATGAAGCAGAGAATCAGAGACAGACTGTTGAGCAGGTGAATCTTATTTCAAGCTAAAATGGACACATACTCCATTTAAAAAATATTATCAATAATATCACCTGGCAAATTATAAAAACATGTCATTCAAAGGAATGGTGATAAGCAGGCTTCTATCCAAACCTTCATAAACATGTTTTTATTATGCATTTTCTAAATACAACTAAAACACTGAAAACTATTTTTTTGGACTTGAGTCTGTTAGGTAAGGCTTCTAATAAACCATCAGAAAATTTGTTCAGGACTAGTTTGCATCAAACAGCTTCCACTGCGTATGCTGTGCTATTCTTCTATAAAACAGCCACAAACTGCCAAAATGTGCTGGGTAAGCAAAACACTGCCCACACTGTTGCCAAGTATTCTTTTTCAGAGCTGATCAAGAAAAACAGAAAAAAGGGACTAACATGTTTCTCCAGCACATTTAGATGCAGTTCCTCTTGATCCGACGGTGGGCTACAGCCAACCTGCGAAACAGAGAAATGAGTGCACTCAGTGGAAATGGAGCAGGACGCAGTGTTTGCTTGGCTGGCAGCTGTCTCTGAGGAGTTGATTTACTTGTGTGATAACTCAAATGAAATCTTTCCAAGCTGCCATACCACCTCAAAGATATGTTGAGGATGACATAATCAGTCATACATGATTTATTAGTTTGATTAATTTCTTTATAACACTTTTGTACATCCTCCAATGCAGGGACTCACCAATAAAACAGCAAGGACCTTGTCCTGAAACTGATCCAAGAGAGGAATTACAACAGCTAAAAGAAAAAAGGAAAAAAAGAGTCATGCATGAATTAAACTAAAGTAAAAGTCAGTTTAATTAGTTTTCTTTGTCCTTGTATAACTCTTTTATTTGCTCTCCCTACTTGTTCTAATGCTTGTTCAAATATGTAACGAAAAACCTGAAAAAATATAGATCTGATGTCCTTGGATAAGCCAGTTTATTCTTTTCATTTGATTGCAAAAACAGAACACAATATGCAAAATTAGATTATTGAAGAGAGTGCTGCTGCTTGTGATCAGCAAACTACAGAACTAAACACCACACAGATTCTTCTTTTTGTATCTTTATTGCTAATTCACTGGTAGGCTTTTATCCCCAGAGTGCGGAACAGTTATTCTTTTGTGGAGAAAGACATCTACGCATTTCTCAGGTTAGTCTCTTGCTCTACTTCTCTATGCAAAGAAAACAATGCTGTGTCTGCTATTTCTCTTAACTTTTTATTCTCTCAACATAAACCTTTCAAAGCTTTTTTTGGCCGCTTGTCTAATTTTGTTGCCCACACAGCTCCATTCCTCTTTCCGTGCAATCATCATCTCCCGTTCGCTACTCGTCTCTCTATCGTCTTTCGTCTGTTATTTTCCTCCCACGTTCTCACATCTCTTTGTTCCTTTGGGAAACTTAAACATACTCGAATAAGTGTAGAGACTCTGATATTGGTAAATTTGTCTGTCCAACAGCATCATTCAAGTTCTCAGTGGACTCTTCATAAAGAATACAACTTCACCTCTTCTGTGTGCTGGTAACGGTGCTGCGAGGCAGGTTCTGAATGTTTCTGGCACTTCAGAGGGAGGAAGGCCAGCACACTGACACCGCTTCAGCTGGTCCGCAATGTTTCTAAGACAAATATAAGACAAGTCTGATTCAGGTTTGAGAAGGACAGTAACATACATGAATGTAGCACAAAAAAGACCTTGTGTGCCAGACCTCCTAAACACAGTAAGGAGGAGGAGGGTTAGAGTATCAACGTTGCAAATGGAAAAACCATCGCCAACCTTGCACAACTGGACACTTTGTTCACCAACCAAAACACTGCTGAACAGAGCTATTATTCATTCTCAAGTAAATTGAACACAATACATCCATTTATGCCTCTGTGTTTGTCTGCAAAAGTGTGCGCCAGGTGTGGAACCATGTGTGACAATGGGACAGCAGTAGGTCTAATCTGAGTATTGAGTTATTCAATACAAAATTCATGTTAAAATATGAGACCAAAATGTGTTTATTCTGGACTGGCTTCTTTCTAGCACACGCGCTCGCACGCACACACACATTTACAAACACACACGCACTTTTTCTTATATGAATATAAAAATGAAAAGCAAAAAGAAACAAAACAGTTTCACTCAAGCATATAGGTAAATTTGACAACTATGTGCGTCACATAATAATCAGTAAAGCCCTTTGGCAGATACGTACACACACAACCACACACAGACGTGCATGGTAGCAGTCACCCTATTACATGCTCACAGAGTCTGAAATCCCCTCCAACCATTACAGACAAATCTCTGCATGGTGCATTGATTTCAAAGTGTCTATTTATTTCAGCTCAGTGAGGAACAGTCCACTTCAATCAGAAAATATTTGAATGTGGCAAATGCATTTGACCTTTGTGTGGTGCATTTGCTCATAGTGGCTTGCCTACATCGTGATAAAGCCAATTCAAACTGGACACAACAGGAAGTCAACAAAAACAGTTCACAAAGAACAATACGGTTACTTAGTAATGTTATTTGCAGAAGTGCATATGCCTTTGCATTGCAGTAATAAGAATGCCTGTCTTTGTTAAACCAACGGTCTGGAAAAAGAATATTACCATGCAATACTCCTGAGGTCTCAAAAATACATCAAACCCAAGACAATATGCCAAGCCATTACAATAAATTTGGTAATTTCATACGTTATCAAAGAGTAACATTCTTTAGTGATTTGTTTTTTATACCAGCCAACTTAAAATATGAGGAGAAGCTATGTGTTATGAATAATATTAAGGCGGTGCTAGTCTGATAAACCTAAAGCTATTTTTCTCTTAACAGTAACTATAACTTGTTTTTGTCAATTAAAGGAATTCTTGAGTTCTTCAGTAATATTAAGTTAATCTTTATTTTCATTATAATTTCCATATTACTATATTTACATAAGCTTTTAGAATTAGGAGGAATAGGCGCAGCACACTCAAACAGTCACAGTTCCTATTAACATGTATTCTGGAGGAACATTTCTAACCAATAAACCCAAGTATTGGTGTATTGACATTTTGTTAAAGTCTGAAAATCCAGTTTAATTTGTCATTACAGCTTAAGTTATGACTACTTAGGTTATTGGGATAAAACAGCAAATACTGGCACCATCTGCAGTCCCAAAAATAGTCTTCTTGCTGAATCTGTCTTAAAATATGTAATGTGAAGATATTCAGTGATTTTCCGTATCAGATAATAACATAATCAGCATTAAGAGAAAAGAGTCTGATTTAAGGAACTCAGGGGAGTGCTGCTGCAACAGCTGCTGTTTTTCATGCAGCTGTTTGATCATTGGATTTTTACATTTGAGAATTCTCCCCTTTGTGAGGGAAGTGTGATATTCTAGAAAAAAAAGGAAAGGGAAAGGGAAATGTATGGCAAAGGTTACATGTTCATTAATACACACCTCCAAAGATGAAAACAAAAAATTTCTCTCAGTACTTTATGGTGGTATCCTGCATCTAGCATCATGGGTTTCGATACTTTATAATACAGTATTTCTACGGGAAATATAAATACTATTAAACTAAAATTACATGACACAATATAAAATTATCTGAGTTTGAAGCCTAAATATAATTAATCTGAGAACTTATTAATTATTTAAAAAAATATTTAATTTGCAATCATATGAGCTGTAGAAATACATTTTCTTATTTTACTGGAATAAACACACATCTATGTCATTCAATAATGTGTGAGAGACTACAACTTTATAAAGGTAACCTATCTTTTTACACAGTTTTTTTTGTTTTTACATCTACATAGTTTAAAACTTTTTTAGCTTGGGGAGTTCATTTAGCTGTCTATCTATTTATGTCACAAATAGTTTAGTCAAATAAACAGTCCTGGACAGAGTCTTGGCCAAACTTGTTAGGGCTTGTTGTATATCTGCGGAAGCCTGCTTAATGGGGTTGCACATCGTTGTAAATGGTGAGGAATTGGGGCCAAAGCATATAGCCTTCTGCCTCTGAATGGTTCATCAACTGCGTGAGTGTGTGTGGGGGTGTATGCCAAGGTCTTGATAACAGGCTTATATAAGCAGGTTGAATTAGAGAGAGGAAAGTAAAGTGTCCCGTACCTCTTTGGATATCCTCCCTGCAGCTCACCTCTATGCATGCGAGAGGATGCGTATGAGAATACATTTGCTGTCTGTGCTTGTTTTTCGAAACCATTTTTGTGTGGGATACTGTGTCTCCGTGGCAATGAGGTGCTGCAAAGAGGGTTGTCTGACAAGCAGACAGATTCATCAATAATGTAGTATAAGTTTTTGCCAGCTTCTGGGCAGCTGTCGCTGCAGCACACGCGGGTGGAGAGAAGAGCCTCAGAGCGCACTTAGCAGAGGAGAGGGTTGCTGCGCCTCACTGAGGGACCAAGGGCACTGTCATTTGGGTGATTAGCCCCGCAACACTTCCACAGGGAGTGGGACTGAAAGTAAAAGAGAGGCACTGGGAACAGGGGGACAGGAGGTGTGGGTTGAAGGACCAAAAATACAGGCAGCTCAGCGCTCAGGGGAAAGGGCAGGCTGAGAGGAAATGATGGCAAAGAGCAACTCTGGCAGCAAGGTAGAAATTTGACAAGAGTATAAAGGCTGTCAGAAAGTGAGATGTTAAATAAGATGGAAAATAGGAGAAGGAAATGGAGTCTGGAAAAAAGTTAAATGCAATAACAATGAGACAAAAGAGAGAGAGAAATTCTTTGTTTTCAACGAGATCTCTCTCTGTGACACCGGTACCTCTGCACTGATTACCAGATTTTTGATTGAGCTGCACATTTTCATTCAGGTGAAACTCAATTTTCACCCACAGAAACAGGCATTTCTGTTTAGGCTCCGATTTTCTCTCCTTGTTTTATTGCTTCTCTCAGTATCGCCGCCCTCACCAATGCGATTTATTAGGACGAAGCATCTGCCGCTTGTCGCACAGGCACACAAACGGAACACACCTGATCGTTCCCTCCTTAGGCAGTTCATGTGGTGGGTCATCAGACAGCAGCCTTGAGCCCCCTTCCAGCATGTAGACACATACACACTCCTGGTAGGGAAAACCAGACATAAACAAACATTTTTTTATTTGTGATCAGATTCTAGCTTATACACCCCATAAAAATAAAGCTATCTGTAAGGGGGAGGTTTGTACCCTGTTTCCTGGTGTTCCTCAGTTCCACCTCTCCGAAGCTAACAGGATTTTTTAAAACGTAATAAACTGAAGAAATTTCAGTTATGTGCGTTAGAGTGTGTGAACAAATACCGTGCTGGGAAGCAGCTCCTGTATGCTGTCTCGCAGGGCCCCTCGCAGCGAGCGCGCATCAACAACTGCAGCCAGCCGCAGCAAAGCATCCTGGAGAAAAAGCAACAGATTCCCGATGTCTTCTCTGTTGTTTGTTTAGGGTTTCAAAGCACACCTCCACAAATCTGAGACCTTGGCTATAATTAGTTTTCTTTTCGGGTGCAGGATTTTTACTGCCACGTCTCTACTTAGATATTTACCCTTGAAGGCTGCATAGTCCTCTCAAACAATATTTAAACCGTGCCACACTTGACTGCCTGTGGCAGTTAGAGACACAAGTGTGGTTCCCAAAATACTCTCCACAATAGTCAGTGCTTTTGTTTAATTTAGGAACAGTAAAAGAAACAAAGCACTTTAGCATACAGTTTTGGTAATTTTGTAGGCAGGCGATTCATTAAATCAAAATTAATGTGGATGCAATGGTGGCTTTAGAAATGTCTGAAAAATGTGATTTTGCTATGTTAACCACATCCAAACTTGCACATTGCAGCCGTGCAGGGCAAAGCTTGTCAGATGCTCTTCTAAATCTTGTTGCTTAATGATGCTCATGTCTCAAAACATACCAAACAACGACAGAGTAATATACACTTTTTTATGTTTTTGTCACTTGTTGGTTGCTTTGTTATCGTTTTGCCGATTTCACCCTGTGAGCATTGATCCTACAACTACCAATGCCAGCAAAGCCAGGAGTGAGATGCTGATGACCTTCTGTAGGACTGCGTCGGTTTAATTCCTATAATCTTTCACTTTGTGACCGGCACAAATGGTCTCCAAAGTGCAATCATAAACTGGTATTTACCCTGCTTTACTGTAAAGGCTGGGGTCAGCAAAAAGCTATCCTGGTGATGTTCTGACCTCTATCTACACAAACAGCATTTCAGCTGTCCGTCTCACACATATCTGACCAAACAGATATGCTCTCACTTCATTCAGATCCACTACTCTGTCATGGCTGTCTATTTTCCAACAGTTTGCCCTCTATAAGTTCAGTAAAAACTGGTGTCATACAGCTCAGTGCTGATCCTGAATTAAAAAAAAAATAGGAGGAGACTTGAGGGAGAGGTACAACATGAACGTTGCGAAAAAAAAAACTTTAAGGAGATGTTCAGATCTTAGCAAGTCTCTTGCATCAGTACACTTGGCCAGGGCCAGGGATTTGCTAAGCAATTTCCCTGTCAGAGAGGTTTAAGGGACAGGTGATTCAGATGTCACTTGACCATCTCATAAATGCATGTTTTGAAGCTTACAAATGCCTGTGAAAAAGCAATTCACCTGCAAATTGAGAAGACTGCTTTCCTTTTAAGAGCTGTTCCTGGTCCTCAGGAAGAAACTAGGTTAGATGTGGAACCAGGGTAAAGAAATAAACTATCTGGAGAACTGAAAATCTGACTTAGGGACTTTGTATCTGAAGGTTACATGAAGACAATCTATATCGTAATCCACTAAGACGACAGTTAGGAAAACAGACCTGCTCAATCTAGCAGAATCAACTGTATTAAGTGAGCACTTAGTTGTCAAACCCGTGTAAAATCTATAGATTCACTCCGACTGTATTTTTACCTTGTGTGCGGTCTACTTAAATCTCAACCAGTTCCAGTTGTCAGACTGCATTATCATTTCATGTAGCTGCAGTCAGAGGAAGCATCTCAGTGGGACTTAGATATCTGATCAAAGCCAGGAAAAACAAAGGAAGAAATCCTAAAGGCTTAATATAGAGCGGCTTTTAAAACTGTGTACTGAATATAAATAGGATAGAAAATGATGACGTGCAAAATGAAGCTGCTGACTGCAATATTGTCACAATAGTTAAGGCAAAGCTGGTGGGAAAGAGCCTATTGTGGAGTAAAGAGGGAAGAGCATGGAGAAACTTTCTGAAGTCCCTCACAGGTACTCTGAGCTGCACCTGCTCCTGGGCTTGATGTTTTCTGTCCATCCGTCATCTTTCTTTTACCGTATAATTTCCTCCTTTCAAATGGCTTCACCTCCATCTGTGTTCAGTCTTGATTTTGACAAGGACGACAGGGAAACTGACAGTGAAGGAGGGGGGAAGGTGGGTCTGCAAGATGGCAAGTGTATTTGTGTGTCGGTGGGTGTGTCAAATGCAAAGGATGACAGGAAAAAGACGGACAGGCAGTGGAGAGGGCCGTCATGCCTGTGCAAACAGTGTTGGTCATTACATATGATTAGATATGATTAAATGTGATTAGCTTTGATCACTCAGTCAGCCTGCCGGGGCATGCTGTAATGAAGTTGGAGCCATGCCAGCACATTTGTGAGTATCTGTGCGAGTTTTAGAGCGTGTTGCATTGGAAGTCTTGGATCTCAAGACGCTTGCCGTAATCCCACTAAGCAACGGTTGCCTGAGAGTAGATCTGAATTTCAGACAAACAAAAAAAAAAAAAGCAGCTCCTCGTAGTCACAGTTCGGTTGTTAAGAGCTCAAAGAGGATGAACGCTGAAACCTGCCGCCCTGTGTGGTTTTGTGTGTTTGTGGATGTATATTACAGGCCATAAGATGTGCGGCTTGGTAAATGTCAGGCTCTGTCCTATGACCTTTCACAATCATTTCTCGCCATGTACCTCAAACCATCTGTTACATTAATTTACCTGCCTCTCCACCCATCACTACACACACTTTTACACACACCTACTCAGGTTCACACCAGGCAGAGACTCATCTAATCTCCCACCCAGCAGGTTTAGATAAGATTATTCATTCAGTTTTAATTGGCCTTTTTTGAAAAATGTCAGCTTTTGGTGGAACTTAAAAGAAAAATTATACAAAAGACTTCAATTTAATCAAAACTGAACAATGATCAAGTTTGAATGACAACAGATTTGGGATTTAGTTACCACCAGCTGCTGCCTGGAGTTTCAGTTTAACTTATGTCACTGAGTTGATGAGAAAATGCATGAATTGAGCAGGAAAATGCTTGGTTGTTAGTTTTTACCAGATTCTTTCATTTTAGATTACATGTTGATTGAAGTCATGTGATTACTGACATTGTTAATTAACTTCAGGGCAGTGCTAATCTGAGGCAGAAAGTGCTGTCCAAATGTCACTGTGAGTCATGTCTTTTATTTCTCTTTTGCTTTAGTCTCTTCTCTTGTTCAACTCATTCTTTCCTTTCTTTCCATCTCTTCTTTCTAGTTGTCCTCTTGTACGATCCCACTCAGACCCTTCACTTTAATGTTGAACTTTAGGTTTTCATCTGCGCTTCTGTCCTCATGCCCTTTTGCAGCGGGGTTTAAGCTATGCAGCTGTCTTTATTTGCAGCCTCCTTAATCACTCGCAGTGCTCTGACATTTTGAAGGGTACCTGTGATCAGCATAACTAAACACAGACTCCTCTCTCTTATATTCCTCAAAAGCCCGCCTGAACACAGACGTACACATTTCACTTGTCAAATACTCAAACTAGCCGGTTACCCTAGGCTCAAACTCAAGAGCACCTCATCTGACATTTTAAGCATCCCATAAAGCTGAAATGGACAAAGTCAAAGGCAGTAGATGCTGATTGTAGACAACCATTTAAAAGCTAATCAAAATATTTAGATCAGAATTTCCCAACTGTATTTATCTAAAAATTACAGAGGAATATTTATTTCTCTTAATCTCGACTGCACCCTAATTTTTTATTACTGCTGGTTCTCTCAAGTGTGAGGATTACGATGCATTCAGTCTCGAGCCTAGAAGGCTCTTCTGCAAGAGCTACACTGAATTTGTTCTTCGGGGTGGCACTTAAGCCCAAAACATCCTTGTGAAACTGTGTGGCATCTGGCACATGAAGCTGAGAACATAGTGCTGGCCCTAAAGCTATGCTGGCATGGAAATTAGATTACAGAAAAAGCTGTTGAGCAAGGCTGGCCTGTTAATAAATGTAAAGGAAAAAAGAAAACAGGAGAAAAAAATTCATCCTTCTATTCAATTGTAATGCCGAACTACAGCAGGCATAAATCTGAGTTAATAGAGAGGGAGACAGACATTTGCAGCATAACTCCAGGAGGACATCTTACTGAAAAGTTTAATTAAGTCTACATGGACATAGCTGTAGCAGGATGAAGCCAAATCAGCTCTGTGTAATGTTGAGATAATTTCCTACTGAGTAGAACTAGGCCAGATAATATTTTCCCATTCAGCCTCAGGTTTATTTTAGTATGCTGTGCCTATATCTTGATGGTGAGGGCATTTTTTCTGGATTTTGTATTGTTTGGAGTCGCACTTCATTTTGACTGACAACTTTCTGGAACTTGCCTGATTGGTACATGTCATTTGCTTTAGTATTTCAAGATGATTAAACAATTTAATACCCATAGCTATTAAACTTACCTTTGCTAGTCTGCGATATTTGTATTACATTTCAGAGAAAGCAGAACACAAATATAGTCATTGGTGGGGACCCTCCGTGGCTCTGAGGGGCTTTTACATGAAACCGGCGCCGACCAATATGAGCAAGGACGGAGTTTTAAACCCTTGAGGAGCTTAACCATAATGTATGATATGTATAATGGAGATTGAAGAAAAATGCCTCACAAAATATTTTTCATTACAAGGAAGAAGTGAAGCGAAACGATAGCAACCAATGCAACAGAAAAGTGGATGAATGACCTCCAGGTGTTTTTTTTCATATAATAGAGAACAGAGACACCTTTATTTCAAAGAGGTTATCAGACACAGCCTTGATTTCTCATGATTTTGAATTATGCTTGGAATTTCACTCAAATATTTCTCCTCTACACTTTGGTTGATGGGAAAAAACTTTTAAGGTTGAAGTCACATACAAGTTCATTTCCAAACATTAAGGGATCTCATCAGCTCCACTAAAGCTGAGCCCTTTGTCTTTGTCAGTTGAAAAGTTGCCAAGCTGAGCAAGATCACAAATGTATAAAGGCTCGGAGGTACGGCACAAATATAATTTCCTATTTAGTCGAGCATGAAAAACTAGGTTTATACAAAAAAGAAGACGAGACCCAATCAACTGACAGAAAAACTCCATCAGTTTCAGGTCCATTACGCACCCATCAGAAGATTGCACTTAAGAGTTTAACATTTTAAAAGAAAAGACAGAAGGCAGGGAGAATTTTCCATCGACATTGAGACAAAAATAAAAGAGAAAAAAAACAGTAAAGACCACAGATGCAGAATTGTCCAGGGAGTGGAGCCCTGTAACGTGTTCAGAATATGAAGCAGCCCGTGGGCTTCTGCTTTCCAAAACATCGCCATTTGATTTCAGTGTCAAATACCCAAAGAGCAACATACACAGAGCTACATGATAAAGTAACCTTTTTTTTATTTCTTTTTTGGCTTCGAAAGGTTTTTGATTCTAAAGTTGATGGAGGTCATCATATTTCTACACAATTGTAGCATGTGATGGCCGGGAGGGAACATGCAGATATTGACTTTCCATTGTCACATATGTAACTTCTTTATGATTATGTGACAAGTGTAAGTTGGTGAGATAAACCTTATCTGATTTAATTGATATGTTCTGGGCTGTCCTGTTTACATTTCGCTATTTTACAACTTGCTAAAAAGAACAGCTTTGAAATTGACATTAGCATTCAGGTGAGTCAGTTGGTAGACATGCCCTGAATAAAGCTGTTTAGTCAACTTTACTCGGCAGCTCTATTTATTTACCTTTATTAGAGTGTTTTATATATAACAATTATCCTCTTCTACTGACCCTCTACCCCTTCAAGCAATAAAACCAACCAAAGCCTCATCATAATGATATGCTTTTAAATTGACAAACACTACATCCTGACAAATATTGACACACAAAGCCCTTCTGTCCCTTAACCCTCCTCCTCAGTTCTTGTCTTCTGTGCTGTAGTGGTAACTACAGTTTTTATGAAATCTGACAAATCAGTAGCAGTTGAACTGTTAGGAGTTTAATTCCACAGCTGGTAAAAACGTGTTCAGCTTCAGCTGACCGAGCCCGAGACAAAATGATTTAGTATGACTAAATGTGAAATTCCTGAAACAAGAGTTTTCATTACAGCCACATCAACACCGTACACAGATAATTCACTGGTTGATTACGCTTGTGGGCGCACGTTCCTCTGAGAATTGGATTAAATTAAATCATCCATTTAACTGAGCACTAATATTTTAAATTGATCACATATGATAATGAGGTATCGCAGGTAAAGAGTGGGACACAGGGATTAGCTAAGGAGCTAAGTGGGGCCTTCAGGGTCCCTCCAGTATTTCCTCTCTGCTGCATCGTTCACATTCCGTCCAACACCAAGACAATCTACATTTCAAGAGAATGGACCTTAATCTAACAGTGGAGAAATGGTTGGTAGTGGCATTCCACTTGCAGAGGATTAAAGGCATCCTCCCACTGCCATCATGGTTCATTTGAAATCAATTAGTTATTTGTACTGACTGGCCACTCTTGCTGTAGTGCAGCAAATCATTAGCTTGCTAACCCCCCCTACAATGCCTTTATTAGTAGAGTCTTTTCTCTTTATAATGTAAGTTTAGAAAATTATTGAGGCAGATTGACTTTTTCTGTCGGTCGATAATGAAATTGAGGACTGAAAAAGGACAGGTGTATAAATTAAATTAGTTAGGGTCTCTGCATTAGAAAAACAAAAGAAGGAGGCATGGACACACACTTGTAAACGCACACTTGTAAACACACACACAAACACACACCACAGCTGGAGGGGTGCTCGTAGCGATGCACTGGGTCCTGGTTGTTATTCCAACAGAGCTGGGTCTCCAGTAGCATCACTAACATACTGGAGACACATGCACTGTAGAATACAGCCAAGCCATGAGAAAACACCCCCGATACACACACACACACACACACACACACACACACACACACACACACACACACACACACACACACACACACACATGCACAATGTGCCACTAATCTTGAAGGACCATATGAATCTTGATACATGGTTAACTGACCTTGATATGTATGTGTGTGTGTGTGCGTGTGTGTGTGTGTGTGTGTAAAAGGGAGGGGATTTTTCAATAGTTCTATTGATATTCATATTCACTGACACCAGCCAACAAAGCGTAATTCATAAATATTTCTTCAGTGGGACTCATGGGGACTTGATGATAGACAGGAAGCGTTAGAAACGAAAATACAGACTTGAAAGAACATGAAGAAAAACCAGCAACCCGTAGACAAAACGGGGGGACTCAGACAAAGACAGAAAACTGCCCGCTGATGAAATTCACACATTGCTCACAGGAGTGACAGAAGTTGCTGAATTACTGAAAAAGCTGGAGTCTGTCAGTGTGAGTCCGCTCTTTTCTCAATGGATTCTTTGCTTTTACATATATCAAAACCACTATAAAACATATTCTTATCCCTCTATTCTACGAAGTGAACTCATGACCGCATTTCAACATGAGCCCATCTACAAAGAACAAAAAACAAACAATTTGACTCAATTGGAAATCACTGACATATAAAGGTAGACAATATGTTCTGCCAATTCTCATCTCGGTGAGACTAAAGCTGGTTTAGCTTCCTCAGGGGCAACAGCAGACAGCTGTTCTCACCAGTTCTCATCAATATTGCATTTTAATTAAAGAAGAAAGAGAGAGGCAAATTAAAAAATTTAGCAATAAAGAGCTGTGGGTTTATGAGATCACTTGCAAAATCTAACAATAATTGTACTATATATCAAATAATTCACTTTTCAAACTTGTATACTGAAACTGTCAGGGGTAAATTTCTTAATGTACCTATTATCTTTTTTAGCAAACCTCTAAATATGTGTAGAGCTCCTGAATGTAGACTGGTGGAAGAACATTACTTAGGATTTATTTTCATATTCCATTTTTTAAAGACGTTATTATGCTTAGACACAAAAATATACTAAGCCAGACGTTACTCGATTTAATGAAACATTCTGGCTTTGTTTCATACTGAACTACCTAAAAATGACTACTCTGATTATCAAAATGGGTCTAGGTGTGGAAGATGAGACAGAATCAAGCTGTCTAAACACAGAATTCATACTAAATAAGTATGAGCACTTATGAAAATCATAACATCACTAAATAATTTACTCAAAGTTACAATTATTCATGATATTAACTTCAAATTGAAATGTGCTTATCTTCTGTGTTACATTCTAGTTGGAGGTTTGAATTTTTTTTGTGTTATGTTTTGGTCAACCAAATAATAGGATAGTTAGAGCTCTGATTTCTCTGTACTGTGGACAAACCCACTGGACTGCACCCCTGATGTGTGAAGAAACTGATCTCTGAGGATTTCAATATGTTTTATATACACAAGTATTCCTCACTGTACTCTACTAAAGACTAAAAAAACTAAATTCATATGTCAGAATTCTGACAATGTGTTTATCCTATGTGAGACATGCTCGCCACATGGGTGTATGAAGCATGATGCTATTAGCATGGACGGTGGCGTTCACCAGAAACTGGAAATGACAAGATGAAGCTTCCTGACAAATGAAGTCTGTAAACATGTCAGGAATCGTGAACGAAGTGGACCAAATTGTGAGGCAGAGAGGAGAGCGAGGTGGAGCCAACACATGATCTTTAAGGCTTTTATCTGCACTCACTGAGGCACAAAACAAACAAGACTCGCAAGACAAATGGGCAACGGGAGAGGAAGACAAATGTCTGACAAAGACCAATTAAAAACCAGGAGTATACACACAGATGGAGTAAATGACGCCACTGAAAACACAAGAGAATAATCAGTGAGAGGCCAGGTGTGACACAATAAAGGGAGGTAGTGTACAGAAACAACCAAAGAGCACAATACACCCAAATGAAACAGGAAACAGGCCTAACACAGAACAAAACACTAAAAATATGGACTGTGTACATAGGTATAAAATTGTGCTACATTTACACAAATATTTGCAATTCCTTTGCAAACCATTACATTAAACATTGCTTTTTATTTTAGTTGTTAGTCCCAAAAAAGGTTTGTTTTATGTTTCAATAATTATCTTGGTTTTACAAGCTTATCCATTATCATAATAAAAAAACAAAAAACAAAACATTGCTGTTAAACAGTATGAAATGCACTACAGGCCACATCTGGCTTTACTACATTAAGTCATCAAGGCAGGATTTAGGTTTTTTCATTTTTTTTTGCATGTGGTTCAGCTTCACAAATGACAACATTGCAATGCCATTCTGTTTAGAAATTAGTCACTTGTATGAAAGGTATTACAATTTTACCTGGTAAGTATCCATTTTGATCCATTCTTATTAACTGAATTAGTCTGATTAGAATTTTTTTTACATTCTTGTTGATGAGAAATGAATAACTGTGCTGTCAGCTTGTTGTGTGAGCAGCTGCTTCTGTATGAGCGAATGAATGAGTTCCACCGCTGTGTGTTTAAATCTCCTTTTGTTTCAGGCAGCTGGGCAGCTGAGCAGCATCGCGTTCCTGCTGTGAGTCTTCCCCGTCATCGCCTTTGGAGGTATTGTTGTCTGTGGTTACTGAGGCGCCACTAATGTTCTTCCTTGGGTGTCACTGCTGCACTTTCACTGATGAACACTGGCCAAGCTGGTGACGATGATGATTATGACCTTTAACGAATTACAACTATTGACACTCTTTTATACCCTATGGTTCTTGGAATGCTTGAGTTGGTTACGTCCCCGTCTGCATTTGGATGTGGCAGTATAGTTCTTCCCGGCCACAGCTTTGTGTTCGTGTCTGGCGCAGACGCAGAGTTGATTTCGTAAAATGCTAACTACCTTGTCTAATTTCAATGGCTCTGATTGTTATCAGTTATCACTGACAGACATAGTCTCCTCTCAAATGTCAACAACTGCCAATCAGGGATGTTTAAATATCACGGCTGCTGTAAACTACCAGTGCAAATGCGGCAGATGTACTCTTGCTGGAGACAGTAATACTTTCTCTCATTCCAAACAGGAGTGAGGAGGAAAAAGGAACATTAATGGGAAAGCATGAGCCAAATACATCTGACTCACACAAACTGAGACAAGGGAAGGCGTATTAATGATCTCCATTCTTTGGACACCCCTACTTTTACAATTGCTCCCACTCTTTTACTCAACTGTGTCTGATTCACAAACCCCATCTTTGTCACTCTGTTCTATCTAACGTTTTGCATTTTCTCACTATTCATAATCATGCCCTCCCGTATTTTCCTTCTGCCTTTGTTACCTGCCTACATCTCCATTTTCCCCTTACATCCAATCATGACTCTCTGTCGGTCTCCGGTTCTTTCTCTCTTTCTGGCGCAGGTGTTTGACAGTCACACTGTTGTCATGTGGCTCTTGTTCTATTTTAATCTGACTCCTCTGTTCATGAAAAGACACCCCAAAATCTCTCACCATCATCTATGCTCCAAGTCATTCTTTATTCACCCTTTTTTCTCCTCCCTTGGGCCTCTATGGTCTGTCAATCTGTCTGTGCTTGTTTGTTTGTGGCAACTAAAGAACAATGGCCAGACCTTTTGATGAAAACTCAGATAATATGAGTGTTGCTACTGTATAGGACAGAGTCACCCTAAATTACCTTTAATGTTGTTGCTGTGTGCACCTTTGGGACTTGAAGTGTCTTGCTGTTGCAGTCTATGACTTTAGTGACAGTTTGTTCCAAACAAATTCATCTGAAAGAATTCAATTTGGAGGTAAACTGCTCATAGTTGCCGTTATCATTTTCTACTAGACATTTTAAATTTAAGACATGTGTTGACTTGAACTTTTATCCAATATCATGACCTTTTGATATTTCTAAGGTGATTTTGTGCTGGCTGCAGGAACCTGTAGTGTTGCCGTGCTGAAAAATCATTGTGTGAGTCGTAGAATGAGTCTGTCTTATGTCACATTTTTCAGCAAGGCGGCCAGGACTTCAAAGCATTTCGAAGACACCCAGGGGGTTTGCTTGGCAACAAGTAAATTGGTCTCATTTGAGGTGGCCTTTAACTGTGAAGTGGCATGACAATAGTTAGACAGATGTAATTAGGAACAAAAAAAAAAAACCTAGTGAGTAACAAATATCAAAGGCTTTTACGATGGTAACACATAACTGAAAGAGTATATTGTGCACACACTAGTTAAGGACATTTATGATGTCGTATATTTTAAAGAGGGTTACAAAGTCTTTATCTTTCAAGTTTGTGCATCCAAAAGGAAGCCACTGTTTTTTATGGCGCATTAGCATACTCACATTAACTTGCCAGCAATAATTGCAGTTCTCTGTGCCACAAAGAAATCTGGAGACGGATCAACATCATCACACTTCTGCTGAATTGAACACTGCTGTAATTACTGCCCTCTTTTTCGAGCAGGCCAGTAATTTTCAGGAAAATCTCAACTAACCGCCAGCAGATCACTGACACAAACACTGTCAGCCTCTGTGTCATGCTTTAGCGACTAACAGGTCTAAGAACTCCTCTTGAGGAATGTCAAAATGGCAGTGTCATAGGATAGAGTATTTATTGGCTTTAAGTTTTTAAGATTTACCAAAAGGTTTTAAGCAAGAAATGACAAAAAAAGGAAACCGTGATGATGGCTTTTCCTACTTGAAATTGCAATTATTTCCATTTTAAATACTTTACTTCACTGATCTGACACTATTAATTGTTAACTCTTTAGTAATGTAGTTTATCTCAGCATATGGGAAAAATCTGTGTTCAAATCATTTCCCACAACTCATGAACATCCGAGATCCTCCTGTAATGTAAATCTCTCCACCATTTAAATAAAACATCTCTATGAAAACAGGGTTAATCCCCTGGTACTGAAGGACTTTCTGTCTAATTTTACCCACACTTCTGGGATATCATACAGGCACAGCTTTCATGTATGTATAATAAATGCATCAACCGTGTGGAAATGATTTCTACAATGAAACAGGGTGTTATTTATCATATTCCCAAACCAAACTAAATCCCACATTTCATTGAAAAATGGTAACCTACTACTCCTTTGACTATTGATTATAAATAGCAGCCTTAGTTTATGCAGACAGGCTTAGAAAGAGGTAAAATCAGATTATAGCAGAAAAAGATTGGCCAAAAATAGACATAGTCCAGACTTGTTCTGGACCTCTGTGATTATGCTGACAAGATGAAACCAGAAGCCTTGCTTCTTAAATGGATCAGGTCTATTGTTGAATACTTTTCACTACACAACTGCTCAGACCCTTTTCTGGATAATATCCTTCTTAGGGACTCTGGGGAGTACCTAGTATTCATAAACAAAAACATAATTTTTGCAAAGTGAAACTCTTAAAATTATTACACATTTCCGTCAATTCTAGAAAAGTACAAAGACCTTTTTCCTGAAAGATTTTTCAATTAATAGATATACCTCTCAACTCTCCTCCGATTAAAAAAAAAGTAATTACTTTCATTACTTTGTACATTTACCTACTGTCATGCTTTCTCTACAATGCACCAATTTACCCCGTATCCTGTCCCGTTACCACTATTGTCTGTTTTAAAATGACATAAGCTCAAAAAGCTCTGCTTCCTGGGACAAGAAAAAGGAAGTTAGCAATAACCACACACCAATTGGAACACACATGCAGGTTCCAGTTTCAAAGACTTGTTATTTGAACCATGGAGTCTTCCATCCGACTCCAGGCTTCGGCTCAGCACATCAGGGTGAATAGCTGTGAGCTCGTCTGTGTGAGCCCCAACTTCAAAGTGTACACCTGGGGCAGCCGCTGCACATGAATGTGCTCATGAAAATGAAAATGTATTAAACTGAATTATAAACATGGCGTGATTAGTTCACCCCATTCACACACGCGCAAAAACAAAAAAATATGCACAGGTGCAAGCTAGCTAATCCGATTTTGATGACTGAAAACAAACACAAAAATGTGCACTTTAAGATTCAAAATGCACACCCTGTATGCAAATAGAAACTTCTTGCATGTTCTGCTATCTTGTACCCTCAGACTCTGTGTGTGTACTGTATGTATGTCAGAGTGTCTGCACGTGTGGTATCCCATTGTTTAGAGGTAGAATAAATTTCCTGTTGAAAATTCCAGGATGGGCTCCACTCCGGGAGCTTCCCTGTTTATCTGCATGCGCTTGTGTGTTTGCGTGTATTACCAAGCACATGCAAAAACGCACACACACAAACAGTTACACTGAGCAGTACAATGCCTGTGTGCCCAAGTCTCCTTGACATTTCTCTCACTTCTCCTCTTCCTCCCTCCCTCCCTCACCCCCTGTTCCTTCCATACCTTCCCCTCAGTCGTTCCTTTTACTGGGTCAGGCCTTTAACACACTTCTCTCCGTTCCCATGACCTCCTTTCCTTCCCCGTGTCTATCATAAAAAAAGCCACCTTGACCTATAGCGCATGGTCCTAATGGGAAGTGCCTCAAATTCTGAGTTCATGCTCCTGTAGTTTCAGAAGTTTTCCACTGAATGTGGAAAAAAACATGATACACCTTGATGCAGTTCCATGTAAAATAGATTAAACTATACTTTTAATATTAATGTTTAACTTGTGGGAGGAATTGTATTCCTATTGTATTTGCAATTGTATATTTACCGGTTCCATGTTTCCTCTAAATGGTTTAAAATGAGTGCGTAGGGGTTACAAGGGGCTACATCCATGGCTGAGAGGGGATGGACTTGTGGTGAGTGGGGGTGTGATTTTTCTCTAAAGTGAAAATGAGTACATAGTAGTTCTGAGGGCACACGCCATGTGTCATCATTTTTCACGGAGCAAAAATACCAACCATTCCTACAAGCAGCCAGTTAATCTAAACCCCTCACTTTTTAGGGTTGGAAAAGATCCAAAGACTAAATTTTTCTGTCAGTGCAGCCGCTGTTATCGGGGATTTATTGTTGGAGGCTGTAAACTGCAATAGCATCGCTTGGAGTGTGGCAACTTATTAAAATCATTCTGATTCTCTCCTGGTGTGAGATTATCAGCGCCGACAGGAGGGAAATGAATCATCTTTTATCTTCAATATTTTTTGATATATGTAACGTTGATCTACTTTGCTCTCTTTTTTCATTCATCACTAAAATATTCTTTAAATAAAATGATCATACTATCAGTGTTATGAAAAGCAGCAGACATTCTGGGGGGCTAACAAGCATGTTGACAGACTAGCTGAAACCTCCAGAGGCTATGAAGGACTTTAGCGTCACTTCATTTATCTTTTACTCGGCTGAATGAACCTGCACCTCAAGCTAAAACAACTGATTACTCATTGGCACATTTCTTGAGTTTTTTTCTGGTTCCAGCTGATCACTAATCTTTTTTGCCACTTTTTGCCTTAGAAATAAGTTTGGAAATAAGTCCTCCTTTTAGGTCTCAGAGAAATTGTCCTTATATTTATCTTAATGATTTGGCTTGAGGATTGTTTGGCACAGGTGCAGGTTACTATGTGATGGGAGACAGACTTTACCCCTCATCCCAGGCTCAGAGAGGGGTATAAAATGGACTATGATTTTGTTTGACTTTAAAGCAACTTGATACGTTGTTTGAGTGTACTGGTAGCTCTCAATTCATGACATTTTTTCACTTTAATTCATTTTCTATTTCTTACTCACTTGGACAGACTAAGGCTTTTGGTTGAGAATATTATTTCAACAACAGGGGTATTATATAAAAAATAAGCCTACAGAGTGCAACCATTGTAACTTAAAAAATAAATAACATGATCAAATTATATACTTTCAACTTGTTCCAAATGTGATGTTGCATGACCTGTACTGCTGTGGTGTAATAAATGTTAAGCTAAAGTGGTTCAAAACATTTTTATATAGTTATGACTTTATACTAGGATTTGAATAATTCTTAGAATAGCATGACCAGCATCTCTGATGTATTTTGTTGATAGGAACTGTACAATACATGCTGAAAAAGTAAATAAATACGCTAAGTGACACTTTGTTGTTACACAGCACTCCAGACACTGTCAGAACAGACAAACACCCCATGTTAGATGAAAAATATCATACACTGTTTCACTTGGCAAGGACCATGATTGAGGAAAATAATTAAAACCCCGATAGCATGAGCATAATGTGGAGCAAGCCCAGAAACAGTAATTACCAGCTGGCAAGATGAGCCTGCAAAATGAAGTAGGCTAATTTGTTGCCACTCTGGTCTTTGGATACTGTAACAATGACTGTTAGAACTGAGAATGGGGGTGATTTTAAGAGAAGTAATTACACTTGTGCTTTGTCACTGTTTTTCTTGACTTGACAGGATTATTTCCCCCGGCATTGTTTCAACTGTCAATAGCTCAGGTTCCTCTCTGTGAGTTACTGATTCAGGCAAATAATCAGAGAGTGAGCTGTACTGTGGTTAAACATGTGGCACTCTAACAATTTGTGTATTTTTGGGGTCATGGTTAAACAAAAACAAACCCGCTTGTAGCTTTGTTTTTTGTGTTTCCACATTGGGAAGATTTTTGTTGTTGAGATTTTTCATGTTTTTATCTCATCATGTCAGGTCAATGGTACTGGCTCACATGTCTCTCTCAGTCAGTCAGTAATGACCTGGCACCAGCTGTTGCAGTATACTGCTGCCATTCTTTTGACACTCTCACAAGTTAAGAGATACAATCGTGTAGCCATAGTTCCCAAAGTTTAATTGAGGAGTTTTATATATAGTTTTACACACCACATGACAAAAGAGCAACCAGTGACACTGCATTGCCTTACAGTATAATCCACTCATCCACTGGTGTGGCATCCCCCATTAACACACAAACACACCATTATTTCAGCTTTAATAATGATCATATTATTTTAAGTTGTTAAAGTTCTGTTCTGACATTGATCAGATAACCACAGGTTTACATAAGATCTCTCAATTGAATGGAAGCAGACACGTTTGTTCTAGTTTACAGGGCTCCATGAATCACCTCCATCCTGACTGGGTTATCGTCAGAAAGGAGTGGAGAGGAGAATGGAGCCATTGGAGGATGTAGAGGGAGAAGATGAGTTGTTATATGAAGTTATGTGAAGAGGAACGGGAGGGGACAGTAAGACCCTTTACTAATGAGGCTAACTGTGTGCTGACAGTGGGGCACCAGATACTCAATCAATGCTTGCCTTAGAGGACTCTCTCACTCTTTCACACACAACAGCCTGAAAATGTGCAGCTGCTGCATGGGGCCATAATTCTGTCTAAAGGATTCCTGCCAAAGATACAAAGACACAGCAGACCGGACAGGAAGTGCACTGCAATGGAACATAAACGACGGATGAAACACCAGCTCGCAAATGTACACACACATTTCAGATGATATATGATTCAGTGATGATGCAGTCAAGAGAATAAATATTTCATGTTAGGAAAATGAGCATGAGCCTTGGAGATATCCTACTCCCACAAAACAAAGAAACGAAAAAAATGTGGATCTGTTAAATTATGTCAAAACCAGGATGATGTGAATTTCTCGTTTTCAGTCAGTTTGATATCATATTCAGAGGGAACAGAAAAGGGAAATACGCTTGTGAATGTGTAAAGCTAGCATTCAAATGTGCTTTTCTCACTAAACTGAAAAGAGACTTAATTTAGTGACTGAAAATGAATTAGATGAAGCGGGCTACGCATAAGTGGGTGCGTCTCTAAAACAAATGCTGTTGAGCTTCACTCAGCTGATTGCACTGGAAGTGATAGATAGGCACTTTATTGATGGATGACGGCACAACCAAAGATACACACTGGTGTCCAGACGCAATCTGGTGAGACAGCAAAAATGACTACCAGTAGTGGTTAGTGTTGCCTAATCAGAGACTTGCTAAAGTCTACTTTGAATTTCAAAGTGAACATATATTCTGCATTTACATGTAGGCTATATCTACAGTTGTGTACATTTACTATGGCAATTTTCTGTCACAGTTAGGCTCAGAGATGCGTAATTATTCCAAGAGCTGGTAACAACCAAGCCTTGTGTTGTAACGTTGAGTAAAATGAACATTTTAGAGAGTAGAGTACTCCACTGATGTGATCCATATATTTGCAAAAACATCCGACATCTGAAAAGCTGGATAGATGCCATTTTCTATCCCAAGCACAGAACAGCTGAAATGGCTTTTTCACACAAAGAAAGCGCCATTCCTACTGCTACAAAACACACTGTCATGGTCCATGAGTTTTTGTGTTCTACTTTCAGCTTAGGCCTTAGCCTTGCTTTGTTCACTGCTCCAAAAGGTGGCCCAAATCTGATTTTTTCACCCATCTTTGACCCATACCGGATTTTTCTATCACAGTCTGAACAGCAGCAATCTGTTTTTTTTCTCCAAACATGACCCACATTAGATGTGGTCCTGAACTGGACACCTATCTAATTTTTTTCAAAGTCAAGGCAGGCTGAATTTTCAGATTTCATCTGACTTTTATATTATTAAAGTCTGACAGACATCACAAGTGAGTGTGTGTGCCACAGAAGGCAGGAAGCGACAAAATGGAACTCAAACAATGAATAAAACAAGCATGCTATGCCTTTTGTCAGCTTCCATTGCACAACAACTTTCAAACTGGTACACCCACACTGACGTGGAGCGTCCATATTTATGTAAATGCCTTGTATGGCATGTGATCTCGTCTTCAGTGAATGTATTAGGGTCACTTTAGGCTTGCAGAATCTATCAGACTAGTGTCTAATATTGGTTCTATTTAGATTGTATTGTGAACAGCCAACCCAAAAATTAAAAATAAAAACCAATATCTCAGTTTTAAAAGAAAAGGAATTGCTCATTTAGAGCTGTATCTTAGTTTTCCGTTTTCCCCGCCTATGCCATGTGTGCATATGAGTCTCATGTTTGGGGGCTCGTTAGGAGCATACGTCAGAATTAGGGCGAATATGCTCTGGAACCGCTTGCTACTGCAGTGCTTAACGCTTCTTCCCAAATAAAGTCTTGGCTGCCCTCATCTGTCAGCCTCTTGCTTGTGAGCCGGCATTGGGTGCCTCCACCATCATCATTTCATGTTTCATCTTGTTAACTGCTTTAGCTCTAAGAACTGAGGACTAATCTGCAGACACAGCAGCGCTGCAATTTACAAAGCAAAAACCGCTCAGAGTCCTTTCTCTGTCCCTCTTTTTTTCGCTGTGTGTGTGGCTGCGTGTGGTGAGACTTGTGTGTTTTCTTTGCTCGGACGAAAGATTATCGTTAAGTCATTATTTCTGCTCCGCAAACACTCTCAAACACATTCAAGGTCAACCATCTGACCTCTGTTATCATAGCGGAGTTACTTAATTCCTCCCTTAATATGTGTGGGTAACCCATGTTTGCACGGTATATATTTTCTGCTAACTAATGAGAAAGTGTTTGAAGAGTCTACACAGCAGATTACACATGTCAAAGGTTCAGATTATGTATGTACTGTGTGTCTAACACTCTCCATTTTCCAAATACACACGCATGCACACACACACACGCACGCACACACTCGAGCACACGCGTGTACTTTGAAGGCTTGTGGATAAGCAACAGTTATCTAAAGATATTAAAAGAAAGCCACAGCAAAGAAAGATGTTCACAATACACAGGCATATGCGCAAACTGTCAAAGCAAGGTTTAACACTCCAGTGGCTTTCAACTACAAGACAGAAAAAGAGAGCCGTAGGAAAACAACTGAAAGAAAAAAGGAAAGAGGCTGAGCAACACAAAAAACAAAAAGGTTGGACAGGAAAAGTGAGAAGCAGGTGGAGAGCATTAGCAGACATGAAAAATCAGTACAAGGTGAAAACAGGTGGGTGTGAAATGATTGATGGACAGCCGACCCCAGGAGGAGAAAAAATAAATGGGAAAACAGTAGGTGGGTGAAGAAGAGAAAGTATGTGTACATCAGTTAGGTAAAAAGAACATGAAGAGACAAGGAGCCGCTGGTGGCGGGAAAATGGGACCCGTATATATGGTGGTTCCAAGCGGAAAGAAAGAAAGAAGAAAAATAAAGAATAAACAAAAGAAGGAATGCATACTGATAACAGAAATGAGCATCGCATTGCCACCCACCGCTGAAGCGGGTATGTGCTAGGTGTTCTTTGGTGTCACTACTGACATTACTGGAGATTCTTTTTCTTTTTTCTATTGTCTGTCAGGAGCTTGCATGGGAATCGAATTAAGGGTTAGAACTTTCCTTCTGCTCACATAAATTTTACACTGTTTCCCCACATTAGCTCTGTTGTTTCACTTTTACTTTTTGATTGAGTTTCGGAAACCAGTCTTGGGTTTAGGGTTGGGAAACGACAAATAAAATCAACGTTTTTCCTGAATGCTGACAAAAAGACATTTAAGGCTGACGTTGTGCTACAGCTTTTTGTTTTCCCTTTCAGTTGTTTTTTCTTTTTCAAACAACTTAATAGCCTTATTTCCAAGTTGTCAGGCATTAACAAGCTAAAATCAGCTCGCCACTTTTCCTCCCAGTTATTCAAACAATCAGAGAAGGCTCCGCTGCACAAAGCTGTGTCTGTACTGAAAGTCAGTGTTGTGGAATCAACTGGGTGGCAATGGCATCACTGATTGGGTTGGCGAGGTTAGCGTTTGTTCGATAAAATGCTATTATTTTTGAGCAAATGTAACTGAGTGAGAAAACCAGAATTTGCCAGACCCCTGTGGCCTCCACATCTCTGTTTGAGGTAAGCAGCTGGAGGCTGCAGAAGCTGCACCTCACAAATCCCTCAAATCTTCAGCTGTTGGCAGTCGAGCTGAGCTTTGGGAAAATAAGGTGCCAGGTTCTAACAGGAAGATGAATTCCAGGAAAATCCTTCAGTATCCATGTTAGCTGACAGTGGTATGATGTATGAACTGCAATTCTGTTTTGTCCAGAGTATCGTTATGATCTCAAACTGCGTTGAAAGGTAGGAAATATAAAGGCACATCAATAAAAAATGGGGCACCAAAGGGTGATAAATTGGTTACCAGTCACGTTACCAGTTGCTTCACATTGTAGGATTAATTTTAATGAAGGGTGTAGTTTATATTACAATCAGAATAGAAGAATGATCACGGACATTTTACATTATTTACGTCCACAAGATAAAAACTGGAGGCATTCATTATGTATGTTTTTACATAAAATATTATCTATTCGGAATGAAAATGAACGAAAAACAATGTGTTGAGGCATTTTCTCCAGCTTTCAAGCTGGTACTAGATAGGCTGCCATGGGAACAGGGAAAGCCATCACTGCCAAGATCTTTGTCAGAAGACTTCCAGACATGATCGTCCTTCTGCTTTCCCATTTTATTAGTCCATCTATCTCTCAGTTTATCCATCCATTTCTGTCTGTTAAATTTATTGTATTAGATCTGATGAGCCCTTCTGCTGATCTGTTTATCCTTCTGTCAGAGTCTCCATCAATCCCCTTCATCAGCCTGAATATTGATTTATCTCTCTGTGTTGCTATTTGTCTGTTTATCTGAAATCTGTCGGTGCTTCATCATGGTTTACCCTTCTTATCTACAAATGTAACTATCTATCCTTTATATATGGGTTTGACACAGCTGGCTTCATACTTGTGTCTTACCTTAAAGAAGAATCATCCAGAAGAATCAACAGGAATGGGTAGGAACATAAATGGGAAGGACAAAAAGAAAAAAAGACCATCATTAGGACAGAATATTCTGCTTTCTCACATAACACATCCATTTTTTTTGCATCTTTACATTGATATTAGAACTTTAATTTTCCTTCTGTAACCGATGGATTATTTCTATTCTACTTAAAAAAGGGAAAAACATATATAAATATTTAAATGACTAAATCATGGTGTTCCACCCAAGTGCATGTTGGGGTTAAAGGTCAAAAGTCAGGAGCAGCTCATGAGGAGGTCAAAGTGTCATCACGCACACTTCCACAATGGAGGGAATGCCGCCCATATCCCTTTGACCTCACGGCACACACGGATACACCACACAGGCACGCACACAAACACTCAAATAGTGTGCTCAAACAGCTGTATGATAATTACTCTCTGCTTGAGTATGTGATTAGGTAGTAATTATCATTATCAAGCCAAACGTGGGCACATAATTCTTAAATTCACAGCTTTGTTTCTGTGTGTATGAGACATTGTGTGTATACACGCACATAATGCATGTGATTGCGTTTTTGAATTGGCAGAGTTGACACGTATGCATTCTGCTGCATTCATATGCATGAATTTGAGCAGCATTTTCTGTAAGAATGTATGTGAGCTGCCTCTAACTTTTTCAAAAGGTTTTGAATGTCTGCCGCATCATCATCTGGAGTCTTACTTGTGTGTAAATGGCTGTGTGTACGTGTGTGTATTTGCAATTCTCTACAAAAAAAAACTCAATATGGCAGGGTCAGCTCTGTAAAAATGCTCCATTGAACAGCAATTGCATTCTGCTGCCAAGGACTCTCTGCTTGATTCTAGCCTTTTCTATGGAGCTTTACGTAAAACTGCTGAGCCCACACACAAACACAAACATGCGGCACACGCGCACCCTTACAAGCACACTGATACAAACCCATGCAACAAAGGATAAAGGAAGAGACTCAGAGCAAGAGAGGAGGAGGTGTGACTAATCTTCTCTTCCTCTGGTTGGAAAGACTGAGGGAGATGAGCGCGGGACGTAAAATCATTTTGACGGGGAGGATTAAGACACTCACATACGCAAACGTGCAGACACACACCCCAAAAGGTATGCTCTCGTTCTCACACCAGCACAGGCCTATACATCTCAAACTGATAAATACACTGACACTTCCATAAGAGCAAGCACATACAAGAACATACTTGGCTCTCCCTCATACCTCCACAAACCGAGCCAAACCTACCACTCCTACACACTCATATGCAGACAATTTACTATTTGAACCCATACAAAAGGCTGCATTAGGTTTAGGAATAACATATCTTTAGTCCTCAACTGGTGCTGCAGGATTATATCAACATTTTCCAGTGGACTAAACATTTTTTTCCCTTTATTATACACTTTGTGACACCATCTTCTTTGCCCATAAAAAATATAACATTCAAATAAAACATTCAGTTTTCATGTTTTCATAATTTGTGCGGCATATTATCAAAATGATCCTCTTTACATGTTAAACTCAGAGTGAAGAGTAAAGTGCAAAAAATATAAATCAAACTGAAGAGACCAGCTATTAAACTGGCTTTGTTCAACAACAAATCAGTTGTAGAATACAAACTGCTTTTTACCGCATAAGACCTTTTACAATTTTACCACCACTATCACTGCCATGAAATTCAATATTTCACACGGCTGCATTACAGCACATATTCTGACCTAATGAAAAAAAGACGAGTGTTAATACCATTAGGCTTTGTCAATCCTCGAGTCTGGGAGTCCACGGGCCGTTTGAATTCAGATGACAGAGGGCCAACAGACACACCAACAAAACCCTAAAAAAAAGACACTACGCTGAAATAGCTTCAGTGTCTAATACCTATGGCTCTCTCTTTGCTTTTTTGCTACATGTCCAGATGCCTAAAATAAAAAAGAAAGGATACAGGAAAAATATATTCATATATATTTGATTGTTTAAAATAATTTTAAAGTAGCATTATACATGTTGAGTGGCACAGTTTGAGTTATTTAAGAGAAACCAACTGCTGGGCCTGAAAAGAATTAGGGCACAAGCAGATTCACCAAAGACTATTAACACCCGTGCACACAGACGCATACGCCCTTGCATCCTGTCCATCTCTCAGTGCCACAGAAAGATGGCTGTTGCCAGGATACAGAGGCTGTGCGTCTGTTTCCTGTCAGATCAGAAAGGAAGAAAAAAAAAAAAATGTTCCGATCAAGCTGTCACTTTCTAGTCACTCTAAAACCTCTCCGGCCCCAACTTTCATTATGTGTGTGTATTCCTGTTTTTGCTGGAGTGCTCGCCTTCAGGACTACATGTGTGTTTAAGCATATTTGATGTCTCAAATTAGCAAAATGCCAAACACATGTATTAGCATGAACTCAACGTTCTCTGGTTCTGTGCAACTTAATTTTAATGACATTTCAAGTACAGAGTTATTAGACTATTCTCAGAATTCTTCTTTTTATGTGGCTGTACATTTTTAGGGGGAAGGAATTAGCTAAATGCATAGGAAGGGGTGATTTTTTTTGGCTGGTTGCACTTGAAAAAAATGATGGCTTTTTGTGAACTGAAGTTCTGTTTTTCATAACACAAATTCAGCACACACAATTTTTACTGCCATTTTACCAGGACTCATCTCTGAGATCCCACACATAAATTATGGTGATTATTTTGCAGCTTTGTAAGAAGGCCCTGGCCTGCAGACATGATGGAAAAAGAAAGAGAATGGAGAAAAAAAAAACAGAATGAAAGATGAAGTCTGGTGTTCTCATCTGTGAATATGACACAAAGACATTCACTTCAAGGAGAAAAAGCAATCCGATGTTTTATGCGCTTCACAGATTTACACAGACATAGAAGACAAGCAGAAAAACACGTGTTGTGCTTCAAAATACTCCCCCTCACCCCCTTTCTTGCTTCTTGGAGTAGAAACATGATTTTTTAAACTTTTTTGGTTATTGCCCATGTTATTAATATAAAGGGACTTTTTCCACAATGCACTGAAACAATCATAAATAGAAAAACATAAAACACAGTCAGTGCAAAGCTCTGTCTCTCTTTCCCACAACACAAGATATCTCATTCTTGTTTATATTTTTGATGCGGCTGTGAAAAATGCAGCACTTTTGGAAGAGTCCGTGTTTTTATTTTTGCTCCTTCTTTAAAACAAGACAGAATTAGTCATATTCAGTTTGGGGCAAGACATTCCGGAATAACAAAGCTTACTTTGAAAGGTGGTTTTCTTAAATCTGCTCTGCAGGCTGTTTTAAGGTATTCTTCCTTAGATTTCTTTTGCAAATTTAAAATAGGAATCAAACGATGTCTGCCAGAATATGTGGAGGTATAAGATTAGAATGCTTCAAAAAGATTTACAAGAATTGGTTTGGTTTGTGAAAAAAACAAAGGAAAAATAGTTTCAACTTGTAGTGAAAACAGGGCTCAGTTCAGAGCCACTTCTCTGATCTCAGGGTTACGGTGACTCATAGATCAGCATAGTTCACTCCACTTATAGGGGAGCTGCTACTAATCTGTTACACCCACACAGCCCCCACTCTCTTTTAGATCTATGTGTGAAGGAGGCTGTGGCATAGACGGCAAAATTAGGATCTGCAACACAAGCGCGGGAATAATCATTTACATAATAGCTGTATCCATCAGAACGCTTGGCTGAAAGGAAGAGGGTGCTGATTAATTCCTCTCTAAAGAACTTGATTTCTCCTTGTTTGGCTGGCACAAAAATACACACCTGGACTCACACACACCTTTCACCCTATTATGCAAAGCGAAATGTCATAATGACATCCATCATTCCACTACCCATTCCTTATATTTTTCCTATTTTACTCCACTTCATTCTGTTCCCAAGGTGACAGCAATTTACATCTTTTGGTCGTTTCCAGAGTTACCAAGATATGGCTGTAACAGCTGCCTCTTTTCTATGTAGCTGCACCCATTCTCTACTCTCTACTTTCTAAGGGAACAATAATGTTTTAGCTTGGAAAATCAGATAGTAGCCTGAGCACTGTGTTGTGAGGAGTGAGGGTAAAAAGAGACCGGATGTAATGTAAGACAATATTCTTAAAATCGATACTCTTTCAATACTTTTTAACAAATATGCTTGTATATTTTTCTGTGAAAAATCTGTGAAAACGGTCAATAGTTTGTAACTGGACAGGATGATTTCAATTGGTTAAATTACTTGACTTTCCACCTTGCTTCCTAAAAAGATTTCAACATCAGAACCCATCTATCCTACCCTAATCAGGGATGTGCCACTTTGCAATATTACGGCCAACATTTTAACTGGTGCCTCATCTCATTGCATTTACCAGCACAATTCACACTCTGGTTATCTTGAAATCAATTTACCATCTGTTTTTCTCTCCTTTTTTCATTTCTGTACAGGCTACATGTGTCACTTATTTAGGTATGAGAAAAACAGACTGACCTTTTCAACGGATAATAGATTGAAAAACAGAAAAGGTCATAAAAATGATTTTTCTAAATAATCTTGCTCAACATGAACCAATGTGGAATCAAATTTTCTAATTTCACACAAATGTTTCATACTGGGGTTGTTCAACTGCAGTATTTATAAACAAATTAACATGAAATTACATTTTGGTCCTGTACCAAAAGCTTTATGGCTTCCATTATTCTCTGAGTAGCAGCATTAAGAAATCACATCTAAAAGATAAAGCTTTGGCTGCATTCAGGTAAACAGTGGAGTGGTTTTTCACAGTTGTGTGGATCTTAAAAGCTATAAATTGGCATGTGACACATTTCTAATTAATAAAAAATGTTGAGTAAGCAAAAAGCTGCTACGAGTTCCCATATTTCCAATCCTTTTTTTACGGTCATTTGTACATGGACTCTCCTCTTAATTCACTGTTTTCCATTTGATTTGTGGTGACGCTGCTTTTACTGCTGCATGTCTTTTGTGCTGTGTGCTTTATTTGACTTACAGTTGTTTACTGCTTTGGTCTGCAACTAGGGCACTTTCTCTGGTCTGAACTCTGTTTTTCAACCGACTGACAAAGGAGGGGGACTCGGGATGTATAAATCTTATTTGGAAAAAGTGGCAAAACATTTTTTCTTAGTATGCCTTAAACGTTATCAATAATAGCACTACAGTTTGGAACCAGACTTTCAGCGACATTAAAGTTGGTTACTGTTATTACTTCCTAAAGCTGCAAAAGCTCATTTTGCTTTGCATGAGCATTTAACACGTTTCTCTGCATTATGCATTAAAAGATAGGTAAAAAATGAAAAGTAGTTTATATTGGATTAAACAGAAGCAAAACATTCTCTGCCGGCTGTAACTAGAATGCCATTTCTGGATGTTACACTGCTCTGTTATCTCTCTATATGATAATCAAATAAATCTAATGTGTGTGTGAGAGAGACTTTGCGCTTGTGTTAGAAGCTGAAAATCATAGCTCCAAGTCTCAGTTTACTGAAAAACACACACATAGATTCAAAGAGCTTTGACTGCTAATTCAACTGATATCACATAGGACACTGCTATTCTCCTCATGACAAAAGTGAAGCTTTGACAAAACTATAAAATTATCTTTCGTGTGCTAAAAGCATATGCACTCTCCAACACCACTCTGAGGATAAGTACAAAGTTCATTTATGAATCTCTGCTTCCTGGCTGTCCTGTTCTGTGCTTTTACTCTACAGTATGTCTATTTAAGCTCTGGAGATAAAAGCAAAAATACTGTTAAGACTGACTCTTGGTATAAACTATAAAATCAAAAGCCAAACAAAATGATGTGGAAAATAAGAGATGTAGCCTTATATTGTTTTGTGTGCTCTGTTACAATTGCTTTACTCATTTTCACCGTTCATGATCTCCTTGTTGATAGGTAGAGTTTGTTTCTTCTGGTGGTGTACTTTAACACACATGTTCCTTTTGTGTGAGGAGGATTTCTGCTGATCTTGTCTCCACAATTTACTGCAGGCTGCATTTTTTCCATTCAGTTTGATAAGTGTCAGCATGTATCATTACAGAACAGTGAACAATCGGTGAGCAATGTACCCTGAGGCTCAAGAACTATTAAGAATCTGACTAGATAATTACAATGTAGTTTCTTACAAAACGAATGCCAGCATATTCCTTTACTGCTCCTGCATGGATACTCAAGTTTTCTCAAAACTTTAATGCTAAATGTTTACGTTAGAAGTTTGTTTCACTTCTGTTTTATTTAGCTTCTATGATTCAAATCCACAATCTGAATCTGAATCACACCTTTCCCTTGTGATTTAGTTTCAGACCTAGCATGTAGCTTCCATCAACAAGAGGACGACGGAGAAGCTCCTCATTAGAATTATCTTTAATCTCTTTAATCTTTAATTTGGGAAATTATATCTGATTCGGCATTATTCAGTCACGTGAGTTAGTTTTATGGCTTAGACTAGAAACAGCAGGTGAAACCCATTTTACACTTTTGACATTTAACACAAATAAGGATTAATAAAAGATTAATTCCCTCATCAAAACAAAATATAAAAATATAAAAAATATATTGTTTTTCTTTTTAAAAAAGATACATGTTACATGTGCCACATACTAAGGTATGAACTAGTATTTCTAGGTAAAAATATCCATCTAAATCTCATGCAAAATCAAAGGTCTGACAAAATTGAGACAATATATTAACAGCTAAGAGTTTTTTGCAAAATTTTAAAGCAATCGTTTTTCTTTTTTTAATCTTAGGCTCATTTAACAAATTATGAGGAGTACAAGGACCCCCAAAAGCAATTAAATGAACCTCAGCAAAACCACATAATGTGTCTTTTTTGCTCGTTCCCCAAACAGCTGCTTCTCACCATGATTGCACGGTGAAGAGCGATCATGCTGAGATACAGAATGAGACAGATACAGACAGCCAACAGCAGCAACATGGGGGCAGAAGTGGAAATATCTGGAAATAGAGAGTGAATGGAGAGATTGGCAGGTGGAAAAGGGTTGATAACGTAAAGACAATAGTGGAGATCAAACGGAGATCAACGTTATTGAAAAGTAAGACAGATTTCATTTCCTGGTCAAATACGCAGAGACATTTTGTGGTGGAGGGCATGATGCCTCTAATATTGTTTTATCGGCCCTGATAACCAAAACAAACACAGATCATCACCTCTAGACGCTTGAAAGATCAGTCTACATAAAGCCAAGTGCACAAATGCAGTTAACACACACACTATACTCTCTCTCATACACAACAGACATGGACATCAAGACTCCGCTTCACTTAGCCTTTTTTCAAGAGCAAACGGACAATTTGGTTCTGCCATTTCCATGGTAACATGGAACAAGACTGCTTGTGAAGGAACGTCGGCATCTCTAAATATACTTACTGACATAAACACGCATACAAACACATGTATAGTTCAGCCTGCATCGCTTTTCATTATACTTTGTTCCTCCATATCCTTTGGGCTAACGTTTGCTTTACCAATTCCAACCTTTGATTTAAGCATAAACATTTAAAATAAACATGCGTGGCTATACTAGTTGCCACCATCACATTTAATGATTTACATTACAAAAGGACTCATTTTGGTTCCCAACAGGACACAAGAGTCACTGCAATGTGACTGTGTAATTAGATTTATGGCTACACATCATGAATAATACACACAAAACACAATGATGGGGGAAAAAAGCAGCTAAAAGAAATTCAAGAGAACTCTACATTTTGTTTTCCTGTTGCTTTAATCAATGTGTGTGAAAACATGCAGCATCAGGGATGTCTTGGTAATGAAAGCTAGTCTTTTTTGGTTAATAATGTAGACTGTTTTCTTCCTCTGAAATATAAAAAGTTCAGCGTTTCTGGAGTCTAGTAAATGAGAAATCAGGCTATGATCAACATGTGATCCAAGGCGTGACGATTTATATGAAGAGCTGGCATAGTCTCCATTTTGATATTCTATTAGGTGTATTATTGTTCATTCAAACTGGGGACAAAGCCACACTTAACGCAGCAAGAAAATAACCAAATCTGCTGAGCAGCCTGTTGAAAATATGCGATCAAGTAGTTTTGTTGCTCTGAAGCTATAAAACAAAGATGGACGCAGAGGAAAAACAAAGGTACATGACGACTTGACGTCCACAAATAATCCAGACTCACCCCTTTTGTCCTTCTTTTTTCTTTCTTATTTTGTTCTCTGTGTGTAACCCTGACCCTCCTGGTGTCTGACTTTCATTTTGATTACTTGAATTAAACAGTCAATCTAATCCCTGAGAGAATGACATAACCTCTTTTTCCATTTGACTCCCATCCTCCTTCTGACCCACCACTTGTTCTGAATACCAAGTATTAAAGAGAGATATCAATAAGTTCTCTAACATTTTCCGTACACTGAATTTGACTGTTTTGTTTTTTTTCTCCGATTTATTTATTCTTTACATGAGGAGGGAGCGTGAGCTGTGGCATGTGTCCAACATTTCAACTGATGAGTGACAGACCAGGTTAAAAAACGACTTATTCACTTCAGTACAGGGTAATGGATGCCCGAGAGGAAATTTACATTTCTACTCTCATTTCAGGCTCCAGTGCATAAAAGGTGCGTTAAATTATTCATTCTCACCAACTTCGTGCTTTTCGAACAGCTATATAGAAGCCAAAAGCTTCTTGGTAAAATGTGAAAGGACAGATTGAAAAAGATAAATCAATAAATGCGGGGAACTTTAAACCTTTAGAAATGACTCTCAACTGCTCTAGTTATGGGCATTATCTTTTTTTTTTTTTGTCCATTTACAAATTTTTCCCTCCAAAGCCTGAGCGCAGAATACAAATAAAACTATGCAATCTACATTTATTTGTCTGGCTGATGAATAATGGTATGATTATGACTCCTTTCCAACCATGTAAATTTTTTCTAAGATTGTGTTATGAAGCTTTCACTACTGGAAAATTAGAACAATTCAAAACAAAATGACAGCGTTAGTAGTCATGTCCTTACTTGTGTATGGCTGTGTCTGTGTGCAACAGGCGGCAGATGTGGTGTCTGTGAGCGATTCCTGTGATTAAATCATAAATAATTAAAGCATTTAAAGAGGCAGACAGAGAAGGAAAGACAGAGGAAAGCAAGAGAAGGAAAGACAAGGGTAAGTGTAATCATGTTCTCTGGGGGTGTTTAATAGATTGTTGCTGTAAGGCCAGAGCTAATGAATTTGTACGGACAGTCCGTCTGAGGAACACTCCATGTCAACAATTTTTTTTCGCTCTCTTTCTGGGCTCTGCTTTCTTTTCTGCAATCTTTCGCTTTCTCTTTGTTTTCCATCAAGCTCAACCAAGTGAGGCCTCCTTATCCGTCTGGCAGAGACAGAAGCGATCAAATGCAAATCTAATGAAACAGTGGGAGGAGAGTTAAATATCCAATTAATATGTTTATCTATTTCCAAAACGCAATCCAAACAGCTATTTCTGTGGCATATATCAAGAAAATGTTGACTGTACTTGTTTTTCCTGGAGAACAAACCCTTTGCAGGCATATTGAGGGCATGTCATCCAGCATTAAACCCCTGCAAAGCAGAAAACTAAGCAGTTGTGTCACAAGGACACCCGTTTGTGTCTCTTCCCTCTCACCTTCCACATCATCTTTTCATCTCAGCAAGACACATCACTCCCAGGAAGTAGAATTATTTGGCTTTCTATCTAGGAAACAAATGCTGAAGCATTAGCAGTCCCCAGGTTTCTGTGTCTCCTCTTCTTCTCTACACCATTAAACTCATTTTCTTTCCCTGGGCACCCAACATTGCCATTATCTTGGAAATGTGTACAAACTGTCCTTCTGAGACTGGTGCCTTAAGACTTGGGAAAATATGCATTAGATGCAAATGGAAAGTATACTATTCAATAAGGATGATGGTAAAAATTTCAAAAGCTTTATCCAGGAAACATTTTTCTCTAAAAGATTTTTTAAACTTTATAAGAGCTGTGAGACCATGGCTTTTTCAATTTCATGCTTTGACTATGCACAGAAGAAAATGTTTAGAATGCTTTCACATGCTGGAGAGCACACCACCTTTCTGACATCTCCAAAGCTACTGTGGACAGTTAATAGAATTCCTTTTCAATGGTACTCTTTTAGTCAGTTACTACCTGGTTATCACCGTTTAAAAAGGAACCTTGAGCAAAATAACAGTAAAGCGATTGGGCAGGGACAAAGCAAGTGTTCAGTGATCGAACACAGCACTGAAGACAACCATTTAAAAGAAAATAATACTTACATAATGGTACATTGTCAACAATTGAAAAGAACGTTTTGATGAATAAAAAAACAAACAAACACATTGACTCAGAGTAAGTGGAAAAGGGAAATTATGATGGAATTTGATGGAATTTCGACTTGATGAACAACCACAAGATTGTGGTTATGCAACCATGTTTTGGCAAGTATTTTGAACTGTTTTGAACATTATTTCAATGCCAATCACAGTTTGTGCAGTGGACCACAACAATTACAGTGTATACGAAGCCGGAGATTATTCCATTATTTAAGCTAATTTGCAACTTAAAATCAGTTACTTCACGGAAAACCATTATTTTTCGCTCCATCACAACTTTATACCAAAAGCACCTTTACACTTTTTTATTGTGTTCTTCCCTTATTTTTTTACTTCTATGATGGAGAAAAGGACTGTTTTTTCTGGAAAACAAGATGCCTTTGGATCATATGTGAGTGCAAACAAGGCACAATGGAGACAAAACAGGCCTTAAAAAGAAGAAAAAACTCAAACAACAAGGAGCAAATAAGGCAGACTGTCACAGAGAAGAAGAATAATTTTTGGAGACTCTGGAAGATTTCAGTTTGCCGCTGAAAACACTGAACATACAGTGAACAAACAGACAGAAACAGACGCTCAAATCATCAAATGAGTTCATTGAAGTGGCGTGAGTCCCGGATCATGAGGCACTACAAACACAAAAGAAACATGTCGTATCTCTGAGGGTGAGAGACTAAGGACCCAGAAGACATACGAGTTATCGTCCCTGGATGGAGTCAGTGAGAGGAATCACCCAGTGCTTCCTCTACCTGCTGGCGATGGAGATAGAGGATAAAGGGAAAAAAAATCGAAGTGCAGCAGTTCTGATACGAGCAGTCCCTAGGGAGTCACGAGGGAGCTGAGCTGTAGGTGAAACTTTGCTTGCAACAATCTTTCAGACAGGCTTTACAAGATGTTAACTTATAATGAACATTAAAGGGGGGAATAAGAGAAGAAAGAAGGGGATTTTCAATTACTGGAAGAAAGAGAAGTCTTAAACAATCCTCTTAGTTTCTGCATCAAGACATCAATACTTTATATAACGACTACACAAGTCTTTCTGTATTTTCTTTCTTCCAGGCGGCACTGAGTTTCCTTTTATTTCATCATCTTTTGAAAAAAAACCTACTTAGAGAGCAACATATTAAGCATAAGTATGTAAATTTCAAGTGACTTTTAAAATGAATCTCCTGAGCACTGAGCGACTGGAGAATACTAAATCAATCTTATAAGTACTAGAAAACACTAATTACATCTTATCTGCTCTGCACTTAAGAGATAAATGTACCAGGATTTATATGATTAAACATCATAAACTTTCCCATTGCAGAGGGATTAGTGTTTCTCTTCACACAACAAACGCTTCGGTAGTGTCAGAGTCCTAAAATGTTTCTCCAACTCATCGTCTTTTCCACCTGTGCAGTTGCACTAATGACGGGCAGACATTAGGAGGGAACATATATTTAAATTTGGTACATACTTTTTACCTTTCAGGTACATGATCAATAATACACAAATACTGAGAAGCCTGATGGCAAGGTTAATAGTTTATAATGAAAGTAGAAGCTTTAACTCAAATGGATTGTTATTAGCTTCTTCACAGGCCTAGAAAGGAAAAGTTTTCCCTGGAAAAGGTTTTAAGAAAACCCTCAGGTTTTAGAAAGCTTCTTAAAGCATAACATGAACTTGTTATGGATTAAGGAGCAATGTCTCTGAGAACAGCCCACCAAATTTTCAGAGGCTATGTTATGCATTTGGTTTCTTTCTTTATCCTTAAGCGTGAGCTTAAACCTGAAATGGCTCCTTTGTGGTTCATACTTTTCTTTTTTTCCTAACAACATCACCAGGTTACACATTTGCATAATGACTGGTTTGTGATTACGGTACTTTAGCACAATTCAAACGAAACATTAGAAACTGTCTACCACTCATTTTGACATATTTTTTTATTGTTTTTTTTTGCTTTTGCAGTTTAAATTGTAAAAGCATAACAGGTATCCTAACAAAGAAGTAAAAATGCATTTAGTGCATGACAAAAAGTTTTCTCACCTTAAGCATTTTGGTTGAGTTAACCATGTACTAACTTAAGTACTTTAACTGTAATCACCAGTAGTAGAGTAAGCTAAAGGACTATGAAATAGATTGTGCTGGGTAGAAAACTTTTTTCAATGGCATGGCCATCACCTTAAACCTTCCGTTATCCAGTTTAAAATGTTGTCCTACTCAATAAAACATTTTCAGGGAATTGCCATATAATCATTATGTCACAACAGGAGCAAAACAGGTGGACTGAACTAAGAATTTCTGGTGTGGGCAGTCTAATCTTACTATCTATCTGTCATAGGATCATGCTGACGAGACTTCCAATCCAAAGTCAAAGTCGGCACCGTCAGAAATGTCCTTACGTTACCTTCATCACTGCCTCTCTCAATCTTATCAAAAATATCCCTCACAGCATTCCCCTTTACCCCACTAAATATCCTGTATCATGTCCCTTTCCCACCCCCCTTCCTCTGTTCATCCCTTTTTCCCTCACATGTGCAAACTGTGTGTCCTTTCCATCCCTTTGAATCCCCACTCTCCTTCTCCCACTGTGTTAAGAGCCAACAAAATGTGGCGGTGTGGAAGGATTGCTGGCCCACCCTCTCCAGACTGGAATCGACCACCTCTATGTACTAAAGACCTCATTAGCTTTAGTAAGACAAGTACACAAGCCAAGGCGCACGCACACACAGATATGGATCTACAACACATATTTTTTAAGCGCTCTAGGCACAAACCAAGTATATGCTCATTAGGTGAGGAGTGAAAATATATGAATATGGTCTCATCTCTCTGCCTGGGTCTGCTTTGTCCTTGGGAGTTCTCTTTTTTTTTGTGTGTGTGTGTTTTATCCCAGACTGTTTATTTGTCCACTTGTGCAAAATGTGTTTGAATGTGTTAGTGTGTCTTTTTATAACCTCTGTGTATCACAAGAGAATACCTTCACACCCTGGCCCTGACAGATGCTGTGGCAGCCACGGCAGTGCTGCGCCTCTCGTTCCCTCACTTATGGCCCCGAGCCCAACACAAGACACTGCACTGTCACGCACACACCCACAATCACATACCCCTCATTTGTGCCGCACTATTCTTATAGCAACAGCCACAGGGACAGACGAGGGATCGAGAACGATGATAGAGGGGGAAAAGGGATAAGGAGAAAATGGAAATGCAGTATTAGGAACAGATGCATTAACTGATCTGTAATTGCCACCTGAGGCTCCGCTGTATTGATCTGACCCCTGTGTTTTTTTTCTCTCCCTTTCTTTCCCTCCCTCACCCTTGTCTGTCCATGTTCTAGTGTCAGATCCCTCATCCATATTCAGCATGGTGCCCATCTGTGTGTCTCCAGTATGCATGGAACCAGTCTGCCAGGGAGGCACTGCCAAGCTCACAGCCAGCCAGTGTTAACAAAGAATGCTGGTGTCATTTTGAGTTTTAGTATTGCCCATTTAATTCTGTCTATGCATTTTGCAACGCGTGTCACTTCAGATTACTTGCACGTTGTTGCTTTGGTCGAACCCAGTGTGAATTATTGTAGCTGCACTCACAACTTGTAACAAAGCTGAAAAGTGCGTCAAAATAAGATTTGACTGAATCTGCAAAGGGACATGGGATTTCTTAACGAGAACTTGTGTCAAGTGGGTTTGATGTGTCACAGGGGGTTGAAGTACAGCCCATTCCCTGTCCCATTGTTGACATCACCAGGCAGTAGCTTTTTTCTTTTTTTTATGACAGCTTGCTGAAAGGACCAAAAACAACTGAGGCAGTACACAGCAAACGAACGATAACGCAAAATGACAAATTGCAGGCTTTTGTTGTGATTAAGCTTGGTTAAATACTGTTTCTGAATGCGCACAACAAATAATTGACGTAAGTGGCTCTTTATAAGGGAAGGAGAGCAAGCCCTGACATCCTGGATGATTTTGATTGTGGGCAGACCCCTGCACATGTAATGAGTGACCTCGCGACTAAAACAGCTGGCGTTAAATCATCCATGGTAGCTAACCCTATAATAGTCTTCCTCTGCTCAGTGGCATTGTACAATAAAGACAGATGTATGCACATACACACTAAGATATCCCACCAAATTGCAGCAGAGCAGATGCCTGAGTGCAGTGCCTCATGGGATTACATGTGCTATTTTCTAAAAAACTTAGGGGGGAGGCACTTCTTCTTTGCCTCTATCCTTGCTTTCCAACTGTCTTTTCCATCCTGTCTAAATACTTCTGTTTTTTTTACTTGTCACCCTGGAAAACTCTTTCCATACCAGCTAACTTTTCGTGTGTCCGAACCACTCTCTATTATTTCTCCCTTGTTTTTTTTTCTCCATCTCTCTACCAGTTCGGCACGTTCCCATTCGTCTTGTTATGAAGCCAATTAGTATAACTGAAACGGTTTCCATGGCGACAGAGGTGCTAATAATAACAGACACCCCCACAGCAAGGGCTGGTGAAGAACACACACTCAGCGCCCACACATGTACGCTTGTAGACAGAGACACACATCTACAAACACACTGCAGGAAGACAAGCATAAAGCACATAGCCAGAGACAAAGATGAGCCCTTTCACTTGAATTTAAATTCAATTTAATGAAATGAAAAATGATTGAAATTTTCAATGAAATTGATGCATGTAGATTTGTGTATATTATCATTAGTATGATTAAACAAAAAGATAAAACATATCCAGTGACATGTTTAATTTTGGCTGGGAACTGTAGACAGGCACAATGGGGATTTGTTAAGTTTAACATGTTTCGCTAATGATTTCATTTTTTATTATAAGATGAAATGATAATCGTATAATGCGAATACAGTAAAGTGGGAATTTGTAGGTTTGGTCAGTTCTAGCTATTTGCTTGCAGTATCAGGAAGTAAAAGAAAAATTCCTCTAGTCCTTGACAGTTAAAAACCACAGATGATTTTACGATGTGTTATTAATGAAGAAAAATAAACCAAAATTCAAAATGCAGTCTTTGGAAAGTCTATCACATATTTTCAGTACCTCATAGAGCAATCTTTAGGAGATCCTTGCAGCAATATTTTTCTTTATGACGTTATTACTCTCATACTGTTGTGAAGGAATTTTGGCTCACTCACATTTCTAATGTTGACTGAGGAAGGTTTTGACTGTTTTATGCACAGCTCTCTAAAGGTCCTGCCACAGCATTCAAACCAGGCTTAGGTCTGGACTTTGACTGGATCAGAGCCATCTCATGTCATTATTTGGCCCAGTTTCAACCACATTTGTCCTGTCTGATAGATTTGACATTAGAAATCTGTAGTATACCGACGAGTTTAACGTGAACACAATGACTTCAAGGTGCCCAGGTCCTGCGGCTGCATACCAAGCCCAGAATCATCTTCCCCCCATAGCTGGGCACGACAGCAGGTGTTTGTGCTGGTATGCTGTGTTTAGCCACTATGCACGGCACCATCTGAGTTTGGAAAATACCCAACATGACACTTTCGTCTAGTTTCCCCAAGGACATCACAGTATTATGGACTCTGATATTTCATATGCAAGGAGTTTGTGGTTCTGAAAATAGCTACATAATTTTTAACAGTGTGATGGGAAATTTCTTCTAAGATCATTACTGTTGTTTCTCCTCTTTGCCACTGATTTCCCATTCACCTGAATGCAGGGAGCCTTCAAAGTGCAAGAGCATCTGCTTTTACGAAAGTCTTTGCATTTAATGATTAATCAGTTAATGACATTTGATTAGCAGCATCTTGAAGTCGCTAGCATTCTAAATGGAAGTAGTAAGGACTTTCCATACTCTTGCTACTTAGACAAGATCTTTGCACAATGTGTTGTTGTTGCTCTGGATTGACAAGGAGCTAAAAACATTATTTCTTCTTTTTATGCATTTTAGACTTAACATTTTTAGTACAGATTAACCTTTATTCATGACTGATCCATTTTAATATCATCCAAAGGTATAAAAAATCATTGGACTGAAACTTGATCTATAAAACACAGTTTTTTCTTTATAATTGCATATCAAAACAAATTTGATTGCCCATGACACAGCCCAACAGATTACCCCTCCACGATCTGCTTAAAAGTTGTTAAAACTTCAGCATAAGGCTGAATGCAGGCTGCCTTCAATATTCTGTGCTGAGCTGAGGAGAATTAAACTAATCAGTAGTCTGTGTTTGCACTCCACAGAACATCAAGCACAGATGTGCAAAAACAAGCCAGCAAACCATTTTCATGCTGTTGTTGCTCTGATTATGCAGTATAAGCATGAGTGTTGAGTGAAAAACTATCTGACGGAAAGTTTGCTGCTGTAAGCTTATTGTTCATATGATGAAGAGGCCCAAATAACCCTAAATTATAGAGCTTATTATCAATGAATCTCTCTACTTAACAGTCAGATATATCTTCACATGTTAATAAAAGTCTGTTGGTAAAGTTGATATTGCTTATTCTTGGAGACAGAAAATTCTGTTACATTGTGGAGATAATTTTTCGTGTGGCCTTAGTTCTCAAACCAGCATTCTTTTAACCAATTGGATTAACATTAAGAGCAGCGGACACACTGTTGGACATGTTAATGAAAACGTAAATTGTGTGTCTGATAAATTGAAGCCTCCTCTACTTCTTCATCTAAAGCACCACTTCTTTCATACGTCTCTTCAGTAGTGGCTCAGACATTTTTCTTTGCAGTATTATTTTCCGTTAGATATTGATCGATAAAAGTCACCAAGTCTTGAAGGCTTGATCCAATCTTTTTCCAGATTATAGCCGATTACTGCTGAGAGAACAGATCAAACTTAAAGCCAACACCAATATCTTCTTCAAATAAAAGGGCAGCTACCGATGTCCTCATCTTTTCTAATTAAGGACCAGGCAAATGCACAGCATCAAGGACCATTTGCACTCTTGATTTTTAACAGAGTTTTCAAATCTAAGAAACTAATCTTTTTTCTTTTATCCACATTACATTTGACCCTAAATGATTTTAACAGCTGATATAGTACTTTTGACTTGAATTAATCCATTCACCTTTAACACGGTCAGTGAGTAAAGTATATCAGTGGTACTCACAGTCTAATTTAGGAACTCCCTGCCAAATATAAAATTATAGAGATTAGACTGATTCAGACTATGATCAGTAAAAAAAAAGTAGTCCATGAACTGTAGTGCCAATCTGTTGTTGATTTTTGAGTTCCTTTTTTAAAACTTATTCAGAATGTTATAAAAAAGCTCAGATTGGAAATGTAAATCAACAACACAAAAGAGACTATTAGCCTTCATTTAACAATGTAGCGTTTGGTTCAGATTCTGCTCAGCGCTGTTTGCAGTGCATTCACGTGCCTGTGCTGCACGTGTCTTTTTTCCTTCCCATAGTCCTCTGTAAATAATTGCCAGCCGATAGGGCAAAACAACTGGCCAATGCCAATTATGTCAAAATGATATTCAGTCAGCCATCTGACTAATTGCTCCATCACCAGTTTGATTACATGGACGGCCATTAAGAAGTCCTTTTATGCAACACAAAGGTGGCCTATGTGTTACTCTCAGATTTTAGGTGTTGACAACATAGTATTCTACCCTGCTGTTTGGAGTATTCTGGTAGGTAGTGAGACTGCAAACCTGAATTTCCACTTCCAGATATAGACTACAGTTGTTTTCATGCTTGAACTAAATTTGAGCTAGAACACTGAAAATCTCATGGAGATGGAACAACTAGTTTCCTTATATTATGACCAGGAGGAATGAAAAAGATGTGATGTTGGAGTGGTCAGATTAGAGTGTAAAGCAAACTCTCTTGATTTGTTAGGGCCTAAAAACATTTGCTTACTGTTAATTAAAACATGTTTCCGCTTGAACAAAAAATCTACCTCTCAGCAGTTAATTATAAATATTTAGTCCAGTTAAGGCAGAAAAACGTCAGCATTAGGGGAGCTTCGAATGGGCCCCGGAATTGACTGCAAACAGAGCAGTCAATGCCGTATAGTTTGCTTTCAGCAAATGTTACAGCATTTCCCCACTGATAAGAAAACTCTCAAACTTTCAAAGATTATTACTTCTGTGGATTTTTTTTATCTCAAAGGTGTCTCAGTAGAAGTAGAGTCTATGGGGAGAAAAACCTCTCATGTAAATAAAGTTAACGGAACAAAAAAAAAATCACATTCATATTCTGAATTTCTTCCAAGAAATGTTATTTGACAGTTGCTGTACAACTAAGATCCTCTTCAATATCTATAGAAAGGTCATGGGAGCCTTTCCCTAAAGGACTGTTTTCATCCGACATGCTGACATTTAAGAAAGAGGGGTAATACACAAGAACATTTATGGGGTACTGAAATATCAAATTTGACAACTTGTCAACCATCTTTCATTCTGGAAAAATACTGTTAACGTCTTAAAAATAAACTGTCCTCTTAAAAAGTGAAAATGAGAGTTGTATTTCATTCTTATTTTGTCATTAAATATATATTAACAACCCAACCAATTGCCTATTTTAAATAATTATGAGTCTTCTAATCTTGCAAAACAAATAAATCCTTAACAAAAACCAGGGAACTGTTATTAGTCCCTAATTTTTGGTTTTTGTTCTGTTTTCCAGTTTTGAGTTTTCCTGTAGTTTGGTCTGTGCTTTGGCTTTTGAGTGTTTTTTCTTTTTGGATCATTCTTTTGTTTCCATGTTCTTAGTTATTTCCCTCTCCCTGGTATCTGTTCTAGCTGTATCTGTTCATTTCTGTGGTCTCGCCCGTGTCTCTCCTGCCTGTTCATTAGCTCCACTCCCTTAACCTGTGCTCCTGGTCCTCAGCAGCCTCCTCTCAGCGATCAACCTTTCCTGTATTTAAAGTCTGGTTTGACTCCCTTTCTGTCAGATCTTCAGCATTTGTATGCTGAATGCCACAGGTGTCTGAACGTCACCATTTTATCTTGTCAGGCTCTTTGCTCCCCAGTTTCACTGTTAATAGCTTTTGGTTCAGATTTCTGTTACTCTGAATCTTTTGTTTTTTACAGTTTAATTTACTTTCAGTACTTCCTTTCCCATTACCGATCGGTGCCTGGTCCTCACCACCTCCCCGGTAACCACGACAGAAACAGGTGGCAGAGCCTCTGCAGTTCATCCCAGGATTTGCATTTCCTTGACCTTTCCTTCGATACTGTATACTCTTCTAAGAAGCCATTTGTTGAAAAATAATGTTTTCCAAACACAGTTTATTCTACTGAGCGTCTCAGAGAGATGAGCTGCCAGACACAGAGCAGGCGAGGGTGATTGAAAGGGAAAATGACAGGCGTGGTACTGAGGGATAGACAGAAGGACAGAGGGAAGAAAAATTGCGGCTGGGTGGAACGACGGAATTGATTAAACCAGTTGAAAATACTTGGTTGAGAGGCCTAGAGACTTTTATTGTGCTGAAAAGCTGCGGATAAATGCGAGCCACAGATGAATGCCATCATCAACGGAGTGCCTTTAAATTGATTCGGTTTAAAGGTGCTTAGCGAGGGAGCAAGAAACAAAAGCGATACATGCAGACTAACAGACCACCGAATAGACACCTCGATTCACTTACTTCTCCACTCATTCCCATAGCATATAAAAAGGAAAGAACAAAACATGCTCTGATCACTAAGCAGAATATGTACCTTGTTTCAAATTAACACCTTCTGTCATATATACAATTTATAATTAGGTATTTTTCTGCCAAAAATATACCCTGATGCAATTAATCTAAAAGCTTTCTTAGAATGAAATAAATAATCAAATTCAGCTGGTATCTTTCACTGTACCTACTACAATCTAGTTTATACATACATACATGGGTAAGGTAGTTTGTTTAAGATGTAGCCCACCGCTGAACACAGACATTTATCACAAGGTTCTAAATCTCTTGCCATTTCCTCGTGTTGAATTCTTTTTTGTATTCACCTAGGGCTCTACCAGGTTCTTTTCCATAACATGCAAATTGACATCTTTCAGAAATAAGTGGTTAGTTCCTTCATTTTACAGACCTATTATTACTATCTGCATGATATGGGGAGAGAATTTTCATGTATAAAGTAAAGTATATTTAAGTATAACACAACACTGCTACTGTGTGAGGGAATGCATGGATAGAAAAAAACGTTTAGTTGAATTATTTGGAGACTGTTTGGAGGCGCAACAAGATCAATGTCTTTGTCTCGGTTGAACTGATGTGAACCTTTTTGTCTTCAAGATGGCTGATTTGGATATCGGCCCGGTTTGTTATCCATCCACAGAAGATGTTACAAGACAATCGAGGGAGAAAGATGAGGGTGGAGTTGATTGATCAGACTGCAGCTCTTAGTGACAGACTTGACACACCTGTCTAATTGTACTTGACAAGTTAGAATTAAATGATGGTAATAGTCCCAGACATGTCTTCCATCACAAAGTTGTGAGGTTTAATTCCAGGAACACATATCATGGCTTTGTAATAAAGGAGCTTAAAATGCTGAGAGGTCAGTTAAACCAGTGAAGAGCATTTTGGCAGAGGGAGGATGTAAATAAAGCTACAACCAAGTGATTGTCAAAACATTTAATTTATGACGAGAAAGCAACACTGTTTTACTTAAATGTAGCTGCTTGATGCATTATGCTGCTTCTTTGCATCAAGTTAATCTCTCATACAGGTCTCTTTGGAGATAGAATGAAATGAAACATTTTCTCATGGGGTCATTGTTTCATAAAGGAGAGCACACATTTAGCCTGGAGCCATCCAACGATTCCTCACTACCACAACATAATAGTAGAGCTGCTGGGCTGACAGTTTGAGGAAATTGTCTAAATCCTATTTTCAGGAAGAGTCCCTTGTCGGCCCGGCAAGAAATTGAAGCTCAGGCTCAAAGCAAAAACAGATTTACTACAGCAAACAAACTCAGCGTACCCCAAAGTGATGAACAGTATTTAGTGTAGACAAAGCCAAGGTTCTAAGGTAAAGACAGAAACCAAGAAAATAAACTCTAACCCTTGAAATAGACTAGACGATTTAACGATTTATTGAAATAAATGCTCTGAATATATGGTGAACTGCAACACCCCTGGGTGAAGCGATTTATACATTCTAAATTTTTGTGCAAAAAAAGTGAAAGTGTCTATTAGAGCAGCAATTTCCAATGAAGCTAGTCTCATTTCCATATTTTTCTGCTTCTTTTTTCAGACAGCTAAGAGTGATAAACAGATTTAGGACATGATGTGGACTGGTGGTCATTTAGAGAATTTTCAGACTATCATTCTGCGGTAATAAAATATTTTTTAAATCCCCTCAGTATGAATGACAAAAACGCCATTCAGGTCACACGACGTGCAGCTTGCGTCTTGCGATCCCCAGAGACAGCAACAGATATATTTCCGTTCTTTCAACCATGTATAGTGGGACGAAGACAGAGGTCCAGTTAAGTTGAGCTTTGATCTTAGCTCGATAACCTGAGTGTGCAACCGTGCTGACTGAATAGTGCTTTGGTGTTGGTTTCAACAGTTGGATCAAAGATGGACTAACGTGAACAATTAGTCAAAGCCTGTTCAGCTGTGTTAATTGCTTTGTGTGCGTAACTTCAGGCTGACCTGCGGGCCTCCTAGGAGCTAATGAGTTCATATGCAAATCATGTGGAGTAACTAACCATTCGTCACCTCTTATTTTCTTTCAAACAGATAGTATTATTCCACACACAAAACAAATGAAAAACAACACCCCCCCCCCCCCCCCCCCCGCCCCACCTTCCCACTGCACATAGTCATGACACTGTCTGTCTTGCGTATTTAATCTCTCCCATGATGATGTTAATTTGCTGTTGACAGAAAGGTGAAAAAGGAGTCACCGTAGGGGTGCTTTTAAGTCTGCACTAGCTCTCAGAGTGTAGAATGACTACACGCACACACGAACTCAGAAACACATGGTTCCACATACATGTAAGGTGCTTCCAAATGTGTAAGAACATAGAAAATTGGGGCAACAGATGCAGACTAAAAATGTTACACAGTAACATTCTCACAAAGATACAAATACAAGTACCTATCTATGTTTTATCATATCTTTAACAGCATATTTAAAAGCTACAAATAAATAAACATAATGTGTCAATTCACGTTATTTCTATAAGAACAATAGCAAATGAAAATACTGTATTTGTTCACACTGTGCAGCAAAACTGAATTGATATTGTTCTGCATTGAAATTAAAGAATTTAGAATCCCATCTTTGTATTAATCCGACAAAGTCAAACTTTAACAACTGTTAAAGTGATGTTTTAGCAACTTTCATGTTTGGATTTATTCTCATTATAATGAAGAAAAAGCCCCATCAGTTTAGGCGTAAAACCAGTGTCTTTGCATTTGAGGCCTGCCAAGTAAGGCACTAACAAGGCATTATGCATATATGTTTTGTGGTGATGAGGATTAATAGAAGAAAAAACCTTGATTACAAATTAGCAATTTCAGCCATTCAGTTTGTTCTGTGGGTACTTTTGGTGTGGATCTCTGACTGACCTGTTGACCTTGGTCTTACATACACATAAAAATCTTTAACACATCAACTAACAGGGAAAAAATATACAAATATGACCTCACCATAAATTTCTCCATCTCAACAAACCATTTTGTTGTGCTTCTCAGACACGTAAACTATGAAGAGTACAAAAGATTAATGCGGGGACAGTGATTTAAAGGTTAGAAAAATGTCTCTGCATGACCACCATCTTGTCTCACTTGCCATACTTTTGAAAACACACATATACATAAAGGAATGACCATCAATGCAGACAACTTGAGAATAGAAAAAAAGAAAGATTTAGATAACTTCTTGAACTATTTACACGCCTACATGGAATCAGTGGATTTTGTTCGCATTTCTCTAATATTCCTACAAACATGTATGAGCAGATGCTGAGGACGTGCATGTGTGGTTGTGTGAGTGTGCAAGAGAGTAGGCGAATATATGATCTTTGACATTAGGCACTGAAAAGAATGTCATCATGAAGAAGTGCTCACTAACGCATAGAGAGCAAAAAAAGAGTTCGACAGAAACCTCCACATGCACACCCACATAGTGCTGACACTCCAACACATACATAGCTCGATAGATAGAGATAGAAAGAGAGATAGTGATGAAAAACCATGTTGACAGAGAGACTGCCTCAGGCTGAGGATCAAGCAAACAATCTCTGTTATTACCGATGATGATGTGCAGTGCACTACGCTGCAGGGCCATACTTTAATTATTGAGCGCTTTGCGTCGCAGCCAGATTACATGCAACTTTTTTCGTGGCGCCTGTATAATGTTTTGAAAATGGTGCAAGTCAAAGTCATGCCAAAACGACATCTATTAATTTGATCCTTTCCTCACCTCGACACATCTTCATATTCATAAAAAATGGAAACTATGACAAATGGAACCATGACCTTATTCAAATTGTGATTAATTTTTTCCGTGGAATTAAAAGAAGAAGAAAAAAACGCAGTGCAATCAGTGGTGGTGGGTGAATAATCTCTACCCCCACTGAGAAGAGGGTGTGAGGGGAATGAGAATGCTCCTTCCAGTCTGGACGACTATTAAACGCTGACGTCCATTATTGTGCCCTCGATTCAGTGGCTGCCCAACAATTTCTCCTTCCTGTCTTGAATAACACTTCCTCACTTCCCATCGCCCCCTCATCCACATGCCTAAGTGACAGTTGCCGTGGTGATAAACGGCACTGACGAAGCACAGGAATTTGACAAAAGAATTGGATCAAAACAAGATAGTGTACTCTTTTTCTTCGTCATCTTATGCATAATTCTCATTTTCTCAACATTGTCATCTTCCTTTCCTTTTTCTTTCCTTTCCTTTTTGTGATCCATCTCTCTCACTGCATGTCCCCTCGATATCTGTGATGCCTATGATTCCAATGGTAATGACAGAGTAGCGTGGTGTGTTTTGCCCATGTGTCAGTATGTGTGTAAAACAGCAGAGCTATTTTTATGACTTATCTGACATGGTTGACAGGGACTAAATACTAATAAAGTAAGTGCATGGTGATTTCAGTAGTTAGAGGGGCAACATCAGGGCCTGTGTGCGCTTTAGATGTTATTGCTGCAGCAGGAAGTAATAATGACAGCGACTAAATTAATACACCATGACTCACCTAAGGACAGGAAGAAAAAGTGTGCTTAATACAATGGACTCAGAGTATTAAAATGTCTGGTTACATGTATGCATGCATTTTTGGTGAGAATACATTCTTCTTACTGAATATAGAAATAAGAAATGGGACAAGGAGCAAGAGACATCTGTATTACAGACAAAACACTTAGTAGTGAAGCGTACTATTTAATCAAATGCATAAGAATTTTGAGGTTGCTATTGCAAACTCCCCAACTGATGTATAGGTTGCATTTATGAAGTCTGGAGTTTTTCTGTGTAATTTTAACAATGGGCTTTTCTTTTTTTTAAAGACAGATCTGCCATGCAAGGATTGACAAATCTGATCTGCAGCTTTACCATGGTCATATGTGGCCATGTCCTAAATGCATACCTTTGAATCCTGAAACAATAAAACGTGAGATTATAATAAACTAAACCAATTCAATGGAACAAGAACATGGTTGTTTCATAAGAAAACATAAAAAGGCAGATACACCAGTTGAAATGTGAGCTGAACAGGAAAACTATTTACCTAAATGATGAAACAACTGCTCTGTATTAGAGAAAATGCACCCGTCCTGGAAGCAACATCTTGCAGAACTTGGGCTGTTTTCATAAACTGCAGAGGAAAGAAATATACCGGAATAATTCTGTGAGTGGCATGGAATGTAGCACCACTGCAGAGGTTCCAGGAGAGCTTGCTTGCTGAAAGAAACTACAATAGATTCTTCTTGTGAGAAGTTCAATGATGGCGGCTTCGATCCAAATGCCAAAACCTGCCTCCTTTTCACTTTCCAAGTATCAATATATATATCAGTAAAATGCTACAACAGGAAGACTGACTCTCTCTCACTCCCCCATTGGTATTCTTACAAGGACAGTACCTGAGAGTATTTCAGTCACATAATTTGACACCATTAGTATCTTCGACCATGGCTAGAAGACTTATTTTTACTTATTTACTTGATAGTGACTCATGTTTGTCTTTGTTATGACGGCTTAAAATATAGACCTACTTTGACTTTCGCCAGACTTTGAAAAGTTGAGGTGTAAAAGTCATTCACTGTACTGGTGTTATGAAGATAAAATTAGGTAAAGAGCAAAACTATTTGATTTGTTCAAGTGTTTGCAAAAGTGTTTGCAGTATTTCTGAGGTAAATATGAGCCTTTTAACACAGGTGCCTGATTCAAGTGGCCATTTAAGGCACTACAGTTTCGGCTGCTTCAACATGAGAGGTGACTGCTGTCTGCTGACTGCAGCAGAGGGGGCAGAACACAAAGTCAGAGAGAGGTAACATAGGAACTAGCCGAAAATATCAAAATCATACAGAAGCACTGGACATCAGTGTTGCTGGGTTGTGTAGGGAAGACAGTGAGTGTTGACCATGAAGTCATTCTGTGAATTAGTTTTTTCAGTCTGCTAATATGCAGTTTGCCTCACATGTTAGAATATTACCATTAGTTATGCGTGTCATTTGTTGCTGTTAAATGGAATGGGAGATGTACACAACTATGACACTCATATGCAATTATTTAGAGAATGAATGGTCCTTGGATCAAGCACTTGAGTGCTCCCTTTCAATCACATGTACAGTTTTTTAAATGCATACAACTTCCTGCAATAGTTCTTTTTTATGGCCAATAAACTATATACAAATGAAAATAAAATACTAATTTACGTGATTCCTTTTTACTTTCAGATGACTTAGGTCAATGAGGTCAAGTCAGAGATAGGAAAAAAAACAAGCTCCACAGGACTGCTAATAGGACAAATCTGCTGAAATTCAGGGGCATTTCCATGATGCAGTGTCAATCGATGCTTCTGCATATTAAGAGTGTCTTACTATTGCATGAAGCTTGTGGGAGCTTTGGCCCCATGTTGTGACATAATTGGAATCCAAGACGTTATCATACTGTGCTGTTACGAGTCAAGGATAGCAATGCACTTGGGAAATGTTTGACATTGGGATGAATATCAAAACCCTAGAATTTATTTTTAATGTCTTATTTCAAGAGGCAATGTAGATCTGCAGAAAAAAAAACTGGTTCAGTAACAGTTTTACAGAAATCAAGAAACTTTTAAAAAATACAACATCCTTGGTTCTTCTGTCTGTCATTGATGTGTAAACTCTGATATCCTGTCCCACAGTCACCAGACCAATGCCTTATCACAATTCTCAAAATACAGAGATGAAGAAGACTTTTCAAATCTATTGTTTTTTCTTTTAATATATTGAATTACGGTACTTAACACTACAAGTAGTGGTTTTGATCCTCTTTACTATCTTGATTTTACTTGGGACATAAAGGATGAAATCAAACCATGTATTTTGATTTCAATTCTTAGTTTCTCCTCTGCTTACTGATCCGTGTATCATGGGACATATGAATAACATACTTCAGATCAGCTTATTAAGGAGATGACTGATAAATAACGTTGTCTGCTTAATTCAGCAGGGACAAAACTTACTGATTTGTATATGGAAAGAAAGTTTCTAATTTACATTGACATGGACTTAAATACTGTTACATATAGTACTGTATCATTGTACCTCAAAATTGTATACCGGTGTCCCAAGCCCATGTAAGACCCTTGTCTTTTCTAACTTCAATTTTGCTTCCACACATACACACATTTGGTTAAACCTTTAAGTGTGTTTTTGTATCTTAACCATTTGAATTGATACCGTCACTGTGTCACAAAAGAAACATTACCCACATTATATCACAGTATGACAACACGAAGGGAAGTTATATTCTGTGGTGTTTTTACCCCCCATGTAACATAGGACCACACATTGTTATTTACCCATGTATCAGTTTTGTTTATTTTTGTATCATCCAATGGGATTTTTTTGTTTTTTCAAAAATAGATTAGTAACATCCACTTTCGCCTGCAGAGGGGCAACAGCAGACCTGGCTTCAAAGTACTCAGAGAACATCATAGGAAGTCATCAGGCCAAAACACTAACTATTGGGATCTGATGGCATTTTTGGGAATTCATCTCAAAGGGCTGTGTTGGATAATGTCCCAGTATCTGGCTTAACTGTTCATAACTCTTTTGGTGGCGTTAAAAGGGCTTACAAAGATAACCATCATGTTTGGTAAATGTGTACCATTAGATTAACGGTTCAAAAAATGTGTCCCTTTGTCATAAAAGGGCCATTTTCATTGTTCTCCTTTATCTATTATGCTGTGGTACCTGCACTAAAATCAATTCATTCCCCAATCAAATTTCAAGGAAGAATGGCCTGGCTAAGTGAGAAAGAAAAAAAATCTGATCCAGTCCATCTGCTCTGTTTGCTTCTTTCATGGAACCCTATGAACTGCATTTTGCAGAGGAAATGATCCCCATTACTACGGTAACATTACAAAGTTAAATGTTAATACAACAGCTATATAGTCTAACATGAAAACAAGATCCAGCAGAGAATATTATTCTCATTATTTCTACCCCCTTTGGCTAATTAAAAACAACAAAACAAAAAAAATGGTTATTAAATCTTAAAAATATGCAAAACAGTGGTTCCAGGAAAGCTTTGTATTGTCAGTGAGTAAAGACGGGATTACATCAGCAATTACTGTTGCCAAAACACGTCCAAACTGCCTTGTGTCCACGTACAGCCTTTGTTTTATTCTGATTTTCCTTCTCATTAAAAGCTATTTTGCCACATCCCAATGTGGCAAAATAGTCATCATAATAGGTGAGTTAGAATGTGAAGTCATACAGGTCTAGACTGAAAAATAAGATCACTTATTTAGTTTTTGGACTTTGGTGCTAATGCAGAACTGTGTAGACATTCAAACTGCTATTAGGGCAACTGTGCAAAAAGAGTGACCTAAAAACTCAATAGATTAATTTTAACAGGGTTCAATGCTCTTCAGTGTACCCAAGATGAATGGCTTGGTACTTGAAGAGGGTTGTTTCATAGATAAGTAGAAGAATGGTGCAGGAAAGAGTGATGAAGAGGGGCAGATTTGGACATTGATAGCTGAGAGACACAGACGTTGTGAGAGAGGAGCATATAAAACAGATGGGATGAAAACACTGAATGTGTTATATTTCAGAAAATAAATGTGTAGGAGAGGGGGGGGGCAAAAAAGTTAAAGGAGAAGAGAACATATGGGACAAACAGCATGCCGAGTTGAGTGAAATACAAGATGAACAGGGAGAAAAGAGGAGGGAGAATGAGGCATATCGGGCAAAGATCTGCAGTTGAATAGACAGGAGGAGGAGAACAAAGAAAATATGAAAAGGCAAGTGCCAAGTAGGAAAGTCAGATAGAGGAACAAGGACAAAAATTGAGTTGAAAAAAGGGGGACAGACAGAGGAGATAAAGACAAGAAAAGTGGGGAGATGGAAAGGAAGGGAGAGTGGTCCTGATAGATGAGTAATGTCAGGTTCATTTCCTGAGGAGCAGAAGAAGACAAAGCCCGTTTAATAACCGTCACACACGCACCTCCGGGACGCTCAGCGACTAAAAGCAAACTGGACATAAGGTGCTGTTTTGATAAAAGGTGTGGGAGTCACAGAGTATGGCTAGAATAGACAACGCGCTCTCTCGTTTTGACTTGATTCAATAGGGCAGGCCTGTTGTTAAGCATACTGCTTTTGGCTTCGTGAGGTGTGTCTGTGTGTGTGTGTGCGTGGTTGTATGTGCTTACTGTGCTCCTCCCAGGTGCCTGCAAGTTTAAATGCATTTGATCTGAGGCAGAAATGTGATTTTGTCAGCATAGTAATAAGGGCTCGTAACAAAATAGCATAATAAAACGAGGTAATGTGATCATGATTATTATATTACAGGGAATTTCTGTTTGCTTTGTCTCTGCCTTCCTTTTTATAGTGATCTATGTGCGCAGCTGCTGCCAGTCTGTCTGTGTGCATTTTATGTGACTTGTAACTATTCTTCAGACCATTCTCCAAGAGAGCTGTACAACTGATGTAATCAAGGTTAATCAATGGCCACCTGTCTGCTATTGGCTAATCAATGCTGGGGTAAACATTATGATATGCTTTTCGGAAGAAGCAAATCAGTGACTGTAAAGGCTTGACAGACTTGTGACTGTAACGCAACGGTGGCTGCATGATATATGAACAAACAGACAAACAGAAACAGGGAGATGAACCAAAGAGGGCTCAGAGACACTTTAGACGGGTGCCAGAAATAAACCAAATAGATCCCAGATCAAAGGATCAGGAAGAAATTGACTGATCTCTTCATACTAATCCCCTGCTCTTCTATCAACAGGGTTATGCCTTGTTTAATATCAGAGCCCTTTTTACACGTAGACGACAGGTCCAAATTTTCAGATTTATCAAAAGGGTACGTGAGGATAAGTATGTCTGCTTGGATGCGTATTTTACCTCCAACAGCTCCTTGTCTGGTAAACGTCTGAAAAGGAGCGTGTGTAACAGCAGCTGGTAAAGCAACTGTCAGGTTCAATTTCACAGTGAATGTGCATGCTGATATTTCCTGCCTTTTCTCCTACAGGTACATTGCCTTCCACTCATGTGCCAATACGGCAGATATATCAAAACAGATGAAGGACAAATATCAGCACTGTAGTATAATCAGACCAGTTTTTGTCATTCCATTCTCTCCATCAATGCATGACTCTATTGTGTCTATAATGATAAAATATTTTCTGACATGTTTAATTTCATGAATGGCATCTTATTTACCCAAAAACTGTAAAAAACACAAAAAGGTCTTAATTTCTTTCCTAGTGAATATCAATTCAGTTTTATAAACTTGATATTAAGTGTATTTTTCCATGTATAATTCGAAATTGGTAGTCATCAGAGGGAGGAACATCTTTCTAACAGGCTGCTTGCTTTTGTCAGGTAGAAGACAGGCTGTTGCATATTTAAACATCTGCAGAGGAGCTACACCTTGCTGACTAAGAGAGGAGAATCGTTCGAATCAAATGGTGAAGTGTGATTTGTTTTATTGCACTGTCAAGCGACACAAAGTCTAATTTTAGGATTTTTATCTACAAAATAAACAATATGTTCCTAACAAAGGTCAGGAAACTTCTAATTATTTTCACAAATAAATGGGCTGTATGATATTGGGAAAAAAAGAAAAAGAAAAAAGGAAAAGCTCTATGTTCTCATTCACATAATACTGCATAGATGCATGAATCAAAGGCAGCATTGGGATGTGGTGTAACGGGAATTCTTGGACACATGTTGCAACTCGGTAGTGCATTATATACTCATGCTACGGTGCACTCGCAGTCTTTCTAAAATACATCAAGGCAAAAGTAAGAACAATCTTGTGGTGAAAGATTTAACATGAAGGAGGAAGGTTTCTCAATGCAATACAAACCTCAGTTTGAGTGCGTTGCTACCAAGCTGTTCTGTTCAGTTCTGACTTCTCAGAAATTAAAGTTGAGTTAAACTTTGGATTTCTAAAAGGCATTAAGGGACCTGAAGAAAATCCTTAATAATTAAGGGCTAGCTTTAAGATAAATAGGGTTTTGCCAAGAAGGGAATTCTTGGAATTCGTTCAATATTGCCGTCTGATGAAACTCTTTTCAACTGTAAGCGAGATACTTCCTTTACAAACAAGAGGAAGACTGATGTATATTCTCTGTAGTGTTTGGTTTTTACTTAATGAAGTCAATGATGTGATAGCTGTGTGCCTCATTTCATTCCAAGGCCTTTAGAAACAATGTCTTTTTTTCCATTTTCAATAAACCCATGCTGTGCTTATTTAAATGCTTACAAGATTAGCAACAGCTAAATTAATCTACAAAAACTAAAATGTTATTTTCTGAGAGCACGATCAAAGAGGAGACAAAACTGGGAAAAATAGCGTTCAGTAAACTCAGCAAGACTGCAGAAAATAGACTAACTGCTGAATCTTAACTGAAAACATGGCAGTGATACAATCTAACAAAACATAATTGTACAGTAAGGTTATGCATTTTGGCATATTTTCTTCCTTTATTATGGATTTTAAAAGATTTTCAATCATATGTAGATGAAAACAAAAGTTTTTAAAAAGAAGATTTTAAGTAATATGTGTTGTCAGGTTTAAAAGAAAATGCTACATTATGAGCAGAATATGAGACTAAAGACCAATTTTTTAAAGGATGCTGTTATTTGATGCAACAGCCGTAAGTCTGTTTGGTTCCAGAGAGAATATTCTGCCTACGTTTAATTTCTGATTATGCTCATATTAAATACTGTTGGTTTCACAGGGTAGTTGATGACTCACCACAGGTAGACAGACAGCTTAAAAATTATGACACATACCGCTCAGCGAGGAGACACAAAGGATTTGAGTGTTCTGCATTACAAAGAGGAGGATAGTACAACATTGTTCCGTTTCAAAGGCTCCCATTGTTCTGTCTTTTCATGAGCTGTGTGCTCTTTTTTACCCAATGACATGCCCTAAATTGAGTTTAAATTTGCCTCTTATCTGGTGTTTGCACTTAAAGTTTAAACATAGACTTCAACAGGCCATCCAATTCTTTATGACAAAAAAAAAAACAGGAAAAAAAAACGATTCAATGGTACAATAGTGCACATGCTGGTATGCATGTCACCCAATATTTTCCACAAGGGAAATCAGGACAAAAAAGTGATTTTTCTTTCTTTCATTGCATCTATCCTTATCAGTCTGAAACAATGGCATGTAAAAGCGGCATCTAAAAGAAAACTTGAGGGATAATAAATAAATCCACATAGACGTTTCCCTTTCTGAATGAATATCAACTCCATACACCAGGTGCACAGACAGACTACATAACTCTAGATCAATTTTGTTGTTGAAGAAATCCAATGCTCACACTCAACCCAAAAGCATTAATGAAGCTAACAGCTGCTCAACAACAGCAACGGAAGTTACGGTTTTATCAAAGGAATTCAAAAGCTGCGCAGTTATTAGGCAGCTATATTACAGAAATAATTAGGTTAAAAACCAGTAAAATAACTCCATTGCCACCTTGAAAATATATATGCATGCAGGCAACTGCCTTTTCTCAAGATGCATCGAAAAGAATATACACATCATAAAAAGAAACAGCTGAAATAAGAAGCTTCTCTGTACTGACATTTACTATGTGATGATGATCATTATGATTTTACTTAAAAATTGCCCCCCCCCCCTCCAAACACTCTCCAGAAGAATTATGCAGGTTCTCTTCATTTAATCCAATTGATTAATTCATCACATTTAATTTGGTAATTTATTTCCGATTGTGTATGATATCACAGCCACTGGAAAGCATTTAATGAAATCAAATTATGGATGTGTAATTGCATGAGTGTGACAGCAAAAAAGGGTTCTTCTGTTTTCCTGCACAGGGTCAAACAGGATTAGTCAAGGCTTCAACACATTAGAGGGGTATTATGCCATTCAGCCTCTGCAACATCAGTCCATGACCGTTTTGCCTGCCGTCAACCGGAGAAGTTCACTTCTCCTTAGTTTCAATTTCAGTCAAAATCTTCTGTTATACTGGTCTGGTATACATCTATTCACACAATCTGCAACGAGTAGGGTTCAAAACAGACCGACCTGCCCCTAGGCATTAAGGCACAAAGAGGAGAGATGGACAGAGCGCCAACATCACACTGACATTTTAACTTGAGTTCAAGCGTCACTGAATGACACATTAGACACAAACACTGAGCTACGCCCCTGTCAAGCGGTTTGGCAGTTACACACTTCACTGTGGATAACAGCCCGTACATGACATGGAATGAGTCTCCAGAGGACAGACAGGCAATTATGAGTAGTTCAAGAGTATCCATTTTACAAGAAAACGTGTGTCAAATGTTGTATGTCCGTACAGTTAAAGGAGACAAAAAAGGAGATCAGATAAGACACAGACTATGCTACAGGAATGCTAAAGTAAAGCTGCAATGGAGAGAATCTTGCAGGACATAATGTGAAGGAAATTGCGGACCTTTCTGCTGCTGACAAGCTGTACCCCAGAAAAGCACAGACATGTGTCAGTCATGATGAAAAGCATTCACTTGTAAACAAGGGCCAACAGAAGGTTAAAGGCAACTTGAAAAATAACTATAAAAGCTCACAAATAGGATGTTTTGTTGGCATTCATTTTTATTTCATTAATCAGCTATGATCTGTTTCTGTAAACTAATGCAGGTTGTGTTTGTTATGATGATTCTTTTTCAGTTCGCTGCTCCCGATCCTTGAAATCATTCTTTACGTTTTCAGACTGACACGTCTGCCTTTCAAGTCCAGATTACCTGCATCCATGACGCACAAGTCTTTAGTGTGCTGTTTTTTTCATCCTTTCAAAGTCAGTGTGCATTTTTCTTCTTTCATACCGACTAAAACTACTGTGAGTCACTTTGGATTAAAAGGTTTGTTTTACAATTTCCAAAGTGGTTTATTGATGTAAAAACTTTCAAAAACACTTTTTCTTATGTAAAGTAAATACTGTTTGGGGTATTTGAAATTCCCCCAAAATCAGAAACAAGAATGAAAGTTAAGATTGATTTTTAAAATTGAATCCAAACAGAAGATAAGTAAAACCTTCAAATAAGTTGATTGCAACACCAATTTATAACCACAATGGATGTCCAAAAGTGCTGTGATGAAAACATAAAACAATCAAGACAAAGTTATTACTCGCATATTGTACTAGGAGTTTGCTTTTATTGAGAGAAGAATTCCAGTATTTTCACCCATACTTTTCTCATTTTTATGTATCTTTGTTCTGTTATTTCTTTGTGAATTCTTAAACTATTATCATGGTCATCTGGGGCTCTAAACCATTTGTGATGTGAATCAGTGTGCCTTGAGGTGAAAGTATTTTGCTCACTCTGTGTCAAAGCACAAGAGGAGAGCTGACCTCAGTCTGCAGCTGTGTGGTGGGAGACAGCTGCTGCACCCTCAGGATCAGACTCTTAATAAAAATGCTAAAGGTTGCTTTGCTGCTGGTGCTCATCTTCAGAGAAACCTTCATGCAACTCAAATGCCAATGCGATGCCTCAGTGCACTTAGTGGCATGTTCTCCTGCCTTGGAAACTCTGATGAGCTCCCACAATGTGCACTGAACTGTGACACAGTGACAGGCCTTCCTTTCCTCTGTGACATTTCGTATGACGACTGGGACCAAACAAATAAACTTTCAGCAATTTAAAAACCAAAAAAGACGACACAGTGACAGAGTTTGAGATTGATGCAGGTGTGTATCTTTAACTTTCCACCTGATGCTGAAACTGATTATATTTATTTGTTCCGTACATGACATGACATTTTGTTTGCATCATATTAAAGATGAGGCATCTGTAATCTAGATGCTGCTTGGAACCATTCAGTTTTCATAAACAAATTGTTTCCTGCGCTGTTTAGTGAAGTAACTTAGTATTAAGTTCTCACAACTCTACAAGAAAGAGAATTTAAGAGAAAAATTAAACTAAATCACTAATCAAGCAGGAGAGGATGCAGCTGCCATTGAATGTAGTGAGGAGGAGCTCCAGCAGACAATTAAAATGATAATATACAATTACAATCAGGAAAATAATCATTATAGTAAGTGATAATTATCATTAATTCAAGTGCCTGTCAGAAGACAGCATGTCAAATATGGTTTTATGACATTTATTACACTTCAAGTCATCGCCATGGTAACACTGCTTTCTTTTTTTACTAGTATATGGAAAATCATGGAATCCCACGTCAGAAAGACGTTTGTGATACGGATGCTATAAGAGCTTAAGGTACAGTAAATGTACAAAATACATTATATTAAAATATACTTTGTGGTTTTCGTATTGAGTACTATCAGTAACCAGCCGAACAGAACTGTTACCTATTTGATAATAAGACATCATGGTCATCTAATGTACACCAAACCCCTAGATCATATTTGAATTATTCAGACAATCCACTTTTAAATCATGTTCAACTGTGTTATATTACAAAATACTCTATTTTAAGTAAACTATGTTGTTGGGATCTTTTATGAATGGCACATGTACATCAATGTCCTGCATGCAGAACACAGCTCATTTCCATGGTCCATAGAGATACAGAGGCTCATGCTTCCTTTTCAGTTATCTGTCAGTTTCTCCATTGGGATATCTAAAAGCCAGTTGCATGTCTCTGTGTATCTCTCTTGATGCCGAAGGGCTTTTAGAGTAAAAGGTGCACAGGCCTGATGGAGTCTAACCTCTGTGCCTATGGAAAGTTTTAAGTGTAAGATGTTTATTTGTGGGTAAGTGTATGTGAGGGCAGTGTGTGTGTGTGTGTGTGTGTGTGTGTGTGTGTGTGTGTGTGTGTG
>JABUIW010000037.1:6128425-6140721 GCA_013363375.1 Menidia beryllina
TCTTGCTGGGAGGCGACAGTGCTAACCACCACACCACCGTGCCGCCCTCCATCTGCAATTCTCTCAAGCATATTAAAAGAATCAGTACAGTTAGTGAACAACATGATGGCTGACACATAGCTTATGGCCAGTGCATCACCAGACGCCTCAGTAGTAGAATTGGAAGTAGCCTGACAGAAGGCAAAGTCAACAGGATTTGACAGACAAACACTTCATGGCACATCAGATCCAAAGGATTTTCCTCAGCTCCGTTTGCTCTGCACGGTTTTGATTTAACTGCCAAATTTGAGATTGTGCAGCCTTGCAGATAACAAGAAAGGGAAGCCCTGCTGTTCACTCACATCACGCATGTTCAAAACAATCACAGCTTCCTGCTCTCGCCTTCTCACAGAGCTTAGCTTTGATATGTCTTGGAGCTCTTGTCTTAAATGCTGACATTATTTTTCATGTTTTACTTCCTCATAAAAAAATCAGCAGATCCCCCACCCAAAAAACCCAACAAGTTTCCTCTATATCTGATACTGTCGCTGTACTTCTTTGAATAAAATATACAGAGTAAATTATGAACAAACAACCGTATTTATTAAAACAGTTCCTGAAATGGTTGATGTTTGAACTGGGATGGTGTGATGCAGGGATGCACACATACAGATCTACTTTATCTGAGGTGGCTTTCTGCACTCATCTGGCGCTGTCAAAAATAAATAGATCAACATGAAATGTAGGCTACTCTTGGCATTTCACTGCCTCAAAAAACACAAAGATGAAAACAACTAATGCCAGTCTCCATAGTTAGTGGTTGCAATTGATCTTTTGTGATGGGTAGAGGAAAAATGCAAATACACTTGAGGAGTAGTTAACCGGCCTCGCCATGCAGCCAACAGCAGTGCTAGCTATGGTTCTGGATGCTACAGCAGAATATTTTTTTTAGCAAAGAAAAAATATAAATAAGAATCTGTGAATAGGAAATTTAACCACAGGATGGACTACTTTCCAAGTGAAACCTTCATATAAAATACACAGCTTTTAAATACTTGGTGTTCAGTCACAAGTAGAAAACTCAGTTCTTTCCCCACATGATTATTTTATAACTCCAGATCACAGGGATTTCCAACACCACCACAAATAAGATCCCTCTGTTGATTAAAGTAGGTGAGTTCTGTTGTGTGCTGTCAACAGTTTACTAGGGATGAGATCATTTTGTTGTTTTTTTTCTTCCAAGTGTGGCACTTAGAAAAGGTAGAGACAAAGCAGGTCAACAAAATGTGATACAGGGCATTATGAATCGCCAGAAGAAAAAAAAAAGAAAAGAACTAGAATAATTAAATGCTTTTGAAAATAGCCTGCACATGAGAGCAGTGAATGGTAAACAGGTGCAAGTAAACTGACAAGATTGTGTGAACAGCCTCACGCAAAGCTCTCCTAAGTTACTTCAACAACCAAGAGTCTCTTTTCTCTTTCAGTTAATCTTTCTTCTGTCCTACCTCTCTGTCAGCTTCCGACTCCACCTCTCTTTCCACTTTTATTCTCCTACTTAATCCTACATCTTCATCATACCATACGTACACTTACTGTTTAATAACTTAAAGATGTGTCACACTCCTGTACACACCCTGACTTCACACTTCATGAACGAAGTCTGATGTCAAAACAGACGTCATGGCCAGATTAGCAAAATAATAACATTGGATTCAGAACCTACCCTCCATGAAAACGTGCCAAGGATAGATTATAAATTCTTATCATCACTAAACAGCATATTTACCTCTTGCCTCTAAATGCTTAAAGGCACAAGGATGCAGAAAGGTAAACACTGCTGAAAGGTTAAAAATATATATTTTGGAACAGTATTGGCATTATTTACAGAAAGCTACAATTACTTATAATAAATTCAAATGTCTTGTCAAATGAAATGGTCTAAACTACCTTCCTCTGTTGTACATAGTCCCATTACATCAAAAATTACTTTTTCCATGGTTCTTTCCTTCTTCATTTTCCACTATAAACAACATGGGCGGAATCAGCTGTTTATCATCGCAGCGTGCGTGAAGCTGTGGTGACAACTTCCCTGTGACTGTGCTTACTACTTCACAACGATTTAGCAGATGCTTTCTCCAACGCTACTTACAAATGGTATAAAAAAAAAAGAAAACTGAGGGGGTTCTTACACTCAGTGGGCTGGTGGCAAGGTTTTCTTATGGAAGTAATCATCAAGACTCAGCTTTGTTGTATTTTCTTCTGCTGGAAAAAAAAGTAAATTAATACTTGCATTACGTATTTAGGGATTGGAGAAGTTGAGTTTATTATATTTTGCAGTATTTTTGGGGGACAATGCATCAAACCTCTACAGTTACATATGCCATTTTTTGTAACCATTTTGTGAGCCGAGTTTCGCAAAAAATCTTCGAGCCGTTTCAAAATCTTTCCATGCAAAAAAGATCATTCTGGGTTTTCCTCATACTACATTTCTTGTGAGCATAAATTGTCGAATCAGCATGCAGCCTCATTCCGAGGAAAAAAGTCCATATCCCATTCCTCCTGACATGGTAGGCCTGACCAGATAATATACCGTAAGGTCAAATACTGCAAAGAAAGAAATGCCACACAGTTTATTTCACCATCATCGCCCAAAACTTCACCAGTTTGTCAGTTGATTGTAGAATCTTGTAGAACACAAGGTCTGTCTCACGTGACACAGCAATGAATGCAGCCCAATGGAAGACGCATAATATAAGGCCCAAAATGTTAATATTGGATTTTAACCTGACAGTTTGTTGCTAACGGCCTAAGCAGCTTTATCAATTGTGGGTTGTCCCTCATAATTAATCTTTGTTTTTAAGAACCTCCATGTAAAAGGAGCCAATAAATCATGATATGCTCAGCAAGTGAACACACTGTCTGTGCACTAAGGCACAGCTCCTTGCCCTCTCTGGAGGGAAATCGTAAACAAATCTCTGCACAATTTACAGATCTATGGGCACGGACTGCAAAATAGCTCATGAATAAATGGTGGCAAGTATGACTGTGGATTTATGTGTAGCTTTTCTTTTCTCTGCTTATCACAGGTCAATCAGTAGAGCCCTGTTGTTCTCCCTATGAAAATGATGAATACCATTTTGATTCTGACACGCAGTGGCACACTCATTCACACAACAAATTGCTCTTTTAAAAAGTCAGCGTAGTAGTTTGCACAGTGTTATTCTGAAAATTACATGTCTAGCGTGTGTTTGTGACACTTAATTCCTTACTGCTATCCCGCTGCACAGAAGGGCCCAGCTATTCTTTCAACTGCAGGCAGTTTGTAAACACATTTATATCACTTTATATGTCCTCACTGCAGAGACCTAATACCCCCGCATCCATTTTGTTCTGCAGCTCATACTGTAAATAACTATAATTATAGACAGTTAAGTCCTTGCCTAAGCAATCTGTCTCCAAAACAAAGCCATCAAAAGAGCACTTCTCATTTGAAAGCTTAATTACAAAATGCATTACTCAAACAATGAAATGTTCCTTTTCACTTTAATTTGATGCAGAATACTGAATCAACGGACAGGAGGAAGATGGCATCTATAAGCTACACTGTGGCATCTTGTATGCGACACGCAACCAAGAGTTACTATTCTGGGCCTCTGGAGAGTTGCAGAGAGTGAGTGCGTCACAGGTTGAACTGGTTCAGTCTTGATGTCGAATAGGTCATGAGAACACAGTGGAAACATTTCTGCTATTCAAATATTCCACCCAAGGTCTACAATGATCACATTCATTTGTTAATATGCAAGAAAAAAAGTGTTTGGAGTCGTCCCTGGTTGTCAAACTGAAATGTCAGATTCTGTTGTATGTCAAAGCGATTTTATGCTCATGGGTCTTTTCAGGTGCGTTTTATGGAGTTTAATTTTACAAGCACAGCATACAAGAAACCTAACCCCATCGCGTGCAAGTTCAGTGAAGTGATGACTAAATGAGAACTATGAATTACAGTAGACTTAAACGCCCATCAAAACAATCATGTACCTCAAGGCTACCTTTCTCCAAGTATCAAAGAAAATGCTTTGTGCCGTTTCCTATTCACTGGCTTTACTATATTTGATCAGGATTACACAACTCGTACAAGTATGAAACTACAGTCTTTGTGCATTTAATCAGACAATAAACCAATTACACATCCAGATTTATTGTTCCATTTTCACTCAAACTGTTCACATTGTTGACTATACAGACATCAATGGATGCACATGCCCTCAAACACATCATACAGTAAACAACAAGCTTCCTCTCATTACACTGAATGGATGTACCACAAAGGAAAGTAAAGGTGTGTGAGTCTCTGCTCTCTTTGTAAACACAGAGGTGGTGTTTGGAGCGATAAGACTTCCGGTCCTGTGTTGGTTTAGTTCCTGTGTGACACTGGAGATAAGCGTGTGCATACACAAATGTGTTAATTTAGCACATACGATATGGTATATCACACAGACACAAACACCGAGGAGGACACACTGTTTAAACCTAAACCTGATGCAGCAAAACTTCCATTACACATGCACAGGCAAACAATGAGTAATACTACATCCTCAGATGCAAACACACTAACAGCAGTGGATGTGTGTGTTATATCCTGACTGGAAATCACCTCAGAACAAAAGCAGTTTATGACACAAAGCTAGCACACGTGACATGAAAACGGTAAGACATTCAGATCATCTCATTTGAGATCAAAACCTTTTTTTAACCCTATAAAGCTGGACACAAGAAAAAAAAAAATCGAAAAAAAAAATATTGTCCTTTGTCAAATAATTAAACACATATGGCAGAGAGAAGAGGCAGTTGAGCTGGCTCGGGCATCTGATTAGGATGCCTCCTGGTCGCCTCCCTGGTGAGGTGTTCCGGGCACATCCCACCGGGAGGAGGCCTAGAGGAAGACCCAGGACACGCTGGAGGGACTATGTGTCTCGGCTGGCCTGGGAACCCCTCGGGATCCCCCCGGATTTGCTGGCGGAAGTGGCCAGGGAGAGGGAAGTCTGGATTTCCCTGCTTTGGCTGCTGCCCTCGCGACCCAACCCCGGATAAGCAGTATAAAATGGATGGATGGACGGATGATATTTATGCTGGCTTGAACTGGTAAACATATTTTCCTTTTACAAATTGTTTATGGTGAGAATCTTCTTTTCTCAAAACGCATACCTATCTATGGCTTCATTTCAGACAGGCTGACATTAAATGTTCAAAAAAGGAGCCGAACCAAAACCTTCCATATCCCAAACCATAGCTTATGAGACAGGATATTATCTGGCTTATACCATGGTCCCTTGTTAAACACGAATCATTAAGATTCTCATGGGGTTTGAAGAGAAAAAAAATTAATCAAGACGCAATCTGTGCAGGCAAAGAAGAAGAAAATCTCAACCATAAAGTCTGGAGAGGATTTTGCAAAAAAACAGAGGTGAACAATTCTGAATTCCAAAAGTAAACAAAAAGACATGAATAACAAATTAAAAGGCGGAGGGAAACAAAACATAATACAAAAGAGAAGGTGAGAAAAATACCAGGGGAGGAGGAGAAGGTCACAACGAAGTTTAATAAGCAATGGCAGAACAACAAAATGAGAACACACCAACACATTCATTTAAACACACACACACACACACGACTCAGACAGCATACCAAAATAAATGGAGCGGTGAGGAAGGTTTCCAAAGAGACCAGAAGACGAAAGCATGAGATGAGGGCTAGCAGCACTGGCACAGGACATCCATAAACACACACCTTTATCTGCACGCTCTGCGATTATACACACAAGGACATTCTGACGTTTAATCCATCACCTTTTACAGTGCTAACATGATTTTCCATGGCAAGGTAATTAAGAAGATTTGTCATTTGTCAGCTCTTTCCCCCCCTTTTTCACTCAATCACCCACTCCCTGTTGCTGTCTGAGTCACTTACAAAGGTTCAACCTAATGAGTCCAGTTCAGTGTTATCTCTTTAACACCATTCAATTCATTTACAGCAATGAAACACAAGACCTTCTCAAGGGAAGCACGTGCGTGCGTCTAATAAAATCTGTTCTTAAGCTGCCAATTGCACCCTTCATACATATGGCGTGAGCAAATTACTTTCGACTAGATTTTATGCTCAGCAACATACGTGGACAGGAATGCACTCTCGAAATCTGTGTGCATGCGTGTCAGAAAGAGGCAGCGAGAACGAGTGCCTGTCTGAGCACGACTTTGGTTTATAAAGAGCTACAGCATCCGACATAATCACTGATACCAGATAGCATTTGAAGAAAAAGCTGGGGGAATGACAGAAGGTTAATGAAGGTTGATAACAACCCACAATAATCATTTATCAGCGGTCATATGCACACAGACGCATATAAAATGTAAAAATCACATTTTAATAGCGAGTTCAAAGGCTTTATGCTTCAAAGTAATTTGTCAAGATTAGCTTTCTACAAAGGACAAGTCACTGATATGCATTCAACTGACATTTTACACACTCGGTGCCATCTATTATTAATAGCTGTCATGCAACTACGGACATGGGGGGGCGGGGGGGCGGAAATGGGAGATTGAGAGAGAAGTGTGAAGCAGCAAAATGAATTAACTGGACGATTCATGGGATTCTTAAATGGCTTTATTCATCAGGAGTCGTAGTTACAATGCAGTCTGAACAAATAAATGTGCTTGATCATTGCACAAAAAAGGCAGCTATGAGATGTAACTGGTTATCGATAGAAGATAACCTATTCATATGTGGGATGGCATATGCAGTATGTGACAATTGAACAGTTTCCATGTCTGCTTAAACTGGGCCGGTGCTTTACAACGAGGTATGTATGCTTAAAACTAGAGCCCAAATTGCTGACCGGATGGGAGAATGGATCAGGACGGAAACCACTGGATGTCCACTGTGATGTCCTGTTGTCGGTCAATTAAGTTTCTACCCTCTCTTCTCTAATGACTGTATATCCTTCCTGTTGGAAAACTGATGGAAGCTGGTTTCGCAGCTGGTTTCACAAGATCAACACGGCTGCCATTCACACATAGCCATATATTGATACACATGAACACACACCGACAGGAAACAATCTGGCAGCTCACTGGGTTAACTAGTGGCTACTGGGCAATACAGCAGACTGTAATGGCCATCTCGTATCTCCTTCATCTTAGTACAAACACCATCCTTTTAACACATTGCATCAATTATAATAGGTGACACCAACAAAAAAAATGCAGCACAAAAATGTATTTCTGTTTAGCTTTAAAGGCTTCAAACGGAAATAGTCCTCAAAAAAAAGATACCTCAAATCCATTTCCAAGTAAAAGAGTTTGACCACAAACTCCACGGAGAAGCCGTCCAAATTAGACATGCTTTAATTCATTTAAACACGCTACATAAATGCGTCAAACGGAGACCGTGTTTAGACCATACAGCAGATGCATGTGAAAGCAGATTTCTAGGGTTGATTTACACACAATATTCAGCAAAGTGAGGGTCAATTTACATATTTACTTATTGTGACTGACAGAGGCGAGGATCTGAGTTCATGAACACTGAATATACAAGACAACTTTTTGATGTTCTATTCGGTAATTTTCCACAGGGGAGAAAGGCCAGAATATTTATGCCACATGTCAATTCAATGGTGTCAAAAGGAAAAAGCACCTGTAAATCTTTTTCTGAGATTTGAAAAAATAAATCCTTCAACATCGTACAGTAAAAATATTCTATGAAAATAGTCCTTCAAGTAGTGGAGCTAAAAATAAAAAAAGGCGGAATAAAAGTAGGCTGCCCTAAAATGAATGAGACCTAACATACAAATAGGACTCATCTCATTCGCTTTCAGTGTTTACATAATCTGAATTATGAAAGACTGTTTTACTGCTCTGAAAGTAGCTGACTGTCACCACATTTTCGTAGTGGTGGAGGAAAAGAAAACCACTGGAGAGCAGCAAAAAAAGCTGTTATTTAAAAATCATGACAACTCTCAGGGCTATTATCAGTTCTTTAAAAAGTCTGCAGTTAATACGTTTTGCAGTAATAAAAAGACTTCTATTATGTGAACTACAGATGAATGCCCATGAGAGACATTATGGGTCATGAACTTTCAGCCGAGTTGTAACCTTGTGGAGAGATTGTGTATATATGTGTAATAAAGTGAAGAGCTATGTAGCTCAAACTAAAAGTCTTTGAGAATTTGGTCCATTAGTGTGTATGGGGCAGTAACTAAAACCACAGGGGGAAAAAAAAGACAGCTACACAGAGTGAGTTCTTTCATGTTGTGAGAAGTCCTTGCTGCATCTGGTATTGGAAATAGGAAATGATATTTTTAGGAGACTTTTGGCTGTGTTATCCAGTGTCAGAAAACTATCATATGCTGTCAGATGAAGGTTTCAGGTATTTTAACGGGAGAACATGCTGCAGCACAAATCCACCAGCATGAAACAATGGTTGAAAAGGAAATGTTAAGAAAATTTCAACTGCAAGTAACCTGACCTGACCAAAATCTGCGACATCTTCCATTGGAATCTGAAATTGAAAATGGCAAACTTACTATCATGCTGGCCTAAGAGGCTAACAGACAAAGCATTAGAAATGTGTTATCGTTGGTGAAAGTTAGAGAAGATTTTCTCTTTGTATTTCTGTTTTTCTCTATGCAGAACACATTCTGTGAAACATTTTATTCACAATTTAGTTGGAGGTAAATTCTACCAAAACCTACACCACTCAACAATCACTTGGGGTGTTTAAAGTGTTTTGTTTATATAATCTATGCTAAGTTACTAATCCTGAGACTAGAGGTCATCATAGTCAGGCAGCTGCTGATTAGTCCTTTGGCCACAAACACGTCAAATGTCACGGAGCATAGTGAGAACAAAGCCTTTTTCTTTGAGTTATTCAATCATTTTAATTTTAATTAGATTAATTCTCACCACTATCGACTGAACCACAAAACATTTGTTACTTTGGGGTGCAACTTTCACAGACAAAAAGGAAAAATTGATAGCCGTGTATAAGATTAAAGACATTTCTACAGTTGCTGAACTACTTTGAAAGGACGTTTTGAACGAACATGGCAAATAACCATATGACAGTTCAATTCAATTGTGATTCAGACTTAGATATCTATCAAACACTTTATTGCCATTACTCTAGCCTTCTAGTCCACATGTTTAAAAAATACAGAGTTTAGATCTGCTCTGAATATGAGGCCTCAATAGCTCAAAATAAATAGTAGCCATTTATATGATTCTAAATCTTGGTTTGAGTACTGACATTTCATTTTAACATCCTTTACTTCAGATGCAAATCTTTTTTTTCCTTTCCTTTTTATGAAGTAACAATTAAGTAACTCGGAAAACAGAGTTACCAGTTACAAAATTTAAGTAAAATAACTTAATTCTCAAGTGCCTTTTCTCTAAACTGACTTTTCCTTGATTATTAGTTACTTTTTCTACTGTTGCATTCTTCAGCCTCCCATAGGAAAGAAAACTGTTGTTTCCCTGGAGTATGAAGCAGCAACATTCAAGACTAGGTGTGATCTAAAATTTGTGTTCAGCCATTGAATTCCTCTTAGTTTGTCTGTCGTTTCCCACATCTCTTGTAAGCTTCCTGTTGTAAAACATCTGTCCCTGTATTTTGGGAAACACTAGCCTGTGAACATATATGAATAAATCACGGCTGGGACCTAGCAACACATAACAAAAACACAAAAGAGGGAAACAGAGAACGCTGAAAGACAGGGAGGAGACTGAACAAAATAGTTACTGCTGGGAGATTAAGTAAGAAGGCAAGAACACTGGATGACAAAAATGAAGTCAGAGGAGGCGAAAATGTGATACCAGACGAGGGCCTATTTGGTCTCAGCTGTAATGTATTATGTATCCGAACAGGGAGACCAGAAGGAAAAAGCCTGTGAGGTGTGGAGTGGATTTATACATACTCCACTGTGTGAGTGTGTATCTGTGTGCACTTGTACTCAGTGTCTTTTTTAAAGCCAAATATAAGTTTCAAATCTTTAGAGTGAGTAGACTACACTGTAAGGCCAACATTAAAGTGAGGACAGTACCCACTGCAGTTTAATCCAAGGGTTTATTGTTATTTAGTTAGGAGCTGAAACTCTTGTGTAATAGCAGAAAGAGAAAGAGTGCAAACTGAAATACAAGTGGTGAGTAAATCTTATACATAACCAGCCCAGCTCATATCAATTTTACAATGGAGAGTTGATTCTGCAACTTAGATCTGTGTCAAAATTATTATTTGAATATACCATTTCTGATTTAGAAATACACATTTCAATGTATGCGGACCCAAAAGAGGAATTAATGGGGATAAAAGTGTTATGTTGTATATGGGCATTCAGTGCAACCATCATATCTAAATCAGAATCCCATTTGATTCATTGCTGCACAGTCATACATCAGCTGCAACAGTAGGGCTCAACTTGTCTTAAGGGGAAGTCAATTTTCTAAATACACACCTGTAAACATTCAGGCTGATGGAGAGCAATGAAACTATTATAATACGTTTGCTTTGGGGTCACAGTAAACAATCAACCGTCAGCATGAGTTAATATGCAATGCATTATTCTAGGTCATTTAGTAACAACTTGGTGAGAAATTGACACTCAACCTTTAGATATCATCCATTGCAAGGCTGTTAACCACTTACCTGCATATAATTACTCTATATATGCTCTGCATAAATTAACTATGCTTCTCTCACATTCATGAAAGCAAGAAATTAGTTGATCTTAAACAAGACAACAGGAATAACAAATGAGAAAGGTTTAAAGAAAGAAGAAAACGGGAGAAAGTTTGATACATCTAACATTAAAACAAATGGGGGGGAGGAACTACCAACATAAAAAGGGTCCTCGGAATATAATCTGCTGCTTAAGTCTTCTTCCCCCTATCACAGCAGCAGCATGTTTTATACAGCTTCACTATGATTTAGGTGAGAAGGAGATAGATCCAAATGGGACAGAGAGAAGGGAGGATGATATATTGCATGAGCGCAGAGGGATGAGAAATAAAGGGAAAAAGGGAGAATACCCTGCTCACTCACTGTTCTGTCAGGACCAACTGGCTGTCTCCTCTTTTGAACCAACAAATGCCTTAATGAGAAGCCATTAAAAGCTCTATTCTGAGATCAAGAAATATGTGAAAATGGGAGTTTCATGCATTAGAACAATTCCAGTAACTCAACCACCCAATTAGTCTTACAGAAGACACCAATTTATCTCTAAAGGTCCGTTTTCAATTGTGCTCAAAGAGATGACACTTAGTGATTTGCTGTGTAATGTACTGTGTATTACTTTGGGTATATTGATTTGCTGACAGTCCCCCCCCCCCTTTCTTTTTTGACAAATCAGATCCTTCTGTGCAGCCGAAACCAGCAAATTGCATTGATGTGTTCATTATATTGCAGGCAGTCTCATTGTGGCATAAAACTACACATATAAAATACATAAAGCACCCCATGTATTTACTACAAAATATCAAATCGATAGTCTGGGGTTAGGGAGAGTTATCCTTTTAGTTTAGTTTTAGTTCTGGTTAAGGACCAGGCTCGCTCTGCCCGATGCAATCTCACCGCTGAGAAGAAGACAACCACCACGGACAAGGGCATGTGAAAATTTAAGAGAGAGACGGAAGTAGACACGAGATGAAAGCTTGTGTGCCCTCACTGAAACATCAATCCACTCCATCAAGAAGCTTCTCTCAAAGAAGACTTTAAAAACAGGTGAAATGGACCCATCAAAGAGTTAAACTCTCCCTCCACTCTACAGCACCCAGAGGTAAGAGCTATCAAAGATATACAAACTCTCTCTATAGCAGCTTTGATGATAAAAAGGGAGGCTGCACCTAGGTAGATCTCCAAAACTATGATATAGTACACCTGTCAGCACCATGTGGATAAAAACACTCAATGGCATATGGAGAGGTGAAGCACATTTAGTAGTATCAGCTGTGGGAAGCTGCAGTCCTATGAATAAACAGGATGTATGTGCATAAAGATTCACATGTACAGAAAATACACTCATCCCTTTCTGACACACAGCTGGCAGCTAAAAATTTTCATTTTTGCTTGAGATGGTCTGAAAGGGAAATATTTAAGAAGGAAAGAAAAACATGGAAAGTAAATCTAGACATAGAATGACAGGGACAGAAAGATATGCCCCTTGGGAGTTACAATAAGCGACCAAATGTTTGTCTACATGCTCGTGCGCATGCATGCGTGAGTGTGTGTGTGTGTGTGTGTGTGTGTGTGTGTGTGTGTGTGTGTGTGTG
>JABUIW010000037.1:6140731-6161521 GCA_013363375.1 Menidia beryllina
GTGTGTGTGTGTGTGTGTGTGTGTGTGTGTGTGTGTGTGTGTGTGTGCGTGTGTGTAGGCTGGAAGCATGAAAAGTGTGAAAGGGGACTGGTTGAGACCCCTGATGAAAGAGATAGGAAAATGAAAAGAGACATACTGACAGATGGGAGCACAATTTTGAAGAATCAGAGAAAGCTGAACACACAAACGAACGCAGACAAATACACACATATTGGATCAAATCAATTTTTTTTAAAGTTTAAAAAACACTTCCTCTTGATAAAGCAGAGAACTAAGCATGGACTCCAATTAAAAACATAACAGCCATCCCAAAAAGTTTTTTTTGCCCATGCCTGTATGTTTACTGGTGGCTCATGTCATTTAGAGGGTATAGGAGCCTCATATGTGGAGTTTATCAGTGGGGTGGTTCCACAGCATTTAATTAGCATATCATAATGTTGCAGTTTTAACAACTAATCAATGTATGAAAACGCTGTCTGAATGCAAATTAATTTAATCTGTTCCTGCCACAATGCTTTACAGCATTAAAGCGAGACCAGAAATAAATAAAATCATTAATTAATTAAAAAAAGAGCATGTGCAAATGTGTGTATGCAATCTCCACTGCAACCCTCATGCTTGGCCCAAAGGAGGTTGTTTTCAAACTTGTATCAAACTGGAATTCAAGGACAACTTTCTATTTTGTCTGGGGCCAGTTTCTGGTCCCTCGGCCTTTGGGGTATTGCCACATTTACAAAACTATGACGTCGAGTTCAAACTGTCTCCGTCTACCAACCATGCCTCTGTGTTGGTAGCAGCCTTGCTTTAAAAGGCTCTGTGATTTTCGGTCAGTTCGTGTAGTGCTTAGGAACCATGAATAAAGACTTCAATTCCATTTCAGTCCAAATGTGCAGCTTATTTGCACCAACATCTACTATAGAATTGCCTGCTCTCATGAGTGGTGATCTAGAGGGACAAAACACAACACAACATAAACCACATACAATCATTTTTGAAGCCATGAAGGACAAACTGTCAGAATTGATCAAACATGTACATAAATGCCCTAAAAATAAACCATTGCACTGGAAAAATATGTTAATTAAAATCTAATTGAAATCTTTGTATTTCCTATATATACACACACACACACATTTGTACTTTACCACATTTTATAACTCAACTGATCTTTATATTTTCTTTCTCCATTTCCAACATAGTGTTAATGCAATCTAAGAGTTTTCTTAATGTTTTAGATCCTTTTATTTATAGGTACAATTGTTTATTTTTCCCTATGATTTTTCGTACTTCGTTTTTCCCCCTCACAAGAATTTATTACAATGTTTTCTTTTTATACATCAATGTCTCCCTTTTTTCCTTGTCCTCTTTGTAAATTTTCCATCTGTATTGCAGCTTTATAATAAAAATAAGGCTGATTGTCCTTTAATACATGTTGTGGGGTCTTCTGTAATCCTGCCAGTTTCAGTCCTCCACATACAGCTGCTTTAAGCAGCTTCAAAGCAGCACTGAAACTGACATGGAGGACATATGGAGGTTACATTCCTTTTGTCTTTTACCCTTTTCATTATGCATGCCAATTTTTCAATACATTATCAGGAAACCCTTAGCGCTCTAAATTATAATCTATGCTCATTCTTATACAACTTCCTCCAGATTCCACATTTGAACCCTTTAATTCTTCTATTCTTTATGGCTAAAATATAAGAATACATCTGAGAGCAAAATAGTAGACTTTTCTTCTTCTATATAGTCAAAACATCCAAATATATAATATTTTCTTAAATATTCAGTTTTGGTATTGCCATTACAAAAATAACAAAACTCCATTCCCAGTTATCCAGCTAGATGGTTAGTCTGTGTTTAAGTTACTCTATAAATTTAAAGAGAATTCTGCTTACATTTAAAAACTAACATAGCAGTGTTTCTGCTTCTAAAAGGTTTTTAATGGTGAGCCAACTCACTGATCTCCCACAAGGGAACTGTTTCTGATCAGGGCCTTTTTTTCGTTTTTAAAATCAGACTTTATCTTCTAGGCTCTACTCTAAGTCTGTAACCTCTTAAATCTTCCCTGGAAGCTTTTATGATCCGTTTTCATTCAGTCATCTTTTATTTTCATCTCCGTCTTACAAAGACTGTTTTATGTCAGCCTAGTCTCAAAGGAAAAGACAAAACAGTCACGTAAATTTCATCAAACTGAATCATGTACAAAGAAAAATGCACACAAAAATAACTTTAGAGACAGTGTCAGCATTTTGACTGTTGCTTTACATTTAACAGAGGAACGTCAGGAATTGAAGGTCAGAAAGACTCAAGAATAGTGAACTAACGTTTTGCCTTTTTTTTTAAATCACCACTTGATACTTAAAATATTAGTAATGTTATGGCCATGTATTATAAGAGATATTCTATAGACTAGAAAAATATATTAAAGTGCAACAATTGTTTCAATTCAGTCTTTTCCTGGAATACTGTCTCTGGATTCCTGCTAGGCCCACAAAGTACGCTGGCCACACAAACCAGATGTTATACCAAAATAATTACTTTGGAAGTTGCACAGGGTGGTATAAATATAAAAATGAATAAAAAAAACAGCAACAAGAAACAGAGCTCATCCTGGTCAGCACATATACAAAGTCTTCTGTGATGTGACTATTTCACTTTGTTGTGAGACTTTGTTGTTTATGTTGTTTGGACTGTTCATTGTGTTTCAGGGTTATTTTCCAGTTTGCTGAGTTGTGGCAGAATAAGGGCTAAAATATCAAATTCAAAGCCACTTTTTATTCTGTCTAGCTCCATTGCAGTATAAGCCTGTAAAGAAATTTGTTCATTTGCATACCTGAAGGCTCTCAATTACATTCCACTTAAATAAGTAGTATTGAATTGAATTGAATTGAAAGCCTTTATTGTCATTGTACACAGTACAATGAGATTTGGAGAGCAGCTCCGTAAGTGGACACATAAATAACACATACATACATATACAATACATTAGTGCAACTGGAGTACTAGATGTTGATTAAGTAAGGTGACAGCTTTGGGGAAGAAGCTATCCCTGAGTCTGTTTGTTTTGGTCCGTATTGACCTGAAGCGCCTGCCTGAGGGCAACAGGTTGAAGAAATGGAAGCCGGGGTGGGTGGTGTCCCTCAGGTTTTAACAGTGATGAAAAAAGTCAGTTTTATTTCTTCCATATTGTCTGACATTATAAGGAATAAACAGGTCATTTGTTCATTAGAAAAATAATCAAATGGGCTAATCTTGATGAAAACTGGTAGAGAACCAATCTTGTTTTCTACATTTTGATGATGGCCTATCTTTTCAAAGCTTCTCTCCAATGTCATTTGATGGATTTAAGAAATATTAAGTAATAAAAATTACTTCACACTGATGTTTAGTATTACAGGTGCACTTTGAAATATTTGCCACTCCTGGTGAATCCAGTGGTGACACCTGCCATTTCCTTTGTATGGTATTGGTTAACTGCAGTTTTCTGGAGGGGGGTGTCTGTATCAAACAGTAAAAACAAACTGTAGCAGGAGTCTGTGGGCTGAGATCAGCACTAGTAATCTCATGTCTGAAATGGTAGACTGACAGGGGTTGAAAAACTAATCAAAATACAAAACAAATTACACTGTGTTTGGAAACTTGTCACATCTGTCATACACTTACAAAATGCATCATTTTCATGCAACCCTTTTATACACAAGCTTAGCGGAATAACACATTCACAAATTATCGCATAAAGTAACAAAACAAATCACAGAGGGATACACCTGAAACTATAATGAAACTGAAAATGAAACCTTATATGAAGCGTAACCTGCGACACCATTTGCTGCCAAGCAACACGGACTGGTCTTTGGAAGGAACAGCTGTCCTCTATCTATCCAACCATCTAAGCCGCTGCCTCTCCCTGACACACCTGTCTCCCCCCTTTGTTTGTCTGCCAGGTGGGATTTCAAAGGTGGAAATGAGAAGTCAGAGCAGGATGTCAGGAAATAAATAAAGAATGATGAACCCAAGGACTTTAAAATCCTGCTTTAACATGCAATAAAGCTTATTTAGAACAAAGAAGCTATGCAATATATACAGTGCAGAACAGACAGTCCATAAACAATTGTCCATGTGACTGCAATCAATCACATGTTTCCATTTGTCAATTTCAAAATAGCTGCAGTGTGCGGCTGGAATGTATGTAAATACTGAATTTACAGTGGTTAGCAGACGTTACGATGAGGATTGATATAGAAATAACTTGTGTTTACAAGCTTATGCCGTGTTTTTGTGTTTAGAGCCAATAATAAAACTAGTGAATGTCCCGAACGCAACACTTATTCCTTGATCTCTATGTGGGCTGATCAATAGACTAAATCAATAACAAAAAGAGCCCTGCAATTAGGTCATTATCCAGCGCTCTTTGTACATCACTACTGTCGAGACACACGCAAATCATGCAACAAATAACAGTATCAGTAAAAAAAACACCATAGAAACCATCAATGCAGGTTTAATTTTTTAACCACCAGCACAAGATTTCAATGCAAAACATCAATTACAGGGAAATGTGCCAATTCAAATGAGCAAAGCCTCAAAAAAGATAAAGCAACAGAGAACAACTGCACTGGCAACAGCATCAAAACCTGTGGATTTACTATAGCAACACATAATGAATATCTGCAATTAAAATCAGTTAAAATATTAGGGGCTACAGTGTCATTTCAATACTCTTGAATAAAGAATACATTTAAAAAAGTGGGTTTTTTTGGTAAAACAAAGATCTACAACATGAAAGCACTCAACTGTGATGGCTACACCACGCACATTTGGCATTATTAGAGCTGTGCAAATGGATTTCTGAGAGTCTGAATTTAAGGTTCATGAAATATTCACCTCCGTCATTCTTCATCACTTAGACCATGCTCATCCTCTCAGCCGTAGTAGCTTCAAATTATCCCCTTCATCCAACATATTTTTGTCACCAAAGGATTAATTCCAACAACTACCATGCTTGTCAGTGTAAAAGATTCATAAGAAACTGGCTGGATCATTCTCACACTTTTAACTCCAACACAAACACGAGTCATTTCCATACTTTGATTCATAATTCCTGCAGGTTTCTACAGCAAAGGTGTTTGCGTCTTCACAGTTAAAAGCATTTCATGACACACCACAACAAACTTCTCACAGACTGCCAGAACCGCAGCCAGCAGCACGCCTAAACTGCCAATCAACACACACACGGAGGAGACGTGAAGCCTTTTTCAAATTAGACCAGAGCTCAGCGCCGCAAACACGGCTGCCTCGCTTTCTACCTTAATTTCTCAGGAGGGGCACCAATTCACACATGCAACAGTAGTAGCTACACATCCCTAAAAAAGTATAGCTGTGACTTCCCATCCGATTGCCGCCAGTACCAAAACTATAGAGCTGTATTGATAAATATGTATACATTACTAATAAGGATACTTGTGAAAATGTACTCGCATACACAATTTTAGACACACGCACACACAGAAACACCTGTCTGTGGCAGCGGTCCGTAGAGATAAGAAGGCTGAGCCGCTGGAGCCAGAGCTGGGAACCATGGGAGCTGTCAGACTCATTTCACTGTGACACCTCCATGCTCGCACAAACACACTTTGAGATGACAGCGTTATCTCAAATTCATTTTTACAGGTTGTATTCTTACAGTACCACAACTTAATTGAATTCTTCTACAAGAGTCACCAAAAGGAAAAAAAAGACTTGCAGTCATCTCAAGAATCTAGCTTGTAACTTCCCAGAGTCATTCTATCCTCTGACTTAAAAATAACCATTTCTAAAAAAGGTTTTAAAGTCAGCCATCAAAAAAGACCAGCTGGCCAGGTTTTCTATTCTAGTTCGATACTCACGCTGGAAACATGGACATCTGAGATCCAAATGTACTGGACATGGCATTACATGTAGGGATTGAGGGATTTTTTTGTTTCTGCATGTTAATGCAGTAAATTATTGAATCAGCTGAAAAGATATGAATGTGAAGTTACAGCTTTTCAAACAGATAAAACTTTCCCTTAATTTTTATCTTAAAAAAAAACTTTAGGTCTTAATCGCCATTATATGGTTCTTACCTTGGTAAGAAGAAAGAGTATTGCAATGGCTGATTGAATGTTTTTTTTTTTCCCCAGACAAAAAGAAGCCATTAATGTGTTCTGTTAGTCTCTCTAAAGCTAAAAGGCAGCAGGACATTAGACTTACAATGGCTTGGACAGCATGAAATGGCTCTACACTTAACAGGTAGAGATGGTTGTAGATCATCCTAATTACATACATTTCACTGTTTAACATCAATGTGAAATGACATGTAACTAAATTGCTACATCCATCTCCCACTTTCTAGTTAATGGCACTGTAAAGATTGAGTGCTTCTGGTGGCATTGATTGAATGCAATGAGTTGACTCACTGTAGTTAAATGAATAAATTGTTGTCGAACAGTAGTTAACACATTCATAAGATTCAGAATAATTCATCTGTGTATTTTCACCCAGTTTGTAAATGTATCTGTTCCTTTAATTTCTCCCACTATGAGGAGGTGTTCTGCTTTTTTGTAAGCATCATTTTACAGTCCACAAACTCACTAGTGTTCACACTCGAGTGCTCCAAGAGTAATCTAGTTTGGCTGTAAATGTGTCAGTCCTGTCCAGGGTGCCCTGCTTCACCTGTGCTGGGAGTCAGTTCTGCCCTGTGCTCTGAAAGAGACGGCATGGAAAACGGATTGCTGAGCAGCTGGATAGTAATGATGCCTCTGTCTAGAAAATCACCTTTGAGCTACTTTACAAAAGCAATGTCTGTTTTAGTCAAAGGACAGAAAAGTATGTGCGTCAGAAAGCCACCTAACTATGCTGAGACTGACAAACACTCGCACAATAGGAACCCTCTTTACTGTCGAGCATCAGTGTAACCCAGTTGTGTCAGGATGACAGTGCATGTGCGCTGCATTCATCTGCACCTTTCACTCAATCACTCCTGATAAATGCAGTTGTAATGTTCATGAAAATGTGACAAAGGTGCCGTGAGACACCATCCACAGCAACATTTTTAGCAAACAACAGCTAAATAAAAGATTTAAAAAAAACTAGGGTTGAAGGGATGGTAGTAGAAAAGGTTCCTGACCTTAACCCTGGAACCCAGTTATAAACCAATTCAAAAACAAAGACTGTGTCACTTCTGAGATATCGTTATCACTTTTTTCTTTAAAGTGAAACTCTAACTTTAATTTTCTCTAAATCAAGAGCCAGAAATCAGCCATGACTTTGGATGTTCAACAACATTTATATGTGGTGTGTTTTGTGTCCCTCAAGCCTTGCAAGAAAACCAGTGACATTCTCAGGGATGAGAACAAAAGACTGATCAAGTATAAACTTCTGACCTTGTGTCAGAGAAGGCAATGTTTATGAGGAAATTCTGTCTTCCTTACTCGATTTAAACAATTCTCCTGATATCTTAGCAAAAGACAGAATCTTGCATACATAGCTTTTCAAACTACTGAGTACGGTGGCACCTGACTTGGGTCAGCAGTTTCATTTCACTGTAACATGCATATTAAACTCAACAAAACAAAGAAACTCCTGGGCTGAGACAAAGTAAGACAAAGTAAGGATGAAACTTTGAATTGAACACTTAAGCCGAATGGTTTTCTAGGGCAGTACATTTTGAAAATGCATAAGCAGGCCCAGAAATGTAGAAATAAAACACACAAAGGATTCCCCATGCTTGCTCATCCCCTTCACTTTATCTGCCTACATTCTCCATCTCTTCTCTCTGAATATTTTAGTATTGATGAGCCCATTACTGATGATAACACAGTGCAACATCAGCATCTTTCTTCTTTTCTCTGTCTCACACACACACACTCACACACACTCACACACGCACTAATCAGAGGTTGGGTTACAACTCTGCTGCTGTGGAGCATTGTGTGCATTTCTCTGCGAGTGCGTGTGTTTAGCAGGGGACTGGGGAATCTCGCTTCCTGGCGTCGGTCCAATAATTTGCAATATTTTTCAGGCTGAAAAAGCACATCCACCACCCCACAGATACAGACTATGAGGGTGCGTTGGCTGTTAAATGATGCACAGTGGCTCAAGTGGATAAGCAAAATGTCTTGAATTTGAATGGGGTTTCCCGGAAGGCTGTTTGGCAACCACAAACAAAAACGTGACAGCGAGGGCAAGGCGATGCATTGAAGCAGCCCATGAGCAAAGAGTGCATGTGTTAGGTTCCCGGACCTGTGCAGATTTGTAAAATACGAAGCAACGAATGAGCCAATATCATCATCCAGATATTCAAATCTACAAAAGCAACCCTGTGTGGTCATTGCTATTGGAGTGTTTCCCAGTCAGAATCATTGCCCAGGTTCTCGGTGCTCAGTCACAACAGGTACACACTCCTATCAGGGCATGCACAGCCTTTGGTTCATCTATTTGTGCAAGTTCACTTCATGACCTTCTGATCACTGGTGCGTCTCCAAGTCCAACGGGCGCCAAGCTAGAGGGAAGCAGGTGAGCCCAGCTACTGAATCTAATTGTATTTAAAAGATCACTGACATCCGTGTGGCAGACACATTATTCACTCTCAATTCGAGTTATTTTCACTACGACTGGCCAACAAGGCATAAGAAGCTTAGTCTTCTGAGAGGCAATGAATGAAAAACATTATCCTCCAGTCAATTCTCGCATTGAATTTAAAACCAATAACGAACAGGGATTAAGAGAATCAAGCTCATCTGCGCTTTTCTCAACTCTTGAACAAAGAGTTCAAATTTGGCATGTAAAGTTGCCTATTTTTGTGCAGTCTGAGTTGATGACATCACAGTGTTCTTTCCAAATCATGCCATGCAGAGAAGTGGATTGAATCCCTTTGCACAAAACACAGGGTGTAAATCCTGTGTGAAAATCTCAGGGATAGAGTGTCTTCATGTTATTTGATCAGCAGCGTGCTTGATTATAATCAGTGGGAACCATCAGCAACAGAGGCATCATTTTAATTTGAGATCAATCTCCGGTGTGTGTTGTTTTTTTCATTAGCCAACATTTGTCCAAACACTGAGAATGGCATTGACATTTAAGAGCCCTTCTTTTTTCTCACACAGGTGCCACTGAGAAGAGACTGAAAGCAAGCAAAGAAGGCAAAGAACATTCCAGCTACAACATACAATACAGTCCAGTCAAACAAGCCAACCCAACTGCTGCTACAGCTGCAATTATTAGAGTTTTACTCCACTCTCTGACATGTCCTCAAGACATAACAAACACGCTAAACTGGAATCTAACACTGATTTACTTTGTTAGATCAAATAATACAGCCAATTATTCTAATGATCATGACAGCCCCCTTTGATCTACAAACCATATTTGCTATGAAACAGAAAAAAAATGCCCCTGGATACAAAAAAAGAAGAAAAAAAAATCAAGCCTCTTACACTCAGTGACAGTTTAAGGCTCTTAAAAAGGGGGGGGGGGGGGGGGGGTAGCCAAAACTTCTCAGTTTAGGAATGATAAAATAAAACTAATGAATAAAACTTACTGATCATTTCAAAATGACTATGGTTGGGCTACTTGCTTTCAAAACTTCAAGATCAGATCATGTCTTTTTTTCTATTTTTAATAACAGACCATTGGCACATGAGTTAAATCAAAAGACTCTTTCCAGGTCAAACACACACACTGCCACAGTTCCATAACCAAGCAACAGTCACTTATTAAAAGAATTATGAACCAGTCCTAAATGATTCCTTCAAACACAGACATATCAGTAAATCACTTCAAAAACCATTTCTGGGGGCTACTCAGTTAGAGAGAGACAGTTGGTCAGTGGCGCTTAACTTCCTATTAGTTTAGGATAATGTGGTTTGCTCAAAGTCAGCCTTTAAAAACACGTTTTAACATGACGATTTTAACAGACAGAAATGTAATTACCAGGCATATCGAGGCAAATGGATCTATATTCTTGTAGGAATATTAGGAGAGCCTGTGTGAGTAGTGGTCTAATACCCTGAAGATACAAAAGCCCGATAAGGTCACCAAATTATCTGTGGAGCAGATAGGCTCTCTGGCTAAACATTTGAGTTATATTGCAACTGGATATCGTGACAGTTCACATGGGGTCCTCGCCGGTGCTGTCAGGGGGTGGAAGGGTGGGGGGGGGGATGACATCCTGCAGGTCACACACACTCACACACAACCCACTCGCTGTGTTTGGCTCTCCGCGAGGCGCCATGTGCCCCGGCGGCCGCCGAGCTGCGCGGGGGAAGTAGCGAAAGCTCCGGGAGACGAACACCAGACCCGGAACGGGAGAGTTTACGAGACACACTCACATCTCTGAAGACGGCGGCTGGCTACGGCAGAGGAGCGCGTGTCCGCACGCCTGTCCCATCGCGCATCCTGCCTCGCGACACTTCCAAGTCAAGCCAAACAGCTGCAGTCGGTCAGGGGGGACCTGGCGGACGGAGAGGAGGAGGAGGAGGAGGAGGCAGCGGCGGCGCGTGTGTCGGCTCGGAGGGGTGAGGGAGGATAGGCTGTGGATGAGTTGATGGCTGGGTGTGTGCTCCGTCCCCCCCCCCACCCCCACCCTCCTACCCAGTCTGTGCCTGCCTCTCTCCGGTCTGCACTCCTCTCGCGCTCTGACAGCGCGCGGGGATTGGTCGGGGCGCAGTAACTGATACCAGAGCTGTGGAGAGCGAGGCTGTAACAGCTGAGCAAAAAGGAGCGAAGAGATAAGGGGGTTGGGGGGGCTTTTTAACGCTCAGCTCCTCATGGACTCATCGACAGTCAAAAGAGGTCGTCAGTCAAACCAAAGCTGGGAGATGTGTCACTGCCGTTGAGAGCTCCCAAAACCCATTTCCCCCGTTTTTCTGCCCTTCCACGCGCAACGGCCAATTAAAGTTGTGTCGTGAATATTCAACTTTCATGGCGCATCCACTCACCTCAGCTCGCAGTGTGGAGACTCTGGCCCGTCGAGTCTGATTTGATAGAAACTAAACTATCTGTGACAACGCAGTGCCGTGAATCGATTCCTCTCTAACTGAGATCTTATCGGCTAGAGTCGACGGGTGTTTGATTATGAACCGCAGGCTGCACTCCACACTTGAGTGTCAATCACGGGACTCTGCGGGTCTCAAGGTCCAACACACGCGCCGTGCGCTCGCGCTCTGTATGGGCTTCCCGGTGTACAAAGCAGCAGCGGGGTGGGAATCCACTAAGTACCGCGGTGCAAAGTGAAACCGGAGCCGTTTGGAGTGTCCCTCTGCTTTCAGGTCCTCCAAATATCCCCCCTTACGCTGTTAAAGATGTCAGCTGTTTCACAGGGTACTGTCTTTCGTTAGGGATGTTCGGCCAGTCAGGCAGAACCAAAAGCAAAACAAGAATTCGTTTTCATTGTTAAACATCCTGTATCCTGCAGCCACGAGCGCCTACAGGTGTTCACAATTATTCGTGCCTGATTGGCCCTCCACCAGTCGTTTGGGAGATAGTTTGGCAACTTGGTGCTTTCTGTTTGATTGGTTGCACATGTTCATCATATTCATTTTCGGAATCTCGGGCAATATTATTAGTTCGTGAGTTTGTGACCTCCAGAACTCCTCCGCCAAACTTCAGCCTGAGCAGAGGGCTAATTAATCGTAACTACAAACACCTGCAGGCCCGTAACAGTAACTTTGTAACGCCGGTTTTGGTCTCATGTTAATGTCACGGATTATGGAAATGGTAGGCCAGGGGTTTTTGCTCCTTTACGTCTGGCTAACATATTCTTGTATGCAGAGGTCAGTTTAAACCCACTGGCTTGAATCTCTGCTCAACTAACATTAATTTTCTGGTACTTGGCTAAACAAATAATGTCTTTAATTCGACTTAATTGGGATGCAGTGTAGCTTGGCACACCAAACACCTCTACTATAACAAAAGTAGACATTTAGCTATTCTCATTAATAACCGCCCTTGATTTTAAGTGTCTTTACAACGTAGGACATGTTAGTCTCTATCCACAACAGCTAGTGCACTGACCTTTGACGAAATAAAGCTACTTATCTTATCCGCCATATCTGGCATTTTCCTGTTATGACATGTCAACACACCTGCTCTACCGCATGCTAATAAATACTGCACACCAGCTACGATTCAGACATATTTTTGACACTATTACAGAAAGTTCAAAGTTCTCCTGGATTCAGCATCTTGAAAATGTAAAGCTAAGGCATAGAAATGGAGTTTGTCAGTTTTTCTGTGATTTATTTATAAGTTGACATTACTGAAAACTATACTGGTAAAAAATGTTTGTTAATGGCTCTGTCTGTCATTGGAAAATAAATATATCTTTCACAAAAAAGCTGAAAATAAATTTAACATGAATGTCCAAACAGCGTCTAAGCCAGTCCTTCCACATTTGAGGATTTTGACGTAATGTAAATTTACTATAAATGAGGACATGACCTCACTTTTATGGTGGTTACAGACCTGCTTTGACTCTATTCAGTTCTCAACAGAAAGTCTGGTTATTCCCAATTTGTGGTATATGGATGATCTCCATGTCACTGTCCAAATAGATCAAATGTGATTTAAGCCAGACTATCTCACTGTAACAGAGAAAGACCAGAAGAGATGCTAAAATCAGAGCCATTGTGCCTGTGCAAATATAACCCAGTGACTAACCACCTTTAAGTAGATTTTTGCAGGACTATGTATTTTTCTATTGCCTGACATTGATGGTACTAGATTTCAAAAGGCAGCATTACACAGGAACAATGTAATGGGACAGAATAACCTTCCCAATTTTAAGACATCCCAAGCCAATTAAAGTAGAGAACAATAAAAGAGAGAAACATGGTGAGGGGGTAATGGAAGAATGTGAAAGAGGGCATGAGATGTGGGAGAGAGTGTTGCAGAGGTGAAGGTAAAAGCTCCAGCCAAGTGAGGGGGACTACAAATATAATTACCAACATCTGAATTTTGGCTGGATGTGTATGTGTGAGCCCTAATTTGGTCACATCTGGAGAGTTGGCAAACAGATCCGTGGTCTTCTGATGTGTCTAAACATGTATTCATGTTCTTTTGTGCCTGAAGCCTCCCATTCAAACCATCTATTGGGACTGAGGTCAAAGAAAAGTCTTCACTCGCCACGAACTGCAGAAAGCACATGTGATGTGTCTTTCTAAAAATCTTGATTTCACAAAGCTGAAAAATATATTTCATATCATAAACATAAATGGAAGTTTATATTATTTTTTAAAATCTTGATAGTTATTAACAGTATACTTCAAAACTCTAAAGACTAAATTAACTATATTTCTTTTAACTAGGATGGGTCCAACATTTAAATCTAAATGATGCCACATATGTCCACATATTGACATATGTGGACATGGTCTGTAGAAGGCTATGTTTTCACGTCGGTCATGCTCTCACTAAAAGGCTGTGCAGCACAACGGCTGTCAGTAGGAAGCAGCAGCTGTAGTATGACCGCAGTGTTTGGTGAGCAGGCCTCTGCAATAAAGTGCAGTGAAGCTTATTTTTATGAGAGAGGAAATTCCTGTTGTTCCAGTTTGTACTCAAACACAAAGAACAGAGCAGCTTCTGTAAATAAGATGAAACTGATGAGTGAAGCAGTTTAACATCTCTATTCATTTTCTACTTTACTCTCCATTGAAGTCTGACTAAAGCTCTAGTGACCCAATAATTTGACCCTGAACAGACTCTCCCTCATTAAGAACGTATTTGTTTGTTACATAACACTGAAATTAGAGCCCTCCAGTCCCCTGTGATTCCAAATCAGAGTGTTGGAAGTGTAACGCTATTAAAAATAACATGTTTTCATCAGGAAATTAAAAAAATATCACCAATAGTGCCACTAGACATGGTGCTCATATTGAGTGTTCCACAGTAAGGTCCAATCAAGCTCTATGAATCAGATAAAGTAAAAAAAGTCATTCATAATTCCCTTGAAGTCAATTAGTGACTGGTAGACTGAGATCCTCATGTTGTGACCCAACAAAGGTACACATGGAAAAGAAAGTGTGTCATACATCAGTTGAGTGCTTAAGTGTTGCCCTCATATTTGCTCCTCAAGTTCATTACACCAGAGCACTATTAGACCCACAGTTCTCAACTTGGAGTGTATACTGACGTTTATAGCCGGCCTTATCTAGAAGTCTTTGATAATTCCCGGATTTTGAAAGTGCCGACGGCACTGAATTATTTATGATACTTTCTCTGCCCATAGCCTGATTGGTAAACAGTTCTGTTGGGCCATAATATTTGTGATAATGCTGGTTCACAGCAGGCTCTAAGATAGTGTTGAAGCAGAGGTGTGAGCTGTTTACCTGCAGCAGACATATGGAGTAACCATATGGTTGTGTATGTTATTAAAACATGGTTAGAAAAAGAGGTATTTTTGTTGAGCCTTGGTGATGTGCACTTTAAATAACCTGTTATACACTTAGAAATATCTCTTAATTCGATAAGATTGAGATCACCAGCTTCAGACTGTTAACTGTGACAAGGAAGTGAATGTTTATGGTTGAGCTTACGGCTTTGTTGGACTCTTCCAACTTCATTCTCAACAAATCCACAAACGTTTCCCTGCAGAGCTCCCTGAGACTGCTAGTGTGCAATATTGCCCCAAAAAACAATTCTACTTCAGTGTTGCACACTTGCAGCACCTTGTCCCAACAGCACACACTTACACTTTCTTTCACACATCTTCTCTCACTTGCTCTGCAAACACAGTGTCAGGCTGATAGCAGGTAACAAGCGACAGGCAACAGTGGAATCCGTGGCCCACAATTTGAGGAGGAAAACTGGTCGGCTATAACTTTACCTGAGCTAATACATTGAGATTTTTACTGCATGAAAAGGTTTTGTTTCCTGATTCTTTCTAACAAGGATGCAGAGAGTTGTCAGACAAAAGCCAAGCGACTCACTGGATAACAATGGTTCAAAACCGTTAAGGAGAGGACAAGTAAAAAAGAACTGCCTCTCTATATGAGCTATCTACCAACACAATCAACCATTATGACGATTATTTCATGCTATAGGACTGCTCTATTGACTCTGCTCCAGGAGTTGCTAAATGTACCATAGAGATGGGCAATGAAGAGATAACCCATAAACACAAATGAACAACGACAATAACAAAACACTGGAAGATAAGACGGAATGACAAAGAAAAAAGTTAAAATTGGCAAAAAATACAAGAATGTCAATATTGAACTCAATGGTGTTAGCTTGTTTCAAATGTTTTACAAGTCGCCACAGTCTCCTATATACTTCCTGAATATTGGCTCTTTATGTATGTATATATGCATATTTATATATATTGCAAGACTGTGGCTGCTAAAAGATCAACCCTTTTCTTCTTAGTGCTTACTGGAATTAATTTATCAGAGCATTTTTGCAGAAAAAGGTAACGTTTTACTGAGTGATCTGTAGTGCTTTAGGGAACTACAAAACTCATTGTAATCACGTCTTCACACTGAGGCAGTCAAGAGCTTTATTTCTTCTATAGACTTACTGATTAACTGAATCGCTTCTGTTGCCTAAAGCAGGCTTTATCTTGACTGTTATATAGATGACAAATCAGGCCCCTCAAAGCTCAGAAAAATACATCTTTTTAACCAACACAAACTACTGGTAGGCCATAAAATCACCACTTGAGGTAATCTGCTGATTGCCGTTTTTGAAAGGGCCTTTCCCTTGTCCCTTGTACTTGAAAATATAAAAATATATAGGAAGTTTTGTAAGGGATAGAAATGACAGAATGCATTACATTCACTCAGTCCCCGGATTGCTACTCATATGGGACCACTGCCATTTTCAAATCGTTGCTTTTTTCATGTTGTGTGTGTCTAAAGTTCTGTCCATGTTGTAATGACATCCGGCTTCCTTTGGGTCTTCTTCCTGACGTTACAAGCAAGGTTAAATGTGTTGTTGATGCGAAAGAACCACACAGTACTTAGATTGTTATATGGCAAGTCGTTGAATGTGTGTGTGATACTTTTCCCTCAGGTCTCAATTATAATAGCTGGCATTCTGTGAAGTCTTGCAAAATGTCAACACTGAGGTCCTTTAAAACCTGGACATCATTATGATAAAAATTATAATAATCTGAATAAAAAATAATTATTCTATTCTGGGTCTTAAAACAAGATAAACACAACCTTGGATACAATTAAGACAGTAAGTAGTGGCTGAAAAATATAACTCGTAGGAGTTGCCACATCAGAGCAGACATTATCCTCAAGCCTTCCGGAACATGCAACAAAATCCTGAAAATACAATGAGACAGAAGCTTAGAGGAGAAAGATCAATCGCTTATTTTAATTGTGATTTAAGGACATCAAAGGTGCTCTGCTCATGCTCTGTCTGATTATTTCTTTTTGTTGTTTTTTCCAGAAAAAAAAACATAATGAAAAAATCAAAATCAAGCTTCTATCATCATCATTTTCATTATCAATTTTACTCTCTCTTTTCTAAAAAAAAAAAATCCTGACATAGTAGCTGCTGCTCTATCTGATTAAATCTCCATATAAATATCTTAATGACAGCGAATGAAAAAGGTTGGCACTAGGTTGAGGATCGTGCTGAACATTTTCTTCACAGATGGAACTATTAGTCATATTTCCATAAACAGCCGAAGTCCCCTGTAATGCATGTGGACTGAGACAGTGGTGGTCTGGTCAAACAGCAATCAATGAGCTGTCAATGGTTTATGTCAAAGTGATGTTACAGTTCTTTTTAAGTCTGGCTTAAAATTGGAGTGGGCTATTTTTGTCCTTCTGCTCAAATCAAGCAAGATTTCAATCAATCCAGCGATGTTCTATAACTATTCATTCCAGTTAAGGGTAACCAAGGGGCTAGACAACCTTTGAATCATGACAATTTGAAACTGTTGTAAGAACTATTAAGAAATAGTAAACAGTTTTTCTTAAGTTTTGGATGAACCCCATGAGGTAAAAGACATAAACCAAAAACTGAGATGAACTTTCCATTTTTTAAATTCTGCATTCCCTTCGTACTTTGCCTACATCCTTCCTCCCACCATTCATGCAGTCTTAGTTTGAATATCTTCCCATCTTTCTCAATCCCCCCATTTTCTTCTCCCCTTTGTCCTGAACGTTCTTCTTCTCTCAGCTTCACACCTCCGATATCCCATGCTGCCATTCCCAGTAAACCTAAGCCTCTTCTCATGGCAATCCAAAAACAGCATTAACTACAATCCCTGTGGTTGCTGCCATCTTCGCTTGATCTTTTGTGGTTTCATTGCAGCAACTTATAGCCCCGTTATCCTGAGCCCAGGGCTGAGTTCTCCCAAAACTAATTAAAGCCTTTCTCAACATGTTCATCTTCCACATATGGGTACCTTGTTCCTGCTAGCTTAAGGCTCCAAGTGCAGTTAGCTCACTCAACCATGCCTCCTGTGAAAAGTCCCTTTTTAGGTATGTGTTTGATTTCATAAATCATCATATTCTTTTAAACAGCCACATGATGATGGCACATGTTTACGTATGTAGTGCATGGGTTTACTGTAGTCCCATTTATCCCACTTTGATCTGCAACTGCATAGATCCTGTTAATAACATGACAGCAGGAGACACAGAAGATAAAATACTCATAAACCATTGAAATAGGAATGCTTACATAACATCACACAGGAACTTCACATAGTATTTTGCATATATCTGATGCACTTATTTTACAACAGGCTATTTCAGACGAACGTCACAGCATATAATGGTAAAACCCATAATTCTGTCATTAATCTGTTGGATTTAAGTTGTTGTCATATTACAGATTTGGATGAGGGGATTAAAATCTCGCACTGCTGTGGGAGTGCAGCTCTGCTCAGCACTGAGACAGCGATGTTACCGGGACCATTAGTCACTCTGCATTAAAGCAACCCAAAAATGTAAACTGTTGTCTGTTGTGCTGGAGACAGGGACCTGTAAAGCGTTGCAATGTCTTTGAGTGCTTCGTCTGAAATGGAAACTTCACTGCAGCCTTGCAGTGGAAAATATTCCAAAATTCAACAAAAGCAGTAGTGTTTAAGCTTTATGTCAGCACAGAGCCAGCTGACCACACTTACTCATGTGCTGTAGCTGACTGGAGCTGTGGGTGTTAATATTCATTTTTCACAGCGAGAGGGTCCATCTTTTTTATATTCCTTGCTTGTGTCACATGAACAGCATCCTTTTTTTTTTACTCAAGCCAGAGGCTCTAGCACCACATATGCTGTCCTGGGCTTTAACATATAAGACAAATCCTTTGAACCATGAAAGGGGGGGGGGGGACCTCAGGGCTAGCACCAAAAACACCATGATTTAATTCAATTTTATGTTTAAACTGGCAGTAAAAAAGACTGAATGCTTTTAGTGGTCCCAGGGGTTGTTCAGCAGCCTTAAGTTTGTTTAAAGATGCCCCAGAAAGGCCAAAACGTGGCACTAGATTGATGGCTTCAGTCACTACCCTCACTGTCAAAAAAGAAATAAATAATGCAGCTCTTTCATTCATTTAGTCAGTTGTTTATAAGTGTGGGTTTGTGTGTGAATTGTCTGACTGGTCCATCAGCTGGGAGTCATGGTCATTGTAGCCTGTATTCTCCTTCCTCTGACTGTATGCCCTTAGGTTGTCTTTCCCACTGAGTTTGCTGGGTGTGTTTGTGTATAAGGATGTGCATTCGTACGTGTCAGAGTGTGAGAAAAAAGGCCGCGTGTTTGTTTGACAGTGTGCCAGATGGCTGCTGGCTGATTTAGCAGCAAGAATGAAAGTAAATCACATGAGACAGTTGTGCTTAGCTCTCCATTAATATACATTGCTGCGTATGAAATGCTAAGAACAGGGCCTGACACTGACTGTGACCCTCTCCCTCAGCAGCATAAGTTCATGTACACTCACGAAAACAATTTGCACAGACATCATTGAGTATCTCTTCTCCTCACCTCCTCCGTTCCGCTTGTTAAAGTAATGCTGTGTAACCTGCTGAACCTCAGCGTTTGGATACTTTGTTTAGGAATTCTATCAGCTTCAACAACGTAAAAAAAATCAAGGAAATTCATATTAAACCATGTTTTAACATTTGGAAAGAAGATGGGATTCAAAGGAATGTGATGCAGGTTTCTTTGTAATTATATGTATTTGCTGGCAATGCTTCAGTGAGTGCGATGCAGCCTGATCTGATAAGGGATGAGATTTTAATGATAGGACAATCCTATTAGGTTTTTGTTGCCATCATGGTAAAGTAATTGCACAGACACTTTGGTGTGTTTGTGAAATAAAACTTTGCAAAGAGGAGCAGCTCACACTTACTAAAGAACCTTTTAATCTCCAACCCAAAGAATCAACACTTTGGCACTATGTGAGTAACATTTCCAATTTTTTAAGCAGTTGTTTTTGTTTTTTATACAAACGGAAATAAAAATCACTCCACAGGGAAATACAATGTCATGGTATTCTGGCAAATAGTCAGAAATCAACTGCTGCTTTACGTATCACAAGCAGCAATTTCAAGGAAGTGCTGGTGGATGCTGCTAGACCTGTGCTAATCACATTTTTTTTCTTCTACTTTGATGTTTTCATGCCATTCTATTTACATTTTTAGTTGCAATTTCTCTTATTGTCATAAATTGGCTGGTTAAAGTTGGTGTTAAAAAGGACAGTGTTAATATTGGGTCATGAAAAAAAGTTTAAAGTTTCAGTTTTTAAACTAGAGAGTTGAAGGTTGGAATTAAAAACTGAGGAATCTGTGGTGGCTGCTCTAAAAAGGCTGTTCTGGTTGCGCGGCAACAGAGAGCAGTTTCCAAAGTGATAAGAGAGCAATCGTGCTTAAATAGACTATGTGAGGAGACTGAGCAGATTGAACAGGTAATTATTTTATCGCCCGTTTTTAAAACTGATGCAACAACACTAACCTGCTGCTGTTTTCAGGCTGAGAGTGAGACCATGGCCAGTTTTCCCACCAGTCAGACAGAGCTAAAAAAAAATATTTGAGTCACTGAAATGAAATGACTTTTTCATGCAAAAAATAATTAAATTTAAGTCATAATGGAAATTATTCTCTGAATCTAGTAGTAGAGGGGTTAGACATTAACAAAGTCGTGCTATCATCAGACAACCAGTACACATTGCCCATTCCTGTAAAATGACTCAAAATGCATTTGTGCCTGAACAAAAGTTAATATAGTTCCCCTTTCAATCAGACACCTTCTTAGATCAGAGTTAACCTTGTTTTGCCTGCGGGTAATTTTTGGGACAAAAGCTGTGGCCCCAAATTCTTAGGGAGCTCTGCTCAGGCTGGATTCATGTTGATACATTTTGGGTTTCAGCGACAGTTATACAGGAGATTAGACACACAATTAGTTTGAAAATTTGGCTGGCAGGCTGGCAGGCTTTTCTGCCCCTGAAAACAATCACATCCAGAATCGTATTCAGCAGCATAAGACACTTTCAGTCAATCTAAAGTTGATATAAAAAAGTTGATGTTGGATGCCTTACCCTGCATGTAAGAAACATGGAGACCATTTTAGTCAGGAGAACCTGATTGTAACACCTCTCTGTGATTGCTGCCCACATAGCAATTTTTTTAAATTGAAAATGTATTTTACAATTGTTTTTAAAAAAGAAGAGAAAAGAAGCTATATCTAACCAGAAAATGTTATTCTGGGCATTTTTATCTCGAGTTTCTCGGTCAAAACAGGCTGCAGCAGTTAGACTCTCTTTGAGTTCTGCTTCATAACTGCTGTCAAACTGCTCTATATTCTACTCACTGTT
>JABUIW010000037.1:6161921-6263879 GCA_013363375.1 Menidia beryllina
ACAGCCATGTGCACCTTCACTAGCATCTCATTTCAGCTCTGAGTGGTTGCTTTTGGTTAACTTTAAATTAGCTTTATTTCATCAGAAAGTGAGGCCAATGAATTTCTAGGTGGGTATTTTTTCTGAAGTTAAATGAGACTGTTTAAACAGCACATTTACAAACTCAAAATAGATATAGGCAATAGACTTGAGGTAAAAGGTCTGAGTGTAAACATGGCAAAATCCACATTTTTTTAAAGGATGGAGGTCTATGTATAAGGTAAAAGGTGAAAAAAAAGTGCAGATGGCTTAACACATGGTGAGACAAATCTGATGATCCAACCCAACACACATCAATACGGGGGTGAAAATAATGTCATCTTTTCTCAAACCACATCAACCAAGAATTAGCATGGCAAAAATCCACATAAATAGCTTTTACCACCACTGGAAACACAAGCTCGTATTTTTTTTATGAAGACATTGATCAGATCCTCTGTCACTTCTTTTCCTTGACCACATTGGAAAACATCACAGATATGTAGATTGGTAGACAGAGAAAGTGTTATGTTCTTTGGAAAAAAGGACCGTTTCAGATAGAACACTCAGAGGTCTGGTTGGTCGGTAGCACTGCTTCTATAACTGTTCACCAAATAATCTAAAACATTTCTTTGGATCCTTGGTCGATAATAATCTTATAATAAATTACTGTTATGTAGGTGATGAACTGCAATTCAAGTGCTAATAGCTATAATTAGCATCAGAATGCATTTGAAAGCTCTGATAAAATTAAATAAAAAAACTCACAGATTTAAATGTGCAACACTAGCTTGAACTATTTAGCTAATGATCTAAACACGGTGAGATTCTTTTATTACCTTAGTTTTCATCTTCATGTTCAAAACATGAACCCTGGCTCTGCTTGATGGGATACGAGTGATTCTTTCACTCCCTATTGGTTCATTAAAAAGAAATTCGATTGCTACAATACTACTCCAACGGCAGATTTGAAGGCTTTCCTCTTGTGTGTCGTAACCAACCGTAACCGCCGCGTACAATCACACTGAAGAAATCAACCCATACCTGGGGAGAATGTTATTGACCATTTGGTGGAATAAGCGTAGTTGCTTTCTTTCCAGGAGACAGGAGGATGAAGATCAATACAATTTTTTTGCCGGTGCAGTTCCACTGATGCCAGAACCTCAGGGCAATGAGCTTACTGCTCCTTACTACTTCAAAGTGGGGTTTCCAGGCAACCGGGGAACATGCTGCTCTTTATCCCTGAGCAGATGGTTACTGTTTGTCAAAAATTATATCTTCTATCCATCTGATTTAGCCAGAAACATCCTCTGTGTACATATACAAACTAAACAGAAACTTTCTGTCTTGGGAGAATTGGAGTTTGAAACTTTTTAGTGAAATGTTGCTGGTATTTATGCCAAAGTTAGTGATGACCCTGGTAATAAATCTGTTTGTCATAGTCCTGCACTGGTCTCTGTGGTTTTGGGACAACCAATGGCTCACCTCAAAGTCCCCTGATCAATTACAACTAATAAGCCCACAGCATCTACAAGCAATACTTCTGGACCAAATTTTAGATTTTTTTTCAAATTCAATAACAGAACATCTCTCCTTTAGAGATTCTGACCCAGTGGCCGGACAACTCCTCGGATCCCATTATTTCCCGGGATATCTCGTTACAGAAATAAACCAGATACACTTTTAACAGTCTGTGCTGGGTCTCTCTCAGGGGTCCACATTTAATTGCTTCTTATGTCTGTGACAGTGGGCAGCCCTGCTGTACTCCATCAAAGAATTTGGACACGTTTATCTAAACCAAGAGTCCTGAATCCTAAAAAAAAAAAAAAAAGAATTATGCACTTTCATGCACTGAGGATCAGTATTTCTAATCAAGCCAACATTCTTCAAGTTGCTACTCTGCTTACATGTAAATTAAAATAAAGAAGTAAATGTCCCCTACCATCTTTCAGTTTGTCTTTCATGTTACATTTAATCCCAGTTATCATCAGAATCTAATCTTAAAAGTATGGATGGCCTACATGCAAACTAGCATGCATAAAAGCACCAAACTCAAACAGATGGTGACTTTTGCATGAAATAGTGGATGCTTTATTTATTTATTTATTTTCAGGCTTAGCAGCATCTGCTACCGTCACACCGCAACACACAGCATTGTGCCATATGTCAACGCACACAGCCAAGACAGACACGGTGAAATGAGTAATGGAGTTGAAATGGAGCTGGATGAAGGTGGTATTTGATGACAGGACAAGAGAAAAGAGGATTACGTTTCTACGTCAAAAGTTCTGCGCATTTGACCGAAACTGCCGGGGAAGTTTAAAAAATATAAATGGGGGTCAAACTCAGCTTCCTTGTGTGTGTTTCAGTAAAACCTGGGATAAAATAATTTAATTTCGTTGCATGTAAATCATGTTTTTTTATAGCACCCCCTATCACCACTTACAGTCCTGCTCACCATTATTGGCACCCCTTCATGTTTTCAATAGCTGAGTGAATATCTTCAGAAATAAATGGAAATGTTCAAAACTTAAATCAGCAGTGTCTTTCAATTTGAGGTCCAAAGTAATTTAACAAAGACAATTGCCATTTCAACATAAATATTTTAATTGCAAAGGACAAAACAGAAAACCAGCATGTGCACTAATATTGACACCCCTCCTTAATATTTGGTTGCACAGCCTTTGGCAGCAATGACAGCCTCCAAACGTTTCTTATATTCATCTATAAGCTTCTTGCACTTCTCGGATGGCATTTTCTCCCACACTTCTTTTGCAATATGCTCAAGCTCTTGTACATTTGCAGGGTTCCTTTCTCCAATGGCAGATTTCAGCACCCTCCAAAGATTCTCAATTGGATTGAGATCTGGACTCATTGCTGGCCATTTTAAAACAGTCCATTTTTTCCCTTTCAACCATGCCTGCGTGTTTTTGGAGGTGTGCTTTGGGTCATTATCTTGCTGGAGGACCCAGGATCTTCGCCTCAAACCAAGTTTTCTTACGCTGGGCAAGACATTTCGCTCTAGAATTGCTTGATAATCTTCTGATTTCATGATACCTGTGATACGGTCAAGCCCTCCAGTACCAGATGCCGCAAAGCAGCCCCACAGCATTATGGATCCTCCACCATGCTTGACTGTTGGTATGGTGTTCTTTTCTTTAAAGGCTTCATTGCGCCGCCTGTAAACATATTGTTTGTGTGAATTACCGAAAAGCTCCACTTTTGTTTCATCTGTCCATAAAACGTTGTCCCAGAAGGCTTGAGGTTTGTCCAGGTTCTCTTTTGCGAAGATCAAGCGTTCTTTTTTATGTCTTTTCTTCAGCAATGGTTCCTTGGCCTCCGCCCATAAAGCCCCACTTTGTTTAGTGTGCGCCGTATAGTACTTGTTGAAACAATCACACCAGACTGCTCCAGGTTGGTCTTTAGGTCTTTAGATGTTTGACGTGGTGTTTTTTCCACCATTCGCACCAACCGTCGAAGACTTCTGTCATCAATTTTTCTCTTCCCCCCACGTCCAGGGAGGTTCTTGACCGTTCCATGCCTGGAAAACTTCTTAATAACATTACGCACCATTGAAACAGGGATACCGAGGTCTTTGGAGATGGCTTTATACCCTTTGGAGGTCTTGTGCTTACAAAAAATAGCATTTCTGGTGTCCTCAGTCAGCTCCTTTGTCTTTACCATTGTCACATGTGAAGATGGACTAACAGGTGGCTTTTAAAGTACCAACATGATCATTCATTGGTTAATTCATGTCACATGTGTGGAGGCAGTTCATCGCAAGTGATCTTTATTTGTGATTTGCAACAGGTGAGCCAAATTGGGTTTTCATACTGATTTGCTGCAAAGGGTGCCAATACCATTGACATGGTAAACATTATGTTTTTCTTTGTTTTCCTCATAATGTTTATCTTTTTAAATGTTTTTTATCATCTGCTGTTTTGCATTGAGCACAAGCTATCAGCAGTAAATTGTTGTTTCACTTGATGATTTTCCTTCAGAAAATATTCCACTATATGTACTTAAACTTCATGGGTGCCAATAATGGTGAGCAGGACTGTAATTCTAGTGCAGAAATTTAACCCCTTCCAAAACAGCTTACATAATACAAAAAGCATAGCACAGGACAACGTAGACACGAGAAGGCCCTGTGGCTACAGCACTGGCACATCCTCTCTATTTTCTCTTTGGCTCCCTGTAAAGCACCCATGCTGCTCTGGGCTTAGGGGGGGATTCAAACTGCATGCGTGATTTGTGAAGGCCTTCTTGGCTGTGCTGTGTCCATTTTTATATTTCAGCATCGAGGCTCAAAGTCATTCTTATGCAAACACAGGTTTGTCTGACCTTTACACATGGAGAGGGATGGAAATGGATTTGACAGTAGCCTGATTTAATAAAACTCCGACTCATGACAGAATTTGAAACAAATAACTTTGTACAACGTACTAAAATATCAGAACAGAAAACTCAAAGTAGCGTGCCATGAAAACAGAAAAAATACCAGATAGATGGCTAAATAGGAAAAGTTAAGAGACAAGTTAATTTTTGTGACTGACCTGTGTCAGCTAAAGGAAAAAGGAACAGATCCAGGAAAGCTAAACATCATTATCACCCAAAAAGTGGTAAACAAAATTGAGAATATCGAGTCAAAATCAGCTGAATGATCAGAGGAGATAGGAGAAAACTCTCTTGGTAGAGAGATCAACGAAATGACATGACGTCAGTCTGTTTGAAAGGGGACATTTAAGACAGTTGTCTTAGAGAGCAAAGCTGATGCTTGACAAGAGACTTTCTGCCTGAAATCATCAAGTAATTCAAAATGTCTCTAAAATCAGAGAAGGCAAAACAAAGTGTTGTGTTTTTTTGTTTTGTGAACTCCATAATTTGTTCCTATTCTAACCATAAGCTGTTATTTTTATTTTTGTGTTTATGCCATATTTAAAATGTTTGTATCAAAAAAAGAAAAAAGAAGCTGACTGAAGGCATTTCAAGCATGGTGACTGAAACTTTTTGCCAGAGGTTGCATAACTTATTTATACGTCTAGCCTCAATCTGGATCGATGTTTTAATTCTTGATGAGGTGAAGATTTCACATTTGACAATCGCCTTTTGGTTGGACTCTTCATTTGGTCTAAGTTCAACACATAACATGTGTTTCTTTCCAGATCTGTTCTGCAGTCAGGCTGATATCTTGCAGACAAACAGTATTGATATTTTGCTATTTAATTTGGGCAATCTGCAATATTTCAAAACATAATGCATTAGCGAACTACCTCCATGTGAAGCTGTAGTAGACGATGATAGTGATCCAACCAGAGAGCACTGCCTCCTTTTCTCATGTCATGAATCAAGATCATTTATTTAGTGTTCTCGTGGCTGCTCTGGTCCAGCATACATGCTGGTGCATGTCCGTGCGGTCCAGAGTGAGGAAAGCTTTAAATTTTCCTCAGAATAAACCAAATCAAATCCTGATGCTCTCCATCCCCGTTAACCCATTAGGACTAAGCGGTACAGAAAATGAATGGATGAAAATCCTCTTCCCGATCTCCTGATTGCATCAATAGTTACACTTCTTCAAATCATCCACAAAGAACACTTTCGAAGTTTAAAATTTGATTCCCCAAATGTTTTATGAACCTTCGCTACAAACCCTTCAAGATTCAATTTTAAAGATAGTTTTCAGAAACACCATGAGTTTGTGGTCCTGTGCTGGGGAAGGTCAAAGATGACAGGAAAATGTCAGTTTGAGATGCAGTCACAGGGCTGGAACGCCACATCCATGTGCCCAAGGGAACAGGGGGAGAGGACGCTGAAGAAAGGGACAACAAGATGATAAAGCCAAAAGATAGATTTCCTGTCAATATGTTTAAATAGATAGGTTTTATTGGCTGCTGTCATTCGGACGAATCACATCTGCTGCAGCTGCCTTTACAAAAATAATCCTGTGACGTCATTCGCCCTGCATCGATGTGTATACGTCTGCTCACGAAGTCAGTCTGGTTTAATTAATCTGTACAGTGATTAAGGGGCAAATTGTTCAGTCTGTCGGCTTGTCCGCTTCCTGTTCCACCCTCATCCATAAACTGGAGCCACACACACACACACACTCACACACACACAGTGATTAGTGGTGCACTGGCCCAGAGCATCTTCAGAGTGACTAATCTACTATAAGCACTGGTCTCCCAGGTCCTCTCTGACTCCTCCTCCTGAAGTCCATCCATCGTCCTTCCCTCTCTTTCCCTTGCCCCTTCGTCTCTTTCATCCAGTTCAGCTCAAGGGGTTTCTCAACTGTCAGACTGTTTAGCATTAGAAAAATAAGCGTGGTGATTTCAGTTTGACAAAATCTTAACACATCATGTAATCTGCTTAAAGTCTTTTTCATCTGTTCCTTTTATCGTCTACCTCCACAATCACCTTTCTTTTCCATAGTCATTCTCATGTTCTCTCTTCACACCCACATTTTTTACCCTATTTGCCTTTGGCCTGCATGTCTTTCACCTCATATTTTCGGCCTCCACTCAATTATTTCAATCTTCACACCTTTGTGCACAATCTCTCTCTCCTTTTTTCTTATTAAAGTCTTTCTTGTTACACTCCAACATTCTACACCAATTTCCTCTCTTTCGCCTACTGCATTTTGTCTGTTTTCCCCCTCCAGGCCACCTTCTTTTACATCACCACTACAACCGCCTCCTCCCGAGCTGCTTTGTGAAGATTGTATCTTTTAGATAAGCTGGGTGTCAGACAAGTAATGTTCCCCAATTTTTCCATGTCTGGCTTGGTGAGAAATAGACAGACTGAGAGATAAAGCTGAAGAATGATGAGGTAGACGTGGAGTCAGAAAAAAAATCACAACATGTCTATGAGATCCACTTATTGGGGTAAAAAGTTGTTAGCCGTCGGAGGTCAATATTTTTAAAATAGCATATCTATATTATCCATTTAGTGGTTGAATATTTAATGGTCATACTTTTCTTTCGGTCTCTGGAATATGCTTTATAAGTTAGAGGTGATAAAGGGAGAAGCACAGTGACCAGGAAAAGATGGATGAGAGGTTGACAGCGTGGATGAAAACGACCCAAAATAGACCGTGGGCCAAACCTCTGAGAGTGATATTTGGTCTTTGAATTTCTCCTCTCATATCAGAATGGGGCAAGACAACTGGACTTCCATGTGACTAATTGTAGGAATAAAAGATGAGAAGAGCAGAGTTGTTGCCATGGGTACGAAGCCAAGGAGCTTACTCTTCTTTCACGTGTATAGATTTCTTTTCATTTAAGAGACCAGTAATTGGTGATCATCTTGGAGGGAGAAGCTGAAGGGTGCTGGAGTCAGACTCAGCAGTGCAGGACAGCTTTGACAGTACTCGCTAAGTGTGTGTGTGTGTGTGTGTGTGTGTGTGCTGAGAGTCCATGTGTGAGTAAGCAACACAGGACTGGGACTGGGACAGTGCTGTCTGTGCATTTGTAAGTGTTTTCTGGACAGCTGGAGGTGAGTGGAGACAAGGTGCTAATGAAATGTTGAAAAAAAAAAGGAAGGCCCTTGGATGAACTGTATCCAGCTGAGAGACGCTCCACGTGACAGCAGAGACCATCAAGCACTCAGTTTCCCAATTCATTAGGAGCGTGCAGGAGAGGCTTCCAGATTATAAAAAACGTATGCACAAAAACAAACAGTGTAGATCGAGTGAAGATTGAAAATGAGACGAGAAGAATTTTGCTTAACCTCTTAAAAGTATAAGAATATTGATCTAAATTGTGAAAAAACATAACAATTATGAATGCTTACATTCAAAACTAGGAAAAACTATTAATATTCAGCATGAAATACTTGAATATTTGAATAATTACTTGGGGAATTCAGGTTTAAGCTTGGCTGCCTCTGCCTCTTACTCATTTGACTGTGCAAATATTTGACATTTTTTAACAGTACTTTACATCACTATTTTTGCTGACCCAATGAGGATGATAAGTTATCTAATGCATTCATCAGTTAAAGTCCTGTGTAAACACACTTTAGTTAATTTTGAACATTAAAAACTAAATGGTAAAATCTCCAGCTGTCGTGGTCTCTTCACTGGCAGGTGAGTCACGATTCAGGCAATAAAAACACCACAGAGATCCTCTACAGCGTGGGGCGGGTAATAATACTTAGGCGATGACCTCATGCGATTGAAGTAATATGTAAATGTCCACAGCTCAGAGATTTCCTGGAATTTGGACTACAGGGCCATAACTTTAGTTGAGTGGATGGTAAATGATTTATGTTTCAAATCTCTCATGTCTCTCTCAGACAAGATGATGTGTCGTACCTCTTCCTGACAGCTCCTTTTATTGTGTGCAATTCGGTATCACAGACGCAAAAGAGAATACAGGTGCTGTTTGCGAGCACGCTGATCTTTTTAATTAGGATCAAAACCAAGCACAGCCGACTGATTGCAATTACAGTGCGAGAGCTGCATGGATTGACACCTTTATCCTGATCACTCATTGTTTGGTTGGTTACCTTGACAACAAAGCAGGAGATTAGATTTCTAAGGGGGAAATGATTTTTGTCAGGGATCTAAGAGGAGAAAATAAAGACTGAGCCTGATCTGGACAAACAGATCGGATTGATTATATCCACAAAACCTCTCCAAAGCTCATCGGTGGTGGATTAGAAGATTTTCACAGGGATGGCTGCCAGTTCTGACAGGATGAGTGAGCACACGGCGCTGTGTAATTATTGGAATCTGGACTGATACCCCTGCTTCTACGCATGGAAATGAGGAGATTTCAGTCAAGGACGCAAAAGATGGCTAGTAAACAATTCCTACAAGTTAGAATTTATAAAGCAGCAAAGGCAGCTGGCGTGCAGGTTTAATGAACATGATAGGAAGTCAACACAGTGTAGCTTGAGACCATTTTTTTTCCTTTGAAAATCCTTGCATGATAAATTGCGAGAGGAAATTAAATAAAAGTTAATATATGCAGGCACGTTTGAACAAATTTCATCAGCGAATGTTTCACAATATTTGAAAGAGAAACAGAAAGATAAGGAGGCTTGAAGGCAACGAAATGCCCAATTAATTTAATGACTTCCAAACATCCTGTTGACTGTGTAGATATTTGGTTGATTGGGCATTCCTGTCCCAAGCATGTCCTCCTGAAGATGAATGAACCTGACATTTTTTCTCGAAATTCACTAGTGCACAGTGTATCTCTAACAGATCCTCCTCATAGCACATCTTTGAAGACTTACAGATTACACATCTGTGTTTTTTTCTGTAAAAAGTGAGCATGATATAATGATGGTAAAGCCACTAAAGGGAATGATGTCTGTTTCTGTTGTCGTTGCTGCTCTTCTATACAGTCTGAATCATAATCCTTTACTTAAAGCATTTTTAGATGGGTCAAAAACAATCTGAAAAAACATGTGGCCTTTGAGTGCTATGGAAATGTGTTTAGCGGCTATTTGGCCCCATGTCAAAGGCATGTGGGCATACAAGAGTGGGTTCACATACTTTACAGAAAGCCACATTGACCGACAACAGCCTCTTACGTGAGGGCTCTGACCATGAACAATACGAAGATAAAAGACTGATCGATTTCACCTGGATGCAACATTGCTGGTGGCTCACCCTGTGTAGGTACAAAACAAGAGAAACCCAGCCTGTATGATCCAGTTCCATGTCAGCACCTCGACATACCACTGTTAACAGGCCCTACGATCTGGATATGACTTCAACAAGCATATGTGTTATCTAGGATGCGACAATGGCTAAATAAGAGAGGGAAAACTACACAATCTGCAATGTACAATAAACATTTAAATTCAGTGAGCTAGAATTAAAAGGGCATTAATACAACATACCAGCAAAGTTTAAATTCTTGAGATTCTGGTTGCAACATGTTTAATGGTTAATGATAGAGTTACTGTGGCAGTTGCAATCAACACCAGAAGAATTTAAACTAAATCTCTCTGAAGTCTCCTGGCCGTTCACTGGCGTCATTATTGTCTTTAATCATCCATTTTGATAACACCCTGTGCCAGAAAAGACAGCTTCTACTGCATTTTCCACAGATTGCCGTGGAACCATTTCTAATGAGCTGGCATCTGTGCCTAACCTTTTCACATTTTCTCTATTAGAAGCTCTTCTCCACTGCCAGTAGGGCACTCCCACACTGCCTCCTGGGGTCAATGTGTATAGATGTCATTGGATGGCAAGAGGATGGATGGAAAGAGGCCCTAATATCCAGATAGAGGGAGAAAGAGGGAGAAAGTGCAAACTCCACAACGATAGACTTCAGTAGGGGTTTTCAGCCAAGGAGTGTGTCCCTGCGAGGTGACTGTGTGAACCACCACGCCACCATGCAGCTGCTCTTGAAACAGTGATTCAGAAAATGTGGCCTGCCCTTATAGTTTCTGATTGGCACTTTGCTTGTAAAGTGAATACCATGTCTTCAGGCTACATCAGTCAGTATTCCAGCAAAGGGCATGCTCATCTGCTGTAAAATGAACAGAGGTTGATCTGGGCAGGTCCCATTATGTCAACTCAGAGGTTCAGAACGTTAGATAGAAAGCTTTGTTCACTCTGCTTAGCGAACCACCCTGAAAGCATTGTTTTTGGTTTTATGTCAGTTTTCCGGAAACCAGGAGATTGCGAAAACATCCTGGTTGAAACTCACTCATCTCATTTCAGTAATCGGAGTGTGTGTTTCCTACCTTTGACCTTAAGCGGTTTACATTTGACAAACCATTTCAGAAATTTCAGATGAACAAACTGGGGTCCGTGGAACCTAAGTGGAAACACATTCCCTCTGAGAATATGGGAGCTCAGCTGCCTCAATGTCAAGGTCCAATTTAAGATGAGGGAGACCAGGAGGTAGGGGTCAGAGTGGAACACATATTAATAGCCTAGGTGAAAAGAGTCACAGGTGCATAGGTGCCACAGGATCACCTTCCTTCTTAATTTTGGGGATGTTCGAGTTGTGGGGCTGCTGAAACCCAACCCACCAGATACAGACATGGCACTGCCACAAAGATAAGATTAATGACAGAGCCTCCTCTGTTCTAGCTCCCAGTGATTAGCTAGTGGAAAATAACTAGATGATCAATACCTTGTTTGTCAGCTGCAGTACAGCCCCTTAAAAAAAAAAATCACATGCATCCATGTGAAGCTGGAGAGCTCCCTGAAAGCGAGAAAATGGGAGCTGGACAGGAACACAGCGAAGCTTTAAGTTGATCAAAATCATGTGTACATGAAGCAAAAGAAAGAAACAAAAAAATCAGAACACTTTATTTGTTTCATTTCAGTCGAGGTAGCAGCTAGAAAAAGCTGAAACAGCAGTCTGACCAAAAACTCTGAAACGTTTCTGTGACTTCGAATTGCAGTCTGACAGCTGTTTGATAAAAATCTGAGTAAAACGTTCAATTAGTGATTATTTTGTGTCATTAAAACGTAGCTAGTGTCCTTTTGTGAGCCAGATGGTGTGATGACGGCACGTATTTGATGTGCTCTTTGGGTCAATGCCAGTACTCATTCAAAAGATTGAATTTTACTCTGCTGATGCAAGCAAATCAATTCAGTAATTAACACAAAGTATGGACAGGACACAGCATCTAGTTTACATCAGCCCGCTCGACAACACAGTGACTTTTTAACTAACTAACAAAGAGACGCCATTCTGGATTAAGATGACTGCATCAAAGTGGTTGCCAAGCGTGAAATTGCCCTCATCACTCAACGTTTTCCAATGCTTCCCTTAACCTTTGAACCAGTCTTCCGGTCTGTACATCAATGTCACTTCAATCAGATGTTTGAAGGCATGTGCTCAAATAAGGATGAATAACTTCAAACCAGTAACCTTTTAAAAAGGCTGACAAAACATCAGTGCTCCGCAGAAATTGAGAATTCCTTAAGTAACCTTCCTTCTCAGATATTGTTAGCTGCAATATTTGAGCAGTAAAAATGAAGAGGGGACTAATGCTCGGTTAAAGAAAAATTTTCTTGAGACCTAGATTAGGAATGAGGTGGTTCAAAGGGTTCCAAATGGACAGCCCACGGTCTGCAGCCAGCACCAAAGAATTTCTCTTTCTAATGCCGAGAACAGTGGTTACACACTTCTGCTGTCCAGTCTAGTCATTCTTTAGAGATTCTATGTCAGAAAACATTTACAGGATCAAGTTCAGAGGGAGGTTAATCTGTCCTCTTCTCATCCTGAAGCTCTTTCAGCGTTCTGTTGTGCAATGAAACAAAAAGCTTGGTAATTAGGGGCAAAACCATGACTTTCTTAATACTCCTTCCTTGTAGCTGAAAACGTCCATGAATTCTCTAGAATCCCCGTCAGGTCTGTGCAATTTCCTCTAAACAAGTTAAAAAATCATGTAAGAAATTCCATATCACATTGTGAAATAACTCACACTGTGGCCTTTGCTAAAAGCTTGGCTTGGTTAGCATATAATATAGTTAATGGATTTCCTCTCATCACAATGACCGTGTTTTAAAAAAAAAAAAAAAAGGGTTGTTCACAACTGTGACCAGTAGTTCACCAGTACGCCATTCAGAGGAAAAGACTGAAAACATTAAGTGTTGATGTGACAGTCTCCCTTAACTCTGAGGCTGTCTTTTGGTTCTAGTAATGTTTCAACTTCGGTTTGATCCTGGTGTTTGAAGAACCAGATCATATATATATATATATATATGTACTGATATATTCAAAAACTATTCAAAAACTTCTTTTAGTTAGACAAATGTGTAGGTAAATGTAGATAAATGGAAAAACAGAATTCATGCAGAACGATTGAGGTGCATGAAAACCACTTTCCAAATCTCACCTTTTCTCTTAAACAGAAGAATTAGACTTCATTCTGGCCTGACCACATGCTGTATGAACAAAGAGGCCCTGTCCATTCAGCCGAAACATGATCCACACTGAAATATTCCCCAGAGTCATATCTTTTCCATCTGCACTTTGGGTAGCTGAGACCCCTCTATGATGATGATGCAGGCAATCATCAGAGAGAAAAGGACAGGGCGCACTCGTATCCACATCGTTTGCTTTTGTATCTGATCAGATTCAAGAACCTTAATGTAACATCCCACAGAGAGACAAACGCCCTTTGATGAAGCTGCTAAATGCAAGAATCAGGTTTAATTTAATCAAGCTCTTCCCTGGAGATGTGTGGAATTTCCTTCCCTGGAAAACTGGGAGTGACCAATTCAACATCTTTAGAAGATCCAGAATTTTTACTTTTAAATGCTAAATTCTTTATTTCCCGAAATGACCAAACACGGCACATTAATCTAAACCTACCAAAAAAAACTTTTTCAGTTATTTTTTTCTTCATTGTCCAAATCCTCCCAAATGTAGCCATTCAATCCCCTCATGGGCAGCGTCACATGCACTTCTTGACAAGTGGCAGCTTGGGGTGGAATGCCATCTTTAAACTCCTGGAGTATCAGGGGAATCACGCAGTTTCTTAACCCCCAGCGTGGAACACCATTCGTCAAACTCTTCTGTTGAGTCACGTTAACCAGCACGTGACAGCTTTTCAGACTTCCTCTAAGACGTGAGGCGCTGCCAGAGGCTGTCTGGTGCCGACTCACGGGCCGTCGCGTCTGCACCTCCAACAGCAGGCTGCGTCCGGCTGTTAGCCGCACTAAGTGAGGGGAAGGAATCTTTGCTCTTTCTTGTCAAAGCAGATAGCAGCCCAACCGCATAATGAGCTGCAGGACATCTTTTCAAACGGGCGACAGACTCAAATGGAGGAAAAAAAAAACTCTCCAGGTCTCTCATCAAACCTCACCTCTTGATGCAAGCGGCTCTCCACCTCAGGCATCTCAAAACCTGGTGAACCAGATGCTCTGCTCAATATAAGAAATAGTCCACTGTAGTGACTATTTCATTTAAAGTGACTATAGAGGAAAACTAAATTACACCGACTGTACATCGTTCATCATGAACTCTTCAATTTCCTAATTTAACTGTAATGCTTCTATATTACCATCATAATCAGCTTTGGGGTAATTGTATGGTGCTTCCTATGATCCAGCTTGTGCTTTTTTCTTAAGGGCGTTGAACATCCTGTGTTAATAACCTAAACACTGATGTCAAAATGATTAGTTCTTCCGAATCTACCCCTCAAAACTGCAACTGCCTTAAGTCTTAAGCCACAGCGAGCTGAAGAAACAAAACAGTGAAAGAACTTCTTGAACGGTTCATTTATGTTAAAGTCATGTAGCGGAGTTGGCTCAGATTTTTTTCATTTTTAGCTTTTAGAGTGCTTAGCTTAGATATTTACACGTGCAGTCCTTATTTTCAGGTGCTCAAATGTAATCGCGCAAATGGCTCTAAAAGCTGTTCGGTGGACAGGTGGACTATCCCTTCATTATTTCTTCACCAAATCAAAAATGCAAAAAGGCTTGGGTTGATGCCATGAGGTGCATTTGCATGTGAAAGTCTGTGCTTTGGGAAAGCACGAGCAGTCAAAGCAGCTCTCCATGCAAATGGGAAAGGTCATCCACAGGTTGCAAAAACAAAACTAATTCATCAGACAGATTGTACACCATTAGGAATGAAAAAATGGTGCTTTATGAAACTAAAGAAAAACACTCTGGTTCGGTTAATGACATAATAATAGGTATGCCTGTTGATAGAGGATAGCGGTGATGGTGGGTCGCATGATCTCGTTGCATGAAAAGACGTTATAACGTCCTGAAAAAAGGGAAAAAAGAGTCCAGGAGAACTACAGAAAAGGGAGTGAATGGAAAAGGGTCAGAATAGTAGAACAGGTATTCACACGTACGTAACTGACCATTGTGGAAGTTTTAAACAGCTACAAAAACTTCTATTGAACACGTAAAGGCAGGAGAACGCATGGCTCTCAGGGTCACCTGTATTTATTGATGAAGACAATCGCAAACAGACCCATGCAGGAATATCTTTTCAGCTCAGATTCAGCCAAGCACAGCAAAAACTGACAGTGCATATGGACATGAAACAAACAGCAAATGAGACTCTGGAGGGTCTGAAGGTAAAAAAAAAAAAAGCTTGGTAAACCGTCTGTCATTTGATTCCCAGGAAGCCTCACTTCAGCTGCTGAAGACAAAGCTAAAGACCCCGACTCACAAAAAGCAAACACATGAAGCGAGCCACAGGAAAACTCTGGCAAAGCATCACACAGGCTGGGAAACCATTATTTTGATTCTGTGCATAAATTTCAAATATGAGGCAGCTATTGCCAGCAATAATCTTGGGAGAGAGTCAAAAAATAACATTAAATCTATGGCATATTCATTGCTCTTGTTACTTTGAACTCCTGATGAAAAAGAAAATAGGAGAAAAGAAGGGTTGTACAAACAGTTCATCTAATTCCCGAACCCTATATGATGAGAAGTTCAAACTGAATCAGGGATTCTTCACTTTCAGGTCAGAATTATCATAACTTGTTTATATTTTGGTGGGCCAGAGAAAGGAGCCTGACATTGTCCAAATATTTTCAGAGCAAACTCCGCGGGCATGTGAGGTGGAGCTGAGCATGTTCCAGGACGGCAGAAAAAAAGGGACACTGTATTGCACCTGTAGGGAGAAATTAACATCATTTCCACTAGTTCGGGACTCGCGCCCAAAGGTCCTGCTTATCGCCACATAAATAATGATTCCTGTGTGCTGAGGCAGCTCTGTGGGGAGAAAGGCCCACTACAGGTGCAACTTGCTCACCCTGTTCTTCTCCGTGTGCGCCTGGAATGGAAATGAAGACAGGAAACACACACACATGGACATCCAGATGTCGACACCAGGCAGGTGGCTGCTGTAGCTGCTGTCCTTCCGCTTGTTTATCTCTTTCCAGCGCTTCTGGCACAATGTACTCAGTTAAAATTTACATCCCAGATTTTGGAAGTGGCAGGTGAGCTGGCAGATCCTGGCGGGTCGGCTGACATGCCTCGCCACCCTGTAGATCCTCCCCCTGAAGCTCTCTTCCCAGTTTTGACTTTATCTCTGTCTTCCAGTTATGACCCTTCTCCCCATTTCCATCCGCACGTGTTACGCAACCGCCGCCATGACCTATATAGCAAAGGCCATTCTCGTGCGTTTGTGTGTGTGTGTGTGTGTGCACGCATTCGTTTTAATTCCCCCGATGGGTCTGTTATGCATGTTTGTGAGCAATTTAGTGAAGATCTCCTGTGTGCGAGTCGCTCACAGGGCTCTCCGGTGGGCATCTCGAGGTACAAAGTGACCCTGATGTGTCAGTTCTGCTTAAAAGAATGAATGAAGCGCTGGTGGACCACCATGACTCACACACACACACACACAAAAACACTACGATTTCCCAGGGCTCTCCTTATGATCACTGTACCCCGCACACAGCTGACATTTTACCTCAAAGCAAATCTATAGGCTTCCATTTTTATGGCTGTTGCGTGACATGGCCATAAAACCTGCAGGGTTCACAAAAGTTACTGTCTCTTTGGGTTTGTGTTGACACCACACTGTATGTACACCAGTAAAGTGAGATGAAGTTTAGCCCGGATCATAAAGCCAAACTAGAGCTAAAAGGCATCTACATACACATATCTATATCTATTTATATATATACATATTTACACATATAGTGAGCATAGGAGCTACTACATGACTTAGAACAATCAAAGACAAACAACTACGTGAACATGTTTATTAGAGTTTCAGAAATGTAAAAATCTTTAAAATGCAAACTAATAGTAAGAGAGGAAAGGATTGAACACACTGTCTATAATACATATCAATAACTGCAGGAATTTTACAACAATGAATTGTAGTGATGACAAGAGAGACATTTGGAAAATGATTGAGATTTTTTTTTTAAAGAAAAACTGAGTATTTATTGACATATCGATGGGGCAGGCATCTGTTATCGTAAAACCCAGGTGTAATATTACTCAGTTTGATCCCCTGTATCCAAGAGAGATCCAACTTAAAAATGCCTTCACGTGTAAAAAGTACCGGTAGTACCACAATCTGACCATTTGTGCCACAAACGCCAACAGAGTGATTGGATGCTGCTAAACGATACACAGGAATGCAAATCAGAGTACATTATTTCTATGTGAAGGGTTGCCATCACTACACAGTTGAGTTGTCTGTCTTCTCCAGGTGAGGTCAAAGGGCAGTTAGCGCTTACAGTACTACAGTACTACTACACAATGTAAATACCAAACCTTCACAGGTGCTATACTTGAATATACTGAATCTCGCTAAAAGTCATCCTCTAGCGTCCTCTGCTTTAGAAATAAATAAATTTTTACAATAACCTACAGGTGGCACAAAGGCTACACTACAAGGTAGTGTGAACGGGCGATGCACCAAGGATTAATCATTTAAATATGTACAGGTTTGGACCCTTGTGGACAGAATGCATTGAGTTTCTTAAGTTTAGCATTTTTTTAAAGGACTGTGTGCCCCAAACTATACAAATACAGCTTTAGAGATTCAATGCGTTGCATAATGGTAAAATAGGCCTTTCTTGATTTAAAAGTTGCACTTTTCTAAATTAAAACTTAAAACAAGAAATATAGTTCCTAATGATTCAATCTGGTAGGAAATCTGACCCTTATGAGAACAGTTAGTTTAACTGTCTTACAATGATTACTATAAATAAAATACTTCTGAATTTGTCTCATATTTCACAACACTTTGCTTCTGGTTTTGACTGTTCTTTTTTTTCAAACTTGTAATCTTTTTTTCAACACGACACCATCCTTCCATTACATGCCAGGAGCCACTATTTCTCACATCATTAAAATCAGCCACATGGAAGTCATGCGTGCGGGCACATTTCTGCAGACAAAAGCACAAATAGGCATTTCTGACCAAGCTTTCTGCAGAGGAATGGCAAATGTCCAGTGGCAGAGATGACAGCGCATTTGTTGCCGCCTTTTCAGTCACAGTGCAGATCAGATTTCATCTCAGTCTCGAGTTCAGGTTCGCCCTCTGACAGCGGTTCAATGTTCGCTGAGCGGTGGCACTTAAAGTGAACAGAAAAAAACTAACCGAAAAACCATCTACAAATGACTATCATACTTTTATTTGAAAAAAAATAATTGTCGAAGCACTCCAATTTGGCACCTAAAATAACTTTGACCTTTTAGTCTTTTTTATACATTTGATCTAAAAAATTTAAAAATCTGTGCTAAACAGTGGATGCAGGTAAATTCCGGGTGTAAACTCTCTGGAGCAGCGTGGGAACTCCTCTGACTGCTGTCCATCACTGTCTCCTTCATTTAATGCTGAACTTCCTTTCAGCTTCTGGTGTACATTGCTTGAAATGCTTCTTTGTTATGCTACCAGTGCAGGTCCTTATACATAATCCTGGTTTTAAAGAAAAATTGAGTTGGGCTTGTCGAGTCAAAATCCAAATACTGTTTAGAGCGTCTGTGCTGCCTGAGAGTCCGTCGCTCTGGTCTGTTCAAGGACAGAATGATGAAGGCACTAGAATATTCAGAGGTCATCTTATGGGCCCAGTGATCCAGCCTTTGAAGCAAATACAGACAAACAGTCATTGAGCATTGAGCATCACATTTATGACAAACTCATTCTGTCATTGGGAAACATCTGTGAAAGCTAGTATTTGTAGTATCTATAAGGAAACTAACAGGTAACCTGTCTCCCTGGAGCCAAAATCACTTTTACTGTATTTTCAAAGTCCCCAGGGAGGTCAAGCTTAAAATTCTCATCCAGACCATGAATGTCACGGAGCCATGGCAACCAGATATGAAGCTGCTCATGAGAGGCGGACCCAATAAGGTGCTGTCAAGACGACGGATGAGCACAGATGCAGCCGGACTGATAAACCGACAGATCGGCTTTAATGGAGATGTTTACATTTTCAAAAATGACAATACTTCTTAGAAACAAAACTAAGATATGTTTCCCATTACAAAAACTGGGAACGGAAGCTATTTCACAATTGAAGTTTGATTAACAACAACCTCAACACACATGAATGTCTTCAGTTACACAGCAGCCTTTTTCTGATCTTTCAGATTTTATTCCGAATGTCTTTACCTCAACAAGTATCTGCTGGTTTATATTTTAAGCAGCTAAATGGCCTTCAAGTATCTGATGCCTATAATGATTTTCAACACTTAAATGTAATCACCTTTGTCATCAATTCTTTTATGAAAGATGCTAATCTTGAAACTAATATTCAGTGAATAGTTTCAATTTAACTCCTCAGTATGAGGGGACTGTATAGACTGTGCTATACTTATATTGACAAGCCCCTTTTCATATTTTGGTGGAAGCTTATCTGCAAATTGAATAAAAAAAACACAAAACAAAAAGCATTAACCCCAAACTAGATTAGCTGGCACCAAACCACTTATCAGAAAACAGGAAATTACTGGGTAACAGCAGGCCTCCGTCTATGTTAATGTCGTCACAAACAACCAAATGCTTCTGTGATGCTATTCATTTGTGAAAGATTCCTACCTTGGCATTGCTTCTGCTGTAAGCATTATCGAAGGTCTCTAAAGAGCTGAAACATAAATAGAGGGGTTATGAAAAAGCAGAGGATCAACATATGACGAAAGGAGGGAAAGAGAAGGGAAACGGTGATGGGACGATGAACAAATAGATGTATAGAGGGATGACAAAAAAGTAACACTCATTACTGAACTCCCATAAACAGGAGCAGCCAATTATCACAACTCTCACATGCATAAATAAAACAGGTCGTATGTGGGCTGTGGGGGATATTCATACAAAGCCACGCTCAAAGCGAAACATGCTCTGTGCTTCATTTTTACACCTTTACTTCACACTGAATGTTGAACTCACTGACACACAATGACGCCCCTCCACCACTAACACACACGTCCTGCAAATTCCTGCCCCAGGTGCTGCCCCATCACCAAAGCGATCACACTTCAATTTGCACACCAAAACACAGGATAAACAAATAAAATGATTGACTTAAACTTACACCAAACAGGCAAGAATAAACAGAAAATATGTGGACACAAAAATAGCAATCTTATTATTGCCAGTGAGAGGTTCCAGCTGGCTGAGTTGGATACCAACGTGATGCTGGGGTCGGCAGCAAAGTAACGAGTGGTGTGTGACGGCTCGAAACTGCAGGAAGTGACAACTGCATCCTCAGATTGCAAGCGTGTGTTTCTCTAAACTTCTAAGCTGAACAGTTTGCTTAAATTCTCTATGACAGAATGAGAGGGCTGATAGAAAGGGCTGGCAGTGATCCCACTGAACAGGTCTGGTTTCATGTCGGTGAACATAAAATAGAGCCCATCAAGCCAAAAGCGATGGTGCTTTTCAAATTCATTAAAGTCTATAAACCTGTGCTGTGCATCACACTGGTAACCACAGTTTGCCTGGGGGCATAAGTCCACTTCAAATGTGTAGTTCTTTTATTTTTCTGCTACTTTTGGCAGAGCTTTGCCAGAATCACCGCAGTTGTTTTCTTGGGTATCAGTCCAAAAGGCATGCAAGATGAAGATGCTGTGGTCTGGATTCTTAAATGATATCAAGTCCAGGCACAAAGGAGGATTTTATCCTCTTGTCTGGTAACGCAGGCTATAAAAACAAACACATGCATGCCTCCCAGTGGGATGCCTCACTGGCTGTTTTTTCTCAAATCCTACAGTCAAAGAACCCAGAGGCTGACATGATCATTAAATCACAGTTAAATCATGAATCAGAGATATTGATCCAGCACAGGTGCAACCCCCAGCTGTTGTTCTTTTGATGGAGAATCGTCCGTCTAATGAGTGAAAGACTACACAGAAAGCTTTCTGTTTAGTCATTCCCTCATTAGGCAGGCCTCCATGGAACATCTTGTACAATTAGTATATGGCATGAGCATGTTCCTATGCTCTTTGATAGGGATCGGGGTTGAGGGTCCCAACCACCTGTTCAGCATGAATGTCTCTGATTAGCTGGCAGCTCTACATTGAGCTGCCTGGTTTGCCCTAGATTAGTCCCAGTGATTGGCAGATTGACTCACAGCAAGCGGGTCTTGGCTGAAAGCTGCTACGCTGTTCCGCATCTCATTCTCACTGCCACGCAGCGGTATCAGAGACACGTTACCGTGACGGGTATCGGGTACCACGCGGTTCACTCGGCTCGGCTGGAGTCCATCCTGAGGCCACACGTTGCCGTCACACTTAAATCAGGAGTTTACAGTGACAGAGATGGGGAGGAAGAGGAGATTTTTCAATAATAAATAAGTGCAAGAACAAAATCTTCCAAGATTGGGGGAGCCATACATTTGGATTATGTTTGAATATATTGAAGGTTCCACCGTGTTTGTTATGCATCTCAGTAAAAGGTAAAGGATCTGTTTGTGTGTGGGACAAAGAACACACCTGGATACTCAGAAATGTAGCATACCACTCCCTCATTTCCAACTGGGTTTCACTGCAGAGGTACCTGCAAAGAAAAGGATGGTGATAACTACAGCCAGACAGTGCAGCAAAATCAGGAGGCGGACTACATACTTGCTTTTGTGTTATTCTGACAACATTAGAAGAGAGAGGCTGATAAGCTGTCAGACACAGAGGGAGGAAAACGGGAAAATAGAGAGGACAAAGTGGTAGTCAAAGATATAAACTGAAACTGGCATGCTTTCTCATGGTGCACAACAGTGACACCCACAAGAGTAAACACCGAGTGATTCCTAATTTAAAAGTGAAGGCGGAGAATAACACTGATTAGGACCTTCAATACCCCGTGTGTCTGTTTGTGCCTACGAAAACTCTGGCAGTTCTCAACTCTAAATGCTCTGCGTGTGTATGTGCATCGTCTATGCTCTATGCCAATCAGGAGCTATCAGCATGGCTGTGATGCTGAATAAATAGACTTTATTTACACAGTGATTTAAGTTTGGAGCACAGATTTGAACCACAATTAAGCTCTGCATACTGAGACAACGGCGTGACTTCAGAACTCAACAGCGTGTCGTGTTCATTGTATGCGACTGGTGATGAATTTAGCATCACTTGGCACACATACACACACAACTAACGCACACAAGGCTCGTCCCTCTGCCTGGCTTACGTCATTATGCCTAACAGAACTCATTAGTGGCTGCAGAGATTCGAAAGGAGAGCACGCATTTCTACAGTCTGGTGTCTCCGACATACTCTGTTGACATTTCCATTTTGCATCCAATTTCGAAGCAAATCTACTTCACCAGATGCAACAGAAAGAGAGCTGAAAATATATTCCAGCAGATAACCGCCCAAGCAAAAGAACTAAATTCATTTTCTGAAATTGTAAAAGCTGTAATAAACTTAGGCACAGAGATTGAAGGAATAAGATAAGATTAGTGCAATAAAAGGACTAATGTAACAGGGTAAGAGGAAATTCTGAAGAAATTAAAGGACAAAGAGTACGAAACAGAACTTAGCAAAGGCATATAAGAAACAACTTGTGCTTGTTACCAGTTCTATTTAAAGTCTTCTACCTTTCTACAACAGGTTGTTTCATCTGCAGTCAAATATGAAGCTCTTAACTTTTACACAGTTCTCTTACTCTCTTTGCTTCCACCTCTCAGTTGTATTTCCTGCTATAATGGACATGACAATGGACCATTATATTATCATACTGCCCACACTATGATAGGGAAAGTGGTCATCCCATTTACAGCTGTCAGATGCTATATGCTGCAACAATGACCGATAACATGCAGAACCTGTGTGTATACTAAATTCAAATTTAGAAGCATCTCCATTTTAAAACGCATGCACAGTAAATCCAGTATAGACAGAATTAAAGGTAAATCAATCAAAAATGATTTTCTCATCATTGCTTATCTGCAAGCCGCTGAAAGAGTGTAATACATCCATGTCCAGGCAGTGAACCAAGCACATTACCCCTGGAGACAAAGTTAAGCACTTTTCATCTCTTAGATGTGTGGAAAAAAGCAGCTAGGAACACAGACTAGGAAAGAGGGAATTAATCGAAGTATGGTTCGCAGCCAGTGGGTCGAGAGTTTTAGGAGGTCACAATGAAAAGGCCTTAAAAGCATAAACCCAAAGATCTATCAAAAGATCTATCTGAATTGCATAGTGTCATGGTTTTTTGCATTGCACAGTTATGGATTTCACTAAATCAAATGATGCCCCAACTCTCAAGATTGCAGCAGGGTAGCAGTGGTAGATGCCTCATAAGAATTTGGAATATACTGAACTGAAAAAAGTGTATCCAGATGTGCCTAAATGCTAGACATGTATGTCTGTAACACACATATACCCACACGAGAATATATGTGAACAGACCGGGAGATGAACAGAGCCATGGTTATAGGTGTTCTCTCATGTTCCCCTCTGGGTGGAGGTGACCTTTCATTTGATTCCTTCTCCAAACTCCCATGCAGGGATCTGACCCGTTTTCCATGCCTATGGAGAAGCCTCCAGCTTCCTCTGATGCTTGTCAAGTTTACATGCATATCCGAAATGTGATCAAGCTGCCACTGAGGGAAAATGCCACTGCATGCACAAGGCAGTGAACACGTCAGAACAACTGAATGAGAAGACAGCATCTGCTCCTCTTGAGAACAAATAAAAACGCTGCACTGCAGGATCATGTTGTCCCTGTATAAGCTGAGGAATAATAAAACTTACATTCTTTAGCTATATTCCGTCATTATACAGTTTAACTGCTCTGTGGGAAAGAAGTAGTCAATGACATACAAATCATAGAAGCCCCGTGAGTCATCCCATTAGAAACTATAATCTTAGTTTTGTCTCACCATTGCTGTCTCTCTGGTTTCTCTGGTTTCTTGCCTTCATATATGACAGTAAGACCCCAACTAGAAAGAAAATAGATGGAAATATACAATTATTCAGGCCCTATTAATATGGGTATGATATTTGAGCTTAGTCTGGCCCCTAGTGGTTGGTAAATACACAAGCATTAGGAGGCCTTTCGTTTACACAGTTCAAAATTATATCAATTCATTAAAAAGTTAAGCAATAGACTTTTGAGTGGATAAAGCAAAAGAACTGATTATCATTTAACCTACACACTGAAAATTACTATTTTGAGAGCTTCTATTCAAGTGATAAGCCAGCAGATCTATTTACGTTATATAGTAGTTTTTGTATAGAAATGAATTAATCATGACAAAAATGGAAAAACATTTGAGATTAGCATGTTTCTTTTCATATATTTGTTCACCATGTAGGAGGACGGAGTTTCTTCTTAATCCCAAGGTAAACCTTCAAGTTTTTTACCGGCCATTCCCGTTCCGGACGGTTACTCTGATTTAATTACAAAAAAGAAAGTGCAAAGCAGCTGATAAGTCTTTCAAACAGAGTTATAATAAAATATTATATCATTTATAATAACACTATGACTCTTACTCGGACTTCCTTGTACATTCTTAGGGACAGAGAATTGAGGATAAAATATTTGTCATGAAAGTTTCCAGTGGGCAGACCCAAACCCAAGATGCTTCGCTCTTCCCTGAACTTGATCATCCCGTGCTTGGATACATCGACTTTATTGGCTAGAAGGCAGAACAAAAGACTTGTGAATAAGCAAGCACAACGTGATTTGAAAACAAACATTGTGCAGATTTGTGTTTACATAGAAAAAGAAGCATCGCCTCCATAGCAAAATGTTTCTTGATGAGCAGATGGGAGTCGGCCCCGATGGAGTGAAGGATGGGTAAAACACGCTCTTGATAATGAAGCGGACGTTCTAAGGAGCAGAAGGGGACAAAGAAAGAGAGGAATATATAACAAAATCCAAACTTCTACATCAAAACGGGAATTGTAATTATCATCAGAGAAACAGCTTGAGTGAGGTTACAGGAAGTTTTTGGAAACTGCTCTCCCAAACAAGGAATGGGAAATCTCCTAAATCAGCAGTGTGTTACTGGCATTTGATAAGCCTTCAATGGGTTTCCTGCTGGGGACTCTGACGGTCCACATACCAAGCTCAAAACAAACCACAGTCCATAGTCACAGTGCTGATAGGGATCTTTTATTCCCTTGAGACTTTGTGCGTCATTTTGGACAGCTCAAGCTGAATGGAGAGCATTTTCCATTTGTTATGCCATTATTTATGTCTCACTGTGAGCCTTTTAATCACTCACAGATGATTTGACATAAGTCCTAAATACGGTTCTTTGCAAATCAGAAGCATTTTAATTCTTCAATACATAACCTAATGGCCACTGTGTGAAGATCACTGGTTACACACTTGGTCCATTGCCAGAATCTGATTTAGTTGCACCTCAGAATGAATGAAATGTACACTGCAGTGATTAGTCTTAGGAAGCAGCAGGACACGACTCTGAAAAGTTTGTATTTTGAGTTGGGGTCTTAGGATGTTGTATTGCAGTTTTAATGTTCTTTCTCATTGCCTTTGTGTTTGTTTGATTATTTCCATGACCCCTAGTAGGAATACGCGGTATAGAAAATGGATGGTTGGTTTTTCAATTGGTAAAATGTACAAAAAAGATACGGTAAAAAAAAGAGCAAAAGTGGGGAAGAAACTGACCACTTTTCACCCCCCTGTTTTTCCTTTTTATCCGTCTCACCCATTTCCTCCTTATCGCAGACCTCCCAGCAGCTCCAGTACTCTTTGTCTCTTACTGGGATGTTACGCCGGTCCAAAACCTCACATGTCAACTCTGCTGCTGTCATAGAACCAGGAATCTGTGGGAAAAGCAGAGTGGACACTTCAGTTTATCATCTGCAAAGCACAGGTGTTTCAACATCCCGGTGCAGTGCTTTATTCTGGTGCTCAATGCATGTACACAGCAGCAGAACTGGACCCAAAATGTAATTTACCTTGACATGTTGCTCTGTTGTTTCCTTCATTTCTTCCAAGTATACTGTGCAGATGAAGTGGCCGTCACGCTCACTTCTCTGATGGGACTAACACATGCGCATACAGAGAAAAGGTAAGACAACAAAATAACTAAATGAGCATAAGAAAACCTTTCCAATGTATTTGGAAAGGTATACAGTGAATTTAGCCTCTGTTCATTTTATTCAACTAAAGTATTTTGCTAATTACTATATTAACTGTTCATCCAAGTTTTAAACACACTTTTGCATCTCAATTATGACTAACTCAAAATTAATTAAGATGGTCAAACGCATTCAAATTTAATCCATATGACTCACAGGAATTTTCAGAAGGGTTAAGAAATGCAACACAAATTGTTGCCAATTTAACAATTGCTACAAACTGTTCCATGAAACAATGAGAAAGCAGGCCATAGCTGGAATTGATGCTGCAGTCCTTCAACATATTCTGAGCTTGTGAAAAAGTTATTTTTATTCCACATATAAAGCAGATGTGTATCGTGTGGTTTCTATTTTAATTCTTTGAGCTCCATACCTTTGTAACCTTGTAACTGCTCCACTGAGCTTTTTTAATGAAAACACAGATTACTCTTTTAAAAAAAGGACTGGTTGGGCCTTGATATTTAACTAAGCGGTGTAGTTCCTTGTTCCAATTAAACACCAGGAATACACTTCATACACAGACAAAGTGACTAGGATGGATACAGAGTAGAAGTAAAAAGTAGAGCAAGAAAGTGCTGATCTTTTCTACCCTTAGTCATTTTGACAACAATTAAAAATGAACAGCTTGGTGCACTGACAAGGATACTTCGGAAAAATCAAGAATCAGCATTATATGTTACACTTAGACAAACAAAAGTTCTGGACTAAACTCCCACTCAGCGCTTCCTCTAGACTCAGGAGAATTAAAGTGGTGGGATTACATTGCATGTTAATTTGAAGGAATGGCACCCATGCTGGCAAATTTCCCTGCGTTACCTTTAGAGGGTCAGTGTGAACATGTCAACTTCAACTTAATTTCCCGTATGACTAAATATTTATCCAATTCAATTAGGATAAATGAAAAGAGATAAGTATATTTTTAAGCAGTGTTACTGTGTTTTCTGCAAGTGTGAAAGGCTCACTGGAAGCATTGTCATGGGGTTTTCTCGCATTTGGATGATGGCTTTGATCTCCTCCAGCTGCTTGTTTAACTGCAGTTCATCAACCTGCAAACAAGACATAACATGCTGTCTTACTTGAGGAGTAAATCTTGACAACAACAAAAGACATTTCTACTATAAGATCATGAGAGACTTATTTTTCTCCTGACCGAAATCCACCTCTAAAATCAAAATATTTTACCAATAAACATAAATTCAATGAAGCCAAATAAAATAAAAAAATCGAAAGGTCTCTAGTTCACTTATATTTCTATTCATAAGATATTAATGACATTCACAACTGTAAATACCACCTGTAATAAAATAGTAATGACCAGAATTTCTTGGACAGGGAATCAACTTCTTTGACCTTTTTTTGCCTTTTCAGACTGGTGATGTGCTTATAGTGTTTGCCATTTACTGATGTCATTGTTGGGGGAGCTGCTTTGAGAGCAAAATGTTTTATAACCTCTGATCATTCTGTTTAGCAGTCTCACCTCAAAGATGAGCGTGTAGTGCTCTATGAGGTCTTCAATGGCACGGCCAGCAGTGTAGTCCTTCCCATCTGTCTGGAACAGAGTGGGACCGAAGACGATGGCCAGGTTGTGAAGGTTCATCTGATTTAGCTCAGAAAAACGCTGCACACTAAAGCATACGAACAGGGACCATCAAAAGTCTGTGGGTACAGATATGTCAAGTGTGAATATCAATCAGAATGTATCCATTTCTTACCAGTAGAGGTGGTTAATGAGGGCTTGTAGTGTAACCTTGTTGACATGAGGAAGTTTGTTCAACAGGACCTTGTATTGAGAAATTTTTGTACTGTCGTCCTGATTGGCTGCAAAAATAAAAAATAAAAATCACACAAGGAAGAGGAAATTATAATGATAGAAAGCAAGGTGTGAACAATTACAGTAAAAAAAACAAACAGGTTAGAGCAGGTGTATGTATGCGAAATGATAATTACTTTGGAAGTAAATTAATTATAAAGAATAGAATTATTTAAGAAGAAATCATACTAATGTATCCAGCACACAGTGGAGCGTGGAGCTGACAATGCTTTGAGATACAGTCACAACTAATGTTCTGTTGCACAATAACAGAAGCTGCATTGGAACCACTTCCTTTTGACGAAATATCCCCCAAACTATTGAAAATATCCCATCATTTATTAACAGCATGCTTACTATCATCTACTCTGGTGCTTCTTACCAGTGACGCTGAGCCAGCTGCTGGCGTCCTCTGATGTGAACAACCCTTCTTCTAACTCTCTGAAGAAGCGTTTGAGTGTGTTGGAAACATCGTCAACCTGATGCTCCCCTTCCTTCAGACGAAGACTGCGAGCGTCACGTCGGAATCTCTCGCACAAGGCTGCCACACGGGAGTTCACGCCGCTCTTGCGATAAATTCCCTCTGAGGTCAAACCTAAGGAAATAAATATTACAAAGCATGAGTAAAGAGAGGACATAAAAAACTACACAACAATTATGTTAGAGGAAGAAAACGTGTTTCTTCAACTGAATTATTTGTATTTTAATTCTTTCTTTTAAATCTTAAGAAAAAAATTATGAACTGTAAAATTCGGCCAGCAACCCATGTTTTTATACGCAAAAACATCCATCCTGGATGTAATTTTGACCACGTAAAAGTTAATGATACCATACACCAGCAGTCATTATCAGTTAGTTAAACCAATTCTGGGGGCAAATTACAGCAAATCTATAACAGATGACTGGTTGGGTGAGAGCAGCAGCAAGCTTATTTAACACACGGAAACCAGCGTGGTGCAGAATAAGTCTTTTATAAAGTGGATGAAAGTTTGTCAAAACAGTGGGTGTGAACACCATGTGTTATTCAGATAAGAAAATGGTTGAGCAAATAAAGGCAGTAAAAAAATTGGGGAAAAGTCTTGTTATCGCAGTTAACTCATTAAAAGTCTGTTTCAACCAAATAAGTTTGGATTTTTAATCAGATGCTACACATGTCTTTTTTTGTCGGGCAAACATTTTCCTTCTTTTTAATTAAGGAAAAGGAAAAACAAAAGAAAGCACTTGGCGAAACGATAGAAAATGATTACACTAGCTGTACTGGCGCACAAATGCAAAAACAAGGGCAGTTTTTGTCATGTGGTGGGGAGGGGAGTGATGAGAGATAAGAACACAAAACAGGGGAAAGAAAAGCTCAGAGGAGCAAGGGACTGAAAGGGAGGTGGAACAAAGTTGCTTTGTTGTCTTGTGGTACTTTGGTCTCTCCCAGAGCCAAAACTCCTGCTATTACAGTCACATGAGCACACTGAGACTCTGAGAGCAAAAAGTGAGAAGTCACAGTTGAACATAATTGCATAGAGTGGTGGACACTGTGGGTGACTTCCTCTCTGATGGCAGGGTTGCTGAACAGCTCAAACAATGAACAGCTGGACAACCTGCGAATGATGGTATCTCTGATGGTAGCTTCGGTCAAACGGTGGCTTTCTCTTACCGCACTGTGTGATGTAGTCGATGCAGCTGTGGACTATGACAGGTATATCTGTTTCTGTGAGCTGCTGTTGGCTCAGTGTGTCCCCTCCACTCCCTGCTGCTGCCTGGATGGCCGAACACCAGCCAGCAAAGTCCAACTTTCTTTCTCCTTCAATGTACAGGGTTCTGAAAAAATAAGGGGGGGGGAAATGAATAGTTACAAACAGATAATCTCTGAATTCTATAACCCTATAATGTATATGATAATCCATCCATCCATTATCAACGCCGCTTCTTCCCAGGAACCCTATCCCAGCTGTATTATAATAATGAACTTTTGAATTCAGAACAATAATTTCTAATAATTTTTTCCATACAATTTTAAAAAGAGTTTTGAGTTAATGATATGAAACATTTATTCTTGAAATAATAAATCATACACAAATCTACATAACCAAAGAAATAAACAAACATTAACATTCTTTAGGGAGACAGATGATGGGGAGAGATCTGTTCTATTCTTTCATCTTACCTGCCTTTCTCTACCAGAACCAGCACTTCATTGTCTTGCTGGATTGCTGGAAAATAAACAAATAAAAATAGTAATTCTGTCTGATCAACCTTATCTTTGCTACTATGAGCATACACTTATTTGTATTTGCATGTCTTACTCACAGAGCTCATTCAATTTGCGGAGGTGGATCTCCTCTCCTTTGCTGTCATCAAGGTATGCATGAAGTATGGAGCCCACCAGGGCAAACCACCCAACCTTGGATGTTTGTAGGTTCAAGCCATCTTTACACTTCAGCCGCCCAATTCGCTCAAAACCCAGTCCCAGCAAAGGCTCTGCTCTGGTTGGAATAACGCTCTAATATATAAAAAAGGAATGTTGGTAGTTAGATAGTAATCATTTTGCTACCATTGAACCACTTAGTTCTGTAAAAATCATGAATTATCATAATCAACATATCCAGCACTTCAGCTGGTGCCAGGTTTTACAGGTTGATATTACTTTGCATATGCCATGGATGCACTAATGCTACCTATAATTATAGCATCATTTAACTAGTGCTGTGTGACCAGACACAACACTAAAAGACATCAAACCATTTTCCCCACAACGGAACTTTGAGTGCACCCAATTTGTTTTATCCATTTCAGAATCAAGCAGCTTCTGTCTTTCAGTGGTTGACAGCAGATGGTTAGAGTAGCTGCTGCCTCATTCCACACCATCCCACAGCTGACAGTTACTGTATGCTAAACTGCACGGTCGGATGTGGAGAAGAAGAACAAAGCATAGTAAACGACTTGCTCCCATCTAAATATCAGTATATCTGGAGCTCCATACCCTCTAATTAACTGGACACAGATGTCCAGTTTAAATAGTAAATGTTGAGACAGGACAATCTCACTAAATACTTGACGTATTCTGGTGCCCAAAGACAGAGGCGAGTCTGTTACCTTTGCAATAGACTTGACCCACTCTTTGTGGCTGTCTGCATCATCAGTGCCAAACAAATAGAGGCGTTCAGACTCTGAGTAGAGTTCAAAAGTGTATTCATACCTGGAGGTTGAAAAGAGATGAGAGAGAAGTGAGTCTGTATGAAATATATTCTTGCTTTTATTTTTCTATTAAGAGATATTTACCTCAGTCAGAGGTATGTGTGAAAGAGAGTGATAAGTGCATACCCGTGTTTTTCAGGCACATCAACAGCCAAACAGACAATCTCTGTAGCCTTAAGAGCCCCATTAGGGTTTGAGTTCTTGTCACTTTCATAGTAGCTGAAAGTACCATCATTTAGCGTGCACCAGCGACGACTGAACTCTATTTGGAAGGATAAATGGAGACCTTATATTATTAAATAAGATGCTAAGGATGATAAACAAAAACATAAACATAAAAAGATGTCAAACATAAAAGTCACACTCATGGGAATAATCATGTTTATTGTGAACCTTTTAAAAACATCACGACTTAATTAAAAAGTTTGTTTCCAATTACTTTCTTTTTGTACTGTAATGAAAGTGTTGTCATATCTGTTCATACCTTCTTTGGCCTTGCGTTCTGTAATGGCCCGGGCCATGGAAGCAGTTTTGAACAGGAAGCCGTTGTAAGACACAGAAGGCGGTGGCTGGTAATGTGACAGATCCATATCTCCCAATACCTCAGATTGTGGTAGCTCTATAAAGAAAAACATACACAATCAACACACACAGGTGTGTACACACACACATATATATATTTATATATACATATATACAAATATTGCAGATGAGTCAGTCTGTGTTATCATGATAAGATGTAAACAATACTGTGAAGGTATCATAATGGCAAGTGTGTGTTTGTGTCTCGATCTGTTAAGAATTGCAAATCTTTACAGGTAAGAACAGCATAATTACTCTCCTTCAAATTCATGGTTTGAAAAACTGCACAGGCTTAGCTGAATTACTTTTGTTCAAATTTTAAAATTGTATTAGCTTATTTTAAGCATTATCAGGATTTGTGAATGTTTTACATTTTAACTACAGTAGTTTTCTGGCACCTCAGTCTGTGGAAAAGTATGAACATTTAGTGCATCATTTCCCTCAAAATGTAAGCACCATTAAAAACAAAAAGACGCCTCTGTGACTCCCTGCCTGTGCATAAGATCTTTACCTGTGTTGAGGTTATGGCGGATTAATTCAGCCTGCAAGGGCTGCGAGTGTGCAGTGGCTAGGGAGAGAGGGGACGGACAGCCTTCCATATCCGTTAAGCAATTCACATCTGCACCACAGAAAATCAGGCTTAAAGTCTCCAGAACATCGCTGCTTTGCACATTTATACAAAGAGCCTGCAGAGAAGGAAAAAAACGAAAATACACAGAGGTACATGAGTTAATGCAGCCACACTATCTCATCGTCATTCACAGTAGTTGGAAGCTGAAGTAAAACATTAATGCAAATGCAAACATTGGTATTTCCCCGATATAAGAAGCACACAGCACATTAGTACTGCATGTCTCTGTTGATTAAGAGGTCAGCTTGAATGAAGAAAATATCAAACCTAATAAAGAAGTGTAATTTAACAAAGGCAAACCCAAAGAAACCCAGAAAATATTCAATTTTCATGATGCAAACACTGTATTGATGCACTTACAAACAAAATTAGAATACAAGAAAAAAGGTTGTTATACTGGAAAAAGAGAAGGAAAGTGAGGGGGATGTAGGTAACTTGTTCCAAAAGATAAAGAAAGAGGCACATAATGCTGCTTTACAGTTAATAACAGACTAAATGTCTATCTCAAGCCTAAACAATGCTAACAAACCATGTCGGTTTTCTGCATTCAAATTAGATTGAATAAATAAGCTGACGATTTTGGAGGCTTAAAAGAAAGGACAAGACCTTTACTTGTCCTTACTTGTAAACCTTGACATTGTTTTACATTGATCCCAGTCACAGCACAGGTAGAGCAGGAACAGAAGTAGCAAATTTGGCAGAGGAGAGAGCTTGAAATGTACTGTCCTGATAAAAAGAGCAATGTTTGCATTATTCAAAGCAAGGGTCTGCTTCCCCCCCGATCAAAACGTGCAGATATTTGGAGATTTACGAGTCCTGAGCTTGTGATGAAGAGTCCCATCTTCCTATATTTTACTATGCCAATGCTACACAAAAAAAGAACTCATTGTAATCATTTTGGAATTCACTGTGCATGTGAAGGCAATTATCATAAATAATAAATCTGTGGAAAAAGTGCTCTGTTGAATTTGCTAAGTCCCTGGTATGGACAATTCATATCACCTGAACCCTGGAGCTACATTGTTATTATCAGTTTATGAATAATAAACAATGCTTGCTTTGATGGAGCACTGATGACAAAAACACTGATGAAACACTACAAGGTAACTTGATACCGAGACACTCCACTCCAAATGTCATACAAACAAGAAAACTGAGCACAAACATCAGAGGAAAGATTTCCCACATTGAACATCAAATCAATTTTTGTGCCAAAAGTGGATACTAAACCGGATGAAAAAAAAACAGATTTCTGTACATGTGGGAAGATGGAGAGCTTTATAACAAAGGTAAGCTTCATTCTAACTCATGCAAATGAACACTCAAAGACAGACATGCACATATGGCCTCAGTTAAAACCAATAAGCACTTTTCAGTGTGATTGAGAAATTCCTCTGCACACACACACATAGAAACAGAGCCTCTCCTCTGTAAGCAGTCTCTATACACACATTCAAACAAACAAACAAACAAACCAATTAAAAAAGATTAGCATTGCACAAGACATCCCCACACACCCAGAGAATATAGACATAGCATTTTTCTGTCTCACACCACACTGAAGACAGCTAAACAAAAAGATGTGGTCAATCATCTGGAAAAGACCGCATGTATATGAACACTCTTGACATGAGTGCACCTATACAACTGCCTGAGGGGACTTTAGTCCTAAATGATACCATTTCACAAATAAAAATGGGGGCCAAAGCCATGTAAATTTCATTTAAATAAATCCACAAAAACAAACGTTAAATTTAAAATAAACACAGGACAACCACACAAGTAATCAGAGATATAGTTAAACAATTTTATAAAAATGAACACTTCTTGTGAATGTCGGCTGGCAGTTCGTCTCTGTGCCCCTGTTCAAGATCACGTTTTTTTTTTTATTCAAGTATAAATGATTGAACTGTGACATTTCGGTGTGGTGTATTCATAACCTAATAACTCTGCACGGCCCTTCAGAAAAACAAGAACAAAACCCATCCCAACATCCACGTGTACTTTAATGTCAAAGCTATGACTGAAGGTCAGCGTGCAGAACTGATAAGGCCGAGCATGTTCCCTCTGATCAAGTGATGCGAGCCAATCCGAACTAAGCAAAATGAGGAAATGAGCTGTTTGAGTGTTTAAAGACCTCACCCTTCAACATCTGCTGCCTGGGAAGAAAGGGGAGTAATGTAATAACACACACAGAGAAAAGAGAGGAGATGGGAATACAAGAATCTTACCCAAGTTCCCCAGAGAGAAAGACAGAAAGAGAGAGAGAGAGAGAGATTTTATCTGGGTGTGTCTAAAAATCACATGCCTTCATCTTCCCTCTGCATTTACATAGGAAGGAATTGAAGGAAAAGAATGAGAAGAGAAAAGCATACAAGAGAAAACATTGTGAAAAAAGATGAAAGTCTTTCAGTGGGATGCATTAATCAGTCACTAATGGTGCTTGGCTGGAAACCCAGTCCACGTAGAGACACAAATGCACACAAATACTCAGCTTTTAGCCTCTATAGTACACATTCTGTAACAGCTACACACACGTTTGTATATGTATGTACCCATATTAAACCCAGATGAGAATGGGCGGCTATCCACATATGATCCATCATTACATCACTAAGGAAAAGATGGAGAGAGAGGTAGAGGTGGCAGATGAAAATGGAAAGGAGGGAAAAATGCAGAGGGGAGGGATGGGAAGGGAAATATCAAACTGATTTTGGCATTTAAAACAAAGTTTACATTCACTAAAACCCTACAGAGTCAATGAAAAAAAGAGGGAACAGAGAGGGAGAAGGCCAGAAATTAAAAGCAAGATCAAGAATAGCGACCAGCCGTACAGTTAATTTTTCCCTCTATGGAAGCCAGTTTGATAAATTCTCAAATCACTAACCATTGATACAAAGACATTTTAGAGCAATGTCAGCTGCTAGTTTGTTATTATAAAAAAAGTACCAATGACACTCTGATTATCAGCAGAACACAGTTAACACACCGTCAAAGACGAGAGGATCTGCATATGTTCAAAGACACAAAGCGCCCGTCCAGGTGCCAAGTTATGTTCAAGATACGTACAGATAACCTTTGCTCTGCTAAACGTAGCATAAAAATCAGTCTCCGCTACCAATTCCTTTACAGGAAATTGGAACCCGTCTCAAAATAATTACTCCATCAGAACTTGATAAACTGACTGCTGTGATTTCATTTGCAAACATAGAGAGGGAAGCGATGAAACAACGGCCCCTTTAATATGTCTGACCAGAGGCTGTGGACAGCATAATAGCACAACATGAAGGAAGTCAGACCCATGAATGGCTGTCACTTGATTCTAAAAACACTTCTGACAAACATTCAGGACATGTCTTCTGAAAACAAAACCAAGAACATTTTGGGGTAAAAGGTGAAGGGGACTGTTATAACAACATTCTCAAAATTCTATTGAAATCACTTATCACAGCATTTACATAGACAGTCTGGGACGTGTCACTGACATGAAAGGAACCACACAAGGTTAGTCAAGTCATATCTATCTAAAAGAGCTTCAGATAAATATTAGTCATGGAGCCTAAATCTGGGCCGTGCTGAAGACTTCTTCACACTCACACCCACCACAGGATAATGCTTGGATTTAGTGTCTTTCTCATGTCATGTGAAGTAATACAATCAGGTTAAGTAAAATATGTCATTAAGAAACAAACGCCTGAATGATGCATCATTTAAAAAAGCTGTTACTTGGGTGGCATTATGTTCAGACCCAGCATCACTGTGAGAAGTTTAGAGGACAAAGGTTTAGTGTTCATTTAAAAGTTGAGAGGAAAACTGGTCCATGCGTTACTTCTAAACTGGACTATTTTCAGTAACCAAATTATCTACTGTGTTTGTAAGACCTCCAACTTATTTTGGCATAGCTCTTTAGTGTCATTGCCTTATATAGTTTCTCACAGAAGGATTGGAGGCAGAACATTAATTTATCTGGCTCTTCCACTTTGGGGTGAGTTCTCCCACAGGTGAGGAGGCCAACAAGCTATTTTAGGGGAAGACTAAATACTTGTACTTCCTTTTCTTAATATTCCAGTTTGCACTGGCTTCACGATCCTAAACCATCTCTTAGTTAAGTTGTTAAGCCTCTGAAGGACTTCTGATGACCAAGTGAGCTTCCCTAGTTAAATTCCAATGCATGAGTATGCCATGACATCATGTCAGCTTTATAGTTTGAGCTTTTTCTCTGTCTGTAATATCATTACTGTCCTGAACAAACTGCCTCTTTTTTAATGTTCCCTCCATGGTTTTCTCTCTTTGTGCTTCCAAACTTAAAACCAGTTAAAGCAGATAGATAGCCCACTTTCCCAAATCTGATGTTATCCCAAACTTAACTGAGTTAAAAATGCAGTTAACCCCTGCACAAGCACTCTGATCACAGTGCTTGTTTGCTTCCTCCTCATGTTGTGCGCTGAGCTTCTTTTTTATAGTAAAAATTCCATTACATCCATGATTATTAGAATCGTAATGTGGACTACATGGTGTGACTGATTGGGAACAAACACTCACTCAAAGGAGAAGGATAAAGACGTCTACTGACAGTTATTGACAAGTTATTACAGAGTGAGAACACAGAGTACACATGGACAAAAATACAAAAATGACAGAAGCATGCCTACACATGCACATTAATATGCATGTTGACATATCCCAGCCCACTTCAGTAGGAAACATACACGCACACGCACAATAACTCCAATGTATTCACATAAACCTACATTACAGGAAACTATGCCACATAAACACACTCAAAGAATCATGTGTGCAGTTTCATTGAGCTCACACACAGTCAGAGATCCAAAGTTCAGAGAAACACGCAGCCTAACGAGCTTCAACCAGTCATATTCAATACGCATTCACCTTCTTTAGAAAACTTATTAGGTTACAAGAAAACATAGCTGTAGCTGCACAACCTAGTTTCACTGCCCTCTTGCTCAGCTTAGTTCACACCTTCAGCTTTTCAGTTCCTTTCACACACTGCTCAGTTTGAATGTAAACTGACACTGACAGGCACGCCTAAAATTGTTAGAATATCTCGCTAGTGAAAATTTTAGTCCGACACAAAGTTAATAAACAACTTACAAATAAGAAAAAGACCCAAGAGTGTAGAGGCCAGCTTTCCTCAGCAGTCCCAGCCAAACAATGAGGGTAGGAGAAGGAGGAGGAGAGGGAGGGGCGGAGTTACAGCACATTCCAGTTAAATCAGCGAGTAATGATGTCACATTGGGGGGGGGAGGAAAAACAAAGAGTTGAAGCAGTGGAGAGGCTGGATTAGATTTACTAAAAGAGTTCAGTCAAAAACACTGAAAATTCAAACACATTCTCAAGCAATGCCTCATAGACAATAAACTCAGAAGTTACTGCAGAGCTGTCACAAACACATTCTTAGAGTCACTCACTTCTTTCAACACACAAGTAGAAAACAAACCAATTGCCAGCTGATTTCTTGCCAAGTATTTTAATCACAAAGAAAATCAAAACAGGTAGAGTGGCTATAAAAACACTCCTGAGAGAAGTATGGAAACGCTGCTTGGAAAAAGACGGAAAAGGGTTGGAAAGTCTGAAACTCTGTTCCCTGAGACAACCAAAAGCAACTGGGAAAGTCTGTAGAAGCATTAAAAAAAAAAAGCAGTAGTAGCAGTTTAAAAAATGGCAAGTTCCTTTATCTCCGTCTTCACATCCCAAACAGTCTCTTCCACACACACAAACACACACGCACACTTCAATGCTTGAGGGAGGAGAAACATACAGTAACTCAGGGTCAGGTGTTAATGTGACTCACTAGTATGCTCAGTTTGTCCGTGAGCTGTACACATTGTTGTTGTAAGTGGGTTAAGCGGCTAATGAGTGACCCAGCAAAGGCTCAAATACTAAGACTTTTACCACACATGAGGGAGCACTGCAAGTCCACCACGCAAAAGCTATTCCCAGGGTGTTCCCAAATGTCCCACTTCAAACTTTAGCTGGAGGAAAGCCTTCCTGCCACTGACAGAGATACATAGACAGATAAATACTCTGTTTGTTATCTTTGGCAGGCTTGCTCTCATCAAAAACCTGAATTAAAGTGTCACGTCTCCTCAAATCTTAGAGGTCATGTGCCCATACCAAGAGGCATGCCAATCATTCTCAGGTGTGAGTCACATTTATAACACACATGAGCATGAGTCTCATGCATAAAGACTACAATAAAAATTTAAAAATCACTCTTTTAATGCACTTTTTTGTAGTCCTTCAGGTGCTTAAGATCCCTTACGCCAAAAAGAGGCCACATCATAGTTAAAGAAAATCCAATGGCTCTATGTCTGTGAGCCAGAACAGTGGTTGCTTAGTCATAGTCCACAAAGTGAATATATTACAGTGTGTAAGCTAAATCCAGATACAGCAACACCCGCCATAGTCTAAATCAGTCTAACCAGCTCTGGAAAGAGGCATACAGAAGCCATGACTTAGTCTGGACACATAAATAAATAACCATTTTGACACAGTATCACACAACTAGTTGAGCAGGAATAGCTGTGGTTCCTCACAAAACAAAAATCAGATTTGTGTACCAGCTGAAAGCCCGCATGTCTTCACCCCCCTAGTCCCTCTGCCATATTTCTTGTCCATTGACTGTCACTAATACTGATGAGTGACATTACTGAAAAAAGCCCAATTGGACAAAAAAACACTCAAACATAAGCAACTCTTTTTCGGTCACACCTACTGTAAGTGTGTAGTGTGACGAGCTATAAACTGCAGCCATCAAATCAAACTGCAGTTTCGTTCCTCTAGTTTGTCTCTTTTTTCTTTACACACCTCCCTGCTACATGCACACAATCTGGGTGCTATGCAAAACAGGAACTTCTAGAAGCATTCCTGTGATGCAGCACCTTCCAATGAGTTTCTGTAAAGTGTGAATTAACCTATTAGTGCTTTAGAATGCAACTGTAATTAGACAATGTGCATTGAGTGAAATGAACAAGGCATCATATTTGGTAAAACATAATTACAGATGTAGAAAAATCCCAACTCCCTTTTAAATGTTCCTCCACAATATAACTTTGAGATAAACTCTTCATTATAAAACATCTATGACCAAATAAAACACTGGATACATCTAAATCCTAAAGCATTCCAAAGAGGTTTTCAACTTACATTGTTGAGCTCTCTCTGGTTCCCATACAGAGGATGATATTTTCTGTATTTTCCCTGGCGGTACTTGTTAGTGATGAAGCGTCGTCTGTCTTCGCTGCCACTGGAGGGCGTCAAAGCTTCACTTGGCGGGACGTTAGCTGCCCAGAAACTGTTCACCCGCTCGTTGCCAATCAACAGAAACACCTGTTTCACAGGTGGTGTTTAGAGAAGACATTTTGATATAAGAAAGAGGAGAGCAGATGTTTGTTTTATTAGCAAAACTAAAAAAAATGTTTGTGATATGTTCAACTAAATGCTTTTCTATTCCTTGAATAAAAAGAAAAAAAAACTTTACATTTACCTTAATGAGCTCCTCAGTCCACACTTTCCTGTCCATCTTCAGACTTCGAACCTTCGAGATACTGGGACCCAGCCCTCTGTGCTCTCCTGAAATATCAGCAGTCTTTAGGAAAATATTCTGCAACAAGTCCTTTATTACTTTTAAATCCAGACATGGTCAGTTTGTCAGTGAGCCGTTACGATATGAAAATCTCTGAAACAAACCTGCGCATCGTTTGCAGATCACCACACACAAGTTGATGGCTGCCCAATCCGGTTTTGGAACCCCGCAGTCGGCGCAGAAACTGTTACTAGGCTCTGCCCAGATCTGCTCGGCCACCTCACTATTAGACAGTGCCTCACCTATGGCGTTCCTCATGGCGTTCACCCATTGCTCTCTCATCTGCTCCGACTCTGCGATAAAACTGCGTAGAGAGACAAAAACATGGCTGAATGTTGTTGCTGACATAAAGACAACGCAGACCACTCTTAAGAAGATTAATGAAGCCAGTCACTGCAGCTGCTGCTTCATGGTGGTAGGCAGAAATATCTGCCTGTCTGACTTTTTTTGCTGAATAAACATTAATCAAATCTGGGAAAATCCAAAAAAACCTCATCCATGCACACACAGAGATGAATGAGAGGTTTGACACAGACTCTTGTCTGGATGTTCCTCTTTTAATGAGTCTGGAAACATTCTGGCTCTGTCTGTGTTTAAAAATAGTTATACAGAACCCACAGGATCATACTTCTTACATGACTGCTGTCCAATTTTCCAGAACTGCTAACGACACAGATTTTTCACAAATGGCGTGATGATACTTAATGGCACTGATCTAACCATTCAAAAATACAGAAAGGTTTCAGAGTAGTATTTCATGCCTGCAACACAATAAAAAGTTAGGATGCTTAAGACATTTACAAACATTTGATATTCAAATCAATTCTCACAGCACATTAAAGATTTATATTGTCTAAAGAATGCCGTTTTCCATTGCCTTGCAGATCTGCATGCTGTAACATTTCAGTGATCTTTTCTTCATAAATGCTGCTATCACAGTGGTTTAAATGACCAATGTTACTTATACAGCTCCAAACCCTCACACAGCCTGGTGGCTGGACTTTCATTAAGTATTTATTTCAATAGGAAAGTAAATAGCTATTTTTTTCCTACTGGCCTCGAACATTTCAACATTTATCTGTAAAATTGCAAGTAGGAGCTGGGTTAAATACATTTACCATTGTGTTGTCTCAGTGTTTACGAAATGTTAGAAGCTTTTAAAATTTGGAAATTGGACAACTATTTGATGTGAACATAGACTATTGGACATCACATTTTCAACACAAAACCACACGTCCAGAGACATTTAGACAGTCAAGACACGCACCACAAACAGTTCAAAAGAAAAACACGAGGCTTTTCACAGGTCCCCATCCTGTCACCTTGCACTGCCATTCGTGTATCGTCAGCCGACAGACCACACAGGCCACATGCGCTTGTGCACACACGTATGCCTCACTCTTATTCACCACAGTCAAACAAAAAAGCCTCTCACATTCTTGATAGACCCCCAAACTCAGTGCTTCGAGCACAGATGGGGGCAAGGTGTCAGTAACACAACATGAACACAATTTTAGAAGTGTCTTAGCATCAAGACCAACCCACTAATTTATAACAATTGTCATTTTGAAATTTTAGGGCATGGAGAATTAATTCCCACAACAGACTACATATAATAGCACGTGAGTGTGGGCGATATCTTTACAACGTACAGTCCTGAAATTGTCAGTGGCCGTTTCATTTTTGATACAATACCTGAATATGCGGTAAGGGGTGGTGAGATCAAAACTGCGGCGATCCGAGTCTTTAACATTTCCTACATTCATTTCAATGGATGTGATACCTACTCCAAGTCGATAGTCCTGGAAAAAAGGCAAAGAGGATATCAACATTTGGACTTCTAATTCAAACTTTATTATTGTGTATTTTTTCTTGTTGTTTTTCCTCATTAAGGTTTTTTATTTCTTCAATAAAAGATTTACTCTGTATAGCAGTTTGTCATATCAAGAGAAAAAACACAAAGTATGAGGTTTGCGCTCATCATTTTTATCTTTCTGTGCTCTTACATCAATATTTTTGAAAAGGAAGACTTTATCTGAGGCAACAACAGTGTACAGTTTGGAGCGTAATCCCCTGAGCTCCAGATAGCCCTGATGGTCCGGGTTTAACAGCGAGCCAGAGGTTTTGATGCCAGGTCGAGGGCGCCCCCTGGTGCAGTCTTGAAGAGCTGTCACCCATTCCTTTTTCTCAGCTGCAACACATGAGCACGCAGGCAGGTCAATAAAAAAAAATCATATATATTATTTTGTTTGGCATGAACAAGTGATGAGTGATATACCTTCACTCTCAGCTCTGAAGATGAAAGTTCGGTTGTTTGTTACCACTTCTAGCTTCAGCTCCCCCACACTGGCCACACTAGCGATGAACGCCGTTGAGATGATCCCCTTAGAGTACACTTCCTGCCACAGGCCAAACATCAAAATCTAAATACAGTAAACTAAATACAGTAGATCCATATCTAACAATCAGTTTGTAGACTTTTAACGTGTGTATGCGTATCCTTACCTTATCATTGTCAAAGTATCTCAGATAGTCAGGATCTAATTTAACCCATCGTCTCTGGTAATAAAGAGCTCTGTGTGAAGGAACACAGATGACACACATTCCAAAAAATTTAATTTCCTTTAACAAAACCAGAAATTAGAATTACCGCTCGTTTTTTTTTGGCATAACGTTTGTTTTTTATTATTATTATTCTATTATTACAGCAAGCATAAAGAGATTTCAAGCTGAATTTCTTGCAGGGTTTTCTTGCAACTTGTGCTCACTAATGATAGCTTCAACGCTATTCATCTCATCTGCGCTCTGGGGTTCGTAATCTTACTGACCCACATGAGCAGCAAAGAGTTCTTGGATTTGTATTTCTATTTGTGCATTGTACAACAAGATGCAAACTCTTAAATAGCACTGTCCACTTGTCACTGAATCAACCAGAATGCATGTTAGAACCGGTGTGAGAAGCCCCATGTGTTCTGTCATACTGACCCCTGAGGTGGATTCTTGTCCAGCCAGCCCATCTTGATGACGGAGGAGAGCTCGGAGCTGTCTTCTTTAATGGGTGCAGCAAGTCTTCCAGAGTGTGGGAGGTAGAAACTGCCTTTTGGGTTGGTGAAGCCATCATCATTCCAAATGGTATTGCTATAAATTCGCAGAAACAAATAAATAAATCAAACATATCATTGACAGGTTTGACAAATAACTATTGTCTTTTAAAATCATTTTTAGCATCTACGAAAAGGGTCAAAATAAAATGAAAAACTAAAATCAGATCGGTCGTGGAAAATACTCAGGTAAGATTGCAGACTCCTGATAAAAACCTCTGCGTATATTGTGTGAAAAGAAATCGAATCAATTAGATAAGCAGGAATAAGCATGATTGTTGTAACTGTCTGCCCTGTCCATCTACACTTACAATACTTCTTAACACTTAAAAGTTAGACTAACAAAAACTGTTTTTTTCCTTTTGCATTTTTTTTGGATGCTGGGTGCCTTCATATACAAGTAGGTAGAGAGGAAAGGGGTCATAGAAGGTGGTCGAGGGCTTTCTTGACTTACTCATCATCATCCAAAAATTCATCATCACTACACAGAGAACTGCAATGGTCTCTTTTACGGGGCACTTGCAGGGTCATATCCTGACGGAGGACACAAAGGTTAATCACAAGAAAAAGGTTGCAAATCATTATGGGGGGAAAAAGCATGCAAATTGTTCATTTTCTTACCCTGTCAGCCGTGTTTCCTTGTTGAGCACTAATGTAAGACAAGTCTGGCTCTTCGTAGTCATTGGAATTATCGCCAATGGAATTGAGGCCTGAGGTGTGGAGTTTTAAAGTTTATGTTAGCCTGAGAAGGAGACATTTACATATAGACCCTGATGTATCACCAAGTGAAAATTTGTTCTATTTACGCTCACAAAAAAGGAAAAGGTTCTCAGAAGTAAAACAGAAGTAAATGCCAGAGAAACATTAATTGAAAGTAAACAGTGACTGCACACCTTTGCCTGCTGCACACTTTTCTGTATAAAAAAACATAAATGTCAACTTTCATGATATGCCCTTAAAAACAGTTGGATACAGACACTTGGCAGCACCATGCAGTGTTATCCAACGTTCTTTCTCTTTATGTTGTTACACCAAATATCTTTCTTCGAAATGTAAAAATACCTGATAGACTAGTAATCAGTCAGCTTAGTGAGTTATCTAGGTCAGGATTTGTATTAGCCCTAAGTTGTTTCTGCGAATCATACAAACAGAGTGAGGAAACTGTGTCTCTTTGGCGGAACCAGTTTTTCAGGATGGGCGTTGACAAATGTTGGCAAATGTTACGACAAATCATACACCATCAATTAGGTTGTTAAAAAATATCAATTAAAAATCCTTTCTTTTGGCCCAGAATTAATAAAGAATATCTTCATATTTGAATAAGAGCACATTTTTAAAGTGCTATTATCTTTTTTTCAATTCAGTTTTTGAAAAACTGTGGTATAATAATTAAATAATAAATGAATATATTAACCACTCAACCAAAAGAACAAATTAAAGGGGCTATCAGACTCTAACAACACCTTTGTACTTAGTATAACCAAACACGAATTGGACTGCTCATGAAGTGTCACTAGGAAATCCTGACTTTCTCCTCTGTAGGGTAGTTTGTTCCCACACTTAAGCTGTCGGAAAACAGTTTTGAAACCGAGCCCATTTCAACCATTTGGCTGGATTCATGCATTTGTCAGTAGAAAAGAAAAAAAGTATTAAGTATAAGCCAACAGTAAAACAACAGTACAGTTCATCTCTCTTGTTTGTCACTTGTGAGCAGTTGTGTGCGTGTCTTTATGTGCGTGTGTGTGAGAGAGAGAGAGTTAACATGTATATGTAGGAGCTAAATTAGTCCCCACCCACACTGAGTGGGGACAGAAAATGTGCACCAACAAAGTGTCCCTCACAAGAGTTAACATATGCATAAATAAATAAAATATCCAAGTCTGCATCTAAGGTCATGTCCATTTATTGTACTACAAACAATAAATAAGATCATTGTAAGGGGAATGTTTTTATAATTAATATATTCCATGTGACAAAGAATAAATGATTGTATGACAGTCATGAGAAGAGAAAGAAAACACACAGGGAGCAATAAAATGCAACTAAAATGTTGCGTACCCCTAAGCACAGGTTAAAAAAAAGTCTGTGGCATAAAAGTCACAAGCTTCTTCTCTGACCAAGTCAAGTGCGCTTAAGAGGGAGGGTGGAAAGCTTGATCTCAAATTTAGCATAGATGGCTGATCTCATCGCTGCTGACGAATGACAGCGTACCAGCCGCTAATTTTCTCTATGGACTCTGAGCCAACAAAAAGACATATTGTACCATTAATGTGGCAATTTTCTGATGTGGTTTCATTTAAAAAAGTAGATTAAAGCAGCTGAGATAATCTTCAATGATTAATTTCTGTATTCCTCCTTACAGCAAATGGACAAACACTACTGATATCTGAGATCACAAGATTATGTTATGATAGCTTTTCCCTTTTTACATTTAGGATCTATTCACCTACGGTTGTAGGAAAAGTGTAAAAACGCTAATAAATAAATATTCTTCGATTCAATCGTCTTCTACTTTAACATTACCCATAAGCAAAATACAGCATGCGAATCATAGAAAATACTGGTATAGCTGGAGATAATACTGTGAGACAGCAGACAGCAGCATGAATGAGTGAGAAAATAAAGTAAATAAAACAAAAAAGTCAGTACAAAGATATTTACTGAGAAAAGGAGGACTCAAGTAAGTCTAAAAGATTTTCGGGCATTCAAAAACCAGTTAACCTGTTAACCAGTTCTATATCCACAGAATTAAAGCAGAGATCTGACACATTGAACTCACTTTCATGAAGCAGGGGCTGATGAGCTCACCGAGTGTCTAAAATACTTTCATAATATCTTGAACTTATAGTCTGTCTCCCCCCCTCTATGTTAAAAAATGTGTTTTCAGTGCCTGTTCCATGCCCTAATTCAGATTGATAGCATTAAAAAATGAACTCAGAAATTTCCCTTTCACTTTGAAGCTGCATCAAAAAGTACAAACCGCATTCTGGTCATCAAACTCTACTCACGGGGAGGCTGGATGACCCTCCTTGCGGGCACAGCAGGCCGTGTCTCAGGTTGAGTGGACTGCTGGTCGGCCTCTTGTGTTTGAGGTGTCCTGGTGCGAGGTGGGATTTGTGGAGTCTGGTCTCTCTGCTCCTCATCTGTTCTTGTCTCTATGAGAGGAGGGCTGTGAGAGAAGAACATGCAGAGGATGGAATGAGCTGAGCCTGGAGGATCCTCTGACATTGTGGTAGTCTCAGATGAAAAGCTGTGCGCATTCTTGACGTGAACATATACCGGTTGCACCACATGCCACATTTTCTTTACTGTTGTCACCAAAGGACACCGTGTAAACATCACAGCTCTGAATTCTTAAGCTAAAGTTTTATCTCAGTCAAAGGTTTAGGTTATGAAAGTTGCTTTTACTGAAAGGAGCCCTAAATTTGGCCTCTTATACTAGATGTTCCCATTTCTTTGCAAGTATAACCGGGCTGATACAACTAAACAGTTTACATTAGCCTCCCTATGAAATATGAATAACTAACTTCATATTAACAAAACAAGAAGCATATCCAGCTTTTTCATTTGTTTGTCCAGTAACAAATGTAACAATACATTTAAAAAAGTCCCAAAAATTATACATTCATAAAAGGTGATCCCAGGATTCTGCCACACAACAAACCTTGATGATCCCATAAATACTAGTTCTGTCACATATCATGATAAAGAAAGAACACCCTAATTTAGGAGCTTCACTAAGAGCCGTGAGTGTAAAAGATACCCTTCAAAGAATCAGAACTGGAAAGTGCATTGTTTAACAAGCAGGAGCCATGGCTACTATAGAAAGACACAGGTCTTTAATTGGTGCTAGTGCACATGTTTTATTCCACTGAACCTATTGAAAAGAAGTTGCCTTCAGATTATGTTATTGTTTGTGATGGACTTAGCTAGCAAATGCAAACCAAACTAATTGGATTTTTCTTCCATTTCATCAGTAAAAAAAAGGTTGTAGGAACACAGTCTAGCTTTATCCAGAGTGTTAAAAATGGCAAGCTCAGTTGTTCCTGTGATGTTGGAAACTGTGTTTAAATTCTGAAACTCAAAAGAAGGAACTCAAACCGAAGCTCAAAACTTATGAGTGGACATGCATGTTAACATTTAACATTTGGTTATGAGAACTAAAAGTGGACTGATATGACAAATCTTTTAAATCTTCACATTTATATCTTCATACATCCCAGTTCGACCAGCTACGTTTTTTTTTTTTTTTAACTTTTTATTTATGATTTTCAAAAATAAACAGGCAAATTAAAGGACAAAACAACAAGGATAAAAAATAAAATAAAAAAAAACTAACCAGTCAACAAAACAAAAGTTCACAGAACAGACAATCAAAACACTGTCAGCTAACAAAGGGTCTGATAAGAGGATAAAATAAATGCACATCAGATTGTAGAATGTTATCGAGCATGAGACAGAAACCAAGCAAGTAAGAGACATTTCTGAGGACATTGAATCAAACAGCACACCATGGAATATGGAATAACAAGAGAAGATGAAAACAAGTTATAAACACAATAAACATGACGAAACGGTAAATGAGTAAAATCAATTATTAGAAAAAAAGACAGGTCCAAATGTAAACAACAGTTATTTTAGCCTATTATTTTGTATGTATCTATTGAAAGGACCCCAAACATCCAGGAACTTATGTTGATTGTCAGACAAAGAATATCGAATCTCCTCAAGATAGATACAGGACACCATATCATTAAGCCATTTCTTAAAACAAGGCAGGGTAGAGGATTTCCATTCCCGTAGAATAACCCGCTTTGCTACTACTAAACCAAACATTAGAGACTGTTGTAGGGACATGGGAAGAGCAAGAGAGGATTTAGAGCAACCCAAAATGATCAAATGCCAATCCGGACAGAGAGGCTCGTCATAAGCGTTGCTATAAAATTCAAAAATCTTGCACCAGAAGTCATTTAGTTTAGGACAAGAACAAAACATGTGACCCAGGGTCCCATCATCTAATTTGCATTTGTCGCATTTTGGTGAGACGCAGGGGAATAGCCTATTGAGTTTAGTTTTAGAAAAGTGCAGCCGATGGATAACTTTGAATTGAATAAGTTGCAGTCTAGAGTTAATGGTACAGGTCTTAATTCTCGAAAGAGACAAGTCCCATTGCTCGACCAGCTACGTTTTAAAGTTATATCCAAAAACAAACATACTTAGCTGGCATTTACACAAGAGTATTTAAATACATAGTTCTACCATATCACTAAGCATATTTTGTGCAAATATTATGTTATATGCAGCATAACAAAGTCCCATCAGTCAATTTTCAAAATCCACCTAATCCAATTCAGGTTTGTGGAGGGGCTGAAGCCCATCTCAGGCAATATGTGGAGTACACCCTGGACAGCTAAACAGTCCATCACAGAGCAGCTGTGCTGCAGAGAAAATATGACCTCACACAATACACATTATATCCTGACTTTAACTTAACTGTAGATGTACACTTGTCTGTGGTTACTCTCACTCACATCCTACCCTCATATTAAAATGTTTATGTTTATGCTTTTAGCAGATGCTTTTATCCAAAGCGACTTACAAATTAGACACAATGTTACAGTTATCAGCAATCTGACAATAGGGTCTTTGGAGGAAAATCCCCACTCAGAATCAGTGGTGACAGAGAGAAGAGATAGAGGGAAGTACAGAAAGAGTAGTAGAGGGTTATAGAGGTATAGGTAAGAGTTAGGATAGGAGATGCTCTTATTACTCTTAATTAGTGTGAATGTACAAAAACGTAATGTGGCTTTGATTGTTGCTAACGAAAAAAACTTGTTGAATGTTATCTTCTCCCATTAGTGGTTTCTAATGACGATAATTAAATTAGTATGTAACTATTTTCACAAACCAAGTTTCACATTGACATGAATATTACACTTGTAAGTTCATAAAACGCATGTATAAACTGTATATAAATAGAAATACAAAACACATATGCTGCTTTTTTAAACGGATACGTCCCATAGTGTTCCTGTCCTATTCACATATCAGTTTAGTCACAGAAAATATCAAACCAAAAATTGGGTAACAAATTAATTCATGCAGTGATTAACAGCTTATTGCCATCATGTGTGAGCACGAGTCCAGTTTTTTGTCAATCCAGTATTGTGAAAGTTCCTTTTGTAAAATTCTTGTCATGCAATCCCTTTGAAATCTGGGAAGTTGTATCTCACCCTTCACAGGACAGACGTCAAAACGCAACATAAAAAGTCACAAGTTTAGCAGATCATGGAGGATCATACACATCACGATGGGTAAAAAAAAAACCTGTCAAATGCTGCAGTGTAGGCCAAAGCAGCACTTTATTCATCATTTCACACAATGTGTGAAGGAGAAAAATAAATGTGATCTGTCAGGGTGGCAACACTGTGCATTAAGCTGTGAAACTGAAAAGCACTGTTCTAAGAATTACAACCTAAAAAGGTATCCTATTCAAGGGAGGCAGTTAAAAGGAACATGAAATGGTCTTTATCATGCCATCAAAACAGCTGAAGTGACCATTTTTAAATCAGTCTTTGTACTGTACTGTGTGCTGATCTGTTTAGTATTAAATAACAGAGCTGACAATGACGGGAAACTGCCCTGTTGACACAGTTCCCTCTTTTTTCTCAGCGGAAGAGTGCTAAGGGGGGTCACTAGCTCTGCCTATTTTTACCTTTGTATCTAACTAATGATGACTGTGAACGTAAGAAACAATGACTCTTCCTTTCTCCACCCATTCTCTTGTGAATGTGATCTTACTGCCGAGAACTATTCCTCCTGCTAAAACACTCAAGACATGGCGTCTTCTGACCTGAGGCATGGTCAGTTTGCTGCATGGCTTTGCATCTATTGATATGAAAACATACACCAAACCAGCAACTAATATATGACGGTGTATGAAATTAATTCAGAACTTTGATTAAGAAAAAGAATAACTCACGGAACATAATAAACATTTACAAAACAGAAAGGTTAAACACACTTTCTTAGCATGACAACATGGCAGCTAAATGCGGTAAAAATGTTTATGTAAAATTTTCCCCAATTCTCCTCAATGTATCTTTTGTAATCACAGGTAACAGACTAGAGCCACTATCCTCACCATGAGCACATACATCCCTAGAAATGGACAGGATAACACCAGGTCTCAACCAACAACAATGAAGGCAAGGGTTAGCTTAAACTCCCTTATTCTTCTCAAATAAAAGTCACCTGAACACAACAGAAGCATCATAAATAGCATCCAATATTCTGCTGACAGGAGCTGCGGGAGCCAAGCACCAAATGGCACAACAAAGCAGGGGGAGACGATTTTGTTATGCAAAAAGTACAAGAACACAGCAATGAGATGAAGGTCGGACGAGATGAGGAAGTGCATCGCTAACGGAACACACAAGGAAGAAGGAGACAGAAATACGATTTATGTGAATGTTACCTGTCAAAGCCTGTTCATAATCACTTCTCTTCCATCATTATAACAGCTCAAACACACACACAAAGTCAAACACACATCAAAAAGCAGGAGGAAATTACTTGCCGGACCGTCGATGGGAGGAGGAAACTTGGCTCGCTGACAAGGAAGCACAACAGTAACAAAAGAGCAAGTGAACGTATTCTGACACGAGCTGAAAAAAGTCCCAGCGTAGTTCCCACATTATTTTAGTTGTGAAATTCTATCGTTCTGATTGGGTGGCTACTAAGAAGGAGAGTTTTTACCCGCTCTATATTTTTCTCCACTGTGACTTCCTCAGTCCTTTTACAGCTGGTTTCCCTTTAGAAAACAAACGGGGAACATGTCTGCTTCTCATAATAGAAGCACTCTACAACCCGGCTCAAGTTTCCCTGACTGTTGACAAAACAGAAAACATCCACAAAGAAAGGAGAGCTTCTGAGCAACTACTGGGGCAAGAGGTATTTTCACAAACCATCACCATCAAACTTAGCTGAAGGATGATTGTTTGTGGTTGAGGAGAAATATGAGTTGACTCAGTGGCTTTTTATAGATCCACAACTTTACAAACAGCCTCAATGTGCACACATGAAATTCTGAAAAAGAAAAAGACAGGACACGAAAGATTTGAAACGCAATAGTGAAGATAACATCACCACTGAACACTTGGGGAAATATCGAAATAGTGCAAGTAATCCACGACAGAATAAGAGCACTGCCTCGCTTGTAAGTATAATTTCACCAGATTTTGTTTACTTACTCCTGTGCTGTTGGCCCACTCGCCAAGTTGTAGTGTTCCGTCCCGCACTTTTGGGAAGGGTCTACATTTACATTCAGAAAGGCTTAAAAATTGTAAATGTCTCAACTCAAATCAGAAATGACAGCAGTTGTCATTTTATAATACCTGCAGTAGATGGCAGTGCAGACTAAAAACTACTCCAGGGATCACCTCTTAATTAAATCTTCAATATAAAAAAAAAAAAATCTAAATCTAAATCTAGAAATTTCCAAGCAAAGTCAAAGGAACAGCCTGATGTATAGGGCTCCTTCATATTATGATAAAAGAGGATACTATAACTTGACAAGGAGAAACATCCAGTTTTATGATGTTATGACAATATATAACACAATAATCCATCCATTATCAATACCGCTTATTCCCTCATGGGGTCGCGGGGGGAACTGGAGCCTATCCCAGTGGTCAACGGGCGAGAGGCAGGGTACACCCTGGACAGTCCGCCAGTCCATCGCAGGGCCACACACAGGACATACAAGGACAAACAACCACTCACACTCACATTCACTCCTAAGGGCAATTTCCCCAATCTCCAATCAACCTAACATGCAGGTTTTTGGACTGTGGGAGGAAGCCGGAGAACCCGGAGAGAACCCACGCAGACACAGGGAGAACATGCAAACTCCACCCAGAAGGGCCCTGGTTCCCCCGGGATTCGAACCCATAACACTCTTGCTGGGAGGCGACAGTGCTAACCACCACACCACCGTGCCGCCCCTAAATTTTCAATATGAAAAATTTAAAAAAAATCTAAATCTAATCTAAATCTAAAAATTTCCAAGCAGAGTCAAAGGAACAGCCTGATGTATAGGGCTCCTTCATATTATGCTAAAAGAGGAAACTATAACTTGACAAGGAGAAACATCCAGTTTTATGATGTTATGACAATATATAACACAATAATAGCACACAAAAAACAAAGATGTACCTGAAATACACAAGTACTGGAAATGCATTTCTTGTAAAAAAAAGGAGGGTTGTAGAAGTAAGGACAATAGAGAAAGGTACAATAATAAGAACGGGCATTTTAAATAGCCTCACCTGTGGGTTCTTGGAGACGGAGCGGGACACCGCAGTGGGACTGGAGGTGGGACTGGTGGTGGGCCTTTACATACCGCTCCTGCTTTTGGAGGAAGAAGAGGCGGAGCATTCTTGTCACCGATGGGAGAGGAGGAGGGGGACGCAGATAAAGCTTTTCTGCGTCCGTTCCGGCTCAGGCGCTGCGTGGGTTTTTGAATGGTTAATGTCTGGGGCCTAGTTTGGGTTTGGGTTGGCTGAGCGTCGGGGATGTTAGGGGGGGGTTCGGTGGGAGTGGGCGAGCTGCTGGGGGTACAACTTGGCGACACAGGCCTGCACCGCACCAATGGGGGCATGAGAGAGGGCCTGTTGGGTTTCGGGGAGCCGGAGGTTTGGGGAGCTGGCGCGGGACACGGGGACGAGGTGAAGCGCTGTGGAGGGCAGTTGAGGGTGCTTCGAGGGGGGACGGGCGGCAAAGAGTTTTCTGAGGAAGGAGACACCATGGAGCTTGGCTGGAAGTCAGCTGGAGCGCTGGAACGAAACTTAGTCCTTTCTTTTGGTACAGGCTTCCCCCCCTCACCCATTCCTCCAGTCCTCTCTTCCTCTTTTCCTCCTTCAGGTGTTTGCTCCTGAGCAACCTTTCTCTCCTCTCCTTCACCGCTATTCTCTTGCGTTTGAAACACTTGTCTCCCTTTAGGGACTGGTTTGCCTCTTTCACCCGGGACTGGTCTCCTTGTCTCTCCATCACTTTTCTCCCCTTTCCTTTCCAGTGCGACAGGCCCCGGTCTCTCTCTTCGGACGTCTTGAGCTGTAGCGGTCTGCTCCGATCCGTCCGACTGGTGAGCGAGCGCATCGGTGCCGTGTGCTTTGTTCAGGCTTGCGAGGATGCGTCTCTGGTGACCCGGCAGGGTGATCCCCATGCTCTCCAGCTGATCTGCTGTCATGTCCCGACACTCTCGTAGCGTTGCGAAGCCAGCACTCTGAAATACTTCCGAATACTGCTCCAGACGAAGGACGCACAACCAGTCCCGCACCTTGGCACTGGACTCACACTGAGACATGGCGGATCCGTGTGTGTTGGCAGAGTGCGTGAGAGTCAGCATCCCATGAATCCTCTTCCACAAGGAGAACGGCAGATCATGACTCAGGTAACCTGTGAACATAACAAAGCATGAAAATTTCAGCTGTAACAACAACAAAATAATCAACTTTTCAGAATATTACAGCGAAAATCAAAAACTTTTTAGTAAAAAATGTTTTTCAAAATTCTGACAGGTTAGCGGGATTAATAATCAGACCCAAAACTGTAAATTTAAAAAGGAGTCACTTTATAGGGTTTAAGCAACTCCTGACTGTGTTGCTAAACAGGCATGTTGAAAATCTTTCAATTTGGTAAAATAGGAAGTGGTGTCAAAGCCTCGACAAAGAGTCAGTTTTTATACCACTTCTATTCACTTTAGACAGTGAGGTCTGTGTTCCTCACCCAGAATTTGTTACACGTTGAAGTTTCTGACCTGTTTTGAAACTCAATGAAAACAAAGTACCCTTATAGTTTCTTATCATTCGGAAACTCAAAAGGAGCACTGCTTTTGACAGGCAACACACAGCATTGCGGACCAATCACAATGGACCACTAAAAGAGGAAGTCTAAATGATACATTTGCTGCCATACAAGTAACGTACACACACACACACACACACACACATTTTTTACACCTCTCTCTCTCTCTAACCAACACTTGAATGCACCATAAGCAGATTCTTCCCACAGATTCTTCTTGCTATGCCTTCCCTTTAGCATTCTCGTTGCACACCCTTCACTCTTCACACTTCACTTGAGTTGGGACTTTTCATGCACCAAGCCATGGCATATTAATGACGGACACCACGACACAGCTCAAAGTGGCCACTGGTCAGAAGAACAGACCTTGATTAATAAACGGACAGTTCCCAGTGTAAAGATGAAGGAAACCCAGCAACTCTTTGCAATAGCTTAACATACAAGCCAAATTTACTAAATATATAGTTTTCACTAAATATCTGACTATGGATTGCACCGCTGAAAACCATTTCCTGTCACGTCAGTATTTGAACAGTTACTGAACGACTCTTATCGCCTACATTTCACCACAGAGGAAACAGCTGGTTTCTATAGCCACAAACATGGTTTCTCGTCAGCAGGTATCTTCAGTGAGAATTAAAAATACCTGTATTTGCTTTTCCCCTCATATTAAAATCAATGCAAAGCGTAAAACGAACTACACCACAGAACATATTCAAACCTCAGTCATTAAAGAATGTGCACGTTGCACATTTTAAGACATGTTATCTGCTGAAACCATTACGTTTTGGAAAGTTTAACAGTGAATTGAAGGGTTGAATGTATACAGTAAAGCTGAACGTTTGTGAAGAAAATCTGAAGTGTTCAGCTTTACTTCCACTGGCTTCATTTGTCACTCGGCTGCACAGAGGCCATAACAGAAGGTCATAACAGAATCTCTTGTACCAAACATTAGCTCCCAGACAGGCGACAAATTGCAAAAACATCTAAAGAAGATCTCATAAACCTGACTTGGTGACGGGAGGTGAAGGCTGCTGAACATGAGTGAACACACAGCAACTACAACGATCCAGTCTGTGAAATACCAGGTTCCAGAGTGTGAGTGTGTGGAAACGAGTGCCTTTCATTTCCTGTCATACGTTATAAGACAGAAACTACAGGCCAAAATGACACCTTTGTCAACTTTGTGCTCCTTTCTCTGATCAAACACAGTTCCTATTTTCATTTCAGGAACTCAGAGATGGAACATGCAGTGAATTAGTCTGCCCACGCACAAGTCATCTCTGGTGGGGTATTTGTATCCTGATCGCTCAGGCAAAGTCTCAAATTCACCTTTCACACAAACATGTGGAAATTAAACTAGTTTGATGCAGCATCTTTGACCAACCACAGTTTCTGCTGCAGCGAAGCCCTAATTCAGCCTCACAACCTCAGATCAGTGTGGGTGTCAATGAGGAACTACTCTGACACCTCTTTAACTTGTTTTACACCAAGATTACACTGTTTCGCTGTAACGTGAAATTGAAAGATGCCAAGGGATAAAGTCCTGCTTCTATTACATGTAAATGCCTACAAAAAATTGCAGCACAGAATACAAAAATGTCCCTGAAAAGGGAAACAACACAAAACTCTGAACACATAAAAATGCTGATTATCATGTATTTAGGGTAACTTGATGCAGCATTGTTGTGCAATTATGGAGCATCTGAAGTTTAAATTTATGGCTGAAAATAAAAATACTGAGGAAGTTTCATGTGGTATTTATAGCTACCAACTAATCTGTCATGTAAATGAATAATCCTTAAATTACACGTCAGAAATAAAAGCCATCACGCCACAAAGTTTCAGACCAAATATTAAATATTTCATCCTAGTGTGCTGCAAGTAAAATACTTTTGAGCAACTTAAACAAACGTGAAATTTGATCCAGAACTCATTTAATATGATGAGCCTCTTTACTGGCAATGCTGCATTTTGGGAACTGCCAATGTTATTTCCCTGTGCTGTAGTCTATTTTTTAGCCCATTTTACTTTCCTGCATCTCTTCACACCCTCCCACCTCTGTCCAGCTTTCTCTGTGCTCCCCCCCCTCCCACTCCGAAAGCTGCCTATAGTAGGGTCTCTGTGCTGCCCTCACAATGGTGCATTCTGTCGCCCGGGCAAGAGGACGAGACTAACAAGAAGGAAGGAGAAGAGGGAGGGGGGGGGGTGCTCACTGTTTGAGTCCCCTCACACACTCAAAGAGGTGCTAACCAAGTGACACTTTGCATGAAAGTTGTTAGTGAGGAGGTGCCTCAGAGACCAGTTTAATTTAACAGACACACACACAGTGAGAGAAACTCCGCATGTTCAGTTGTCTTTCTGTTTGTTTCTTTGAAACTATTTTCAGAAGCACTTTCGTAAAAGCTCTTTGGGTAGCAATTGAAAGGTGTAAAAGGATGTCCAGAAAACTTGACCCCCATTAACATGTTTTAAAGTGACCTCAGCATCAGCTGGGCACATCACGGAGCTTCTGAAGATATGATCATGTTAAACCTTTGAACAGAACCTGTGCTGTTAATTATCTTGGACTTTTTTTTTCTTTTTCTCCAAACGCAGCTCTGACACACAGACCACAATGGTGACATCGAGTCAGATGATCCACCAACCTCCCCAATGACAGACATACTCTGTAAATCATAACATAGAGCCCCACTGTGACGGGAAGACAGTTTACACTTTGGACTGCACAAGTAATCAATAAATCTATAATAAAATTGGTTTCCTGATGTCACACCAAACACGGTGCATATTGAAAAACATTGGTGTAATCTGTTGCTGATACCACTTGGATATGTGGTTTTTAGCATTCAGAAAATAAGACACAATAAGATAGAACAAAAATGATTTTTTGCACTTAAGACAGGAACGGACCTGCTAAAGCTGGAGGACATTTTTGGAGCTCACCCTCTTGGTTGTTGACCCACACTTCTTCTGCTACATATGTCTGCAGCTACCATTGCTCAAATAGGTTTTTGGGGTTTTTTTTCTAAGTGAGCTTCTCCATTTGCAATCATCCCATCTCAACACATCCATTTTTAGTTTCAAAGGGGAAAAAAGCACAGAGGTGAGAAAAGCTGAAATCTCAAAAACAAGTAGGCATTCCTCAGCACTAACTTTTATGGAACATCCTCAGGCATGTTTAAAATAAATTCGCTGCAGAGATTGTGGCAACTATTAATGATTTAAAATAATTTGCTTTTACGAGAAAACTGCACCGTCACAATTCTGCTCCATAGGGCCAAAGTTGAAGGCATTCGAGGATCGTGTGGCGTTGTGCCATAGACGAAACAGAAACAAACTAAGAATGTGAAGAATTCCTGTATGCTATGTAAGAAAAAAACATCATAATCTAAAAACAGACAGCCCCTATTCTTAGATTTATTAAATCAACCTCAAATTGGGCTTTAGAATGAATGCTTACACCATGCAGCAGTGTTTATTCACCCTACACCGGTGTGGAGGTTGCACACAGAAAAGAGCAGGGTTACTTGTCTTTACTTTTACCATTTAGTAGCGGTGTATTTTAGCAACTACACAGACACAACTTCCAATAATCTAGAAGTAGACCATTTATATAATCTTCAAGAGTATAAGCCTGACATTCTTTATCGAGCTCAACAGCGACATCAAACCAAAGCGGGAGCACGGCTGCTTCATCTGCCGCCACTTTGAATGCCAAACCAGCCACTTAACTCAGATTTTTTTTATCAAAATGTTGTCTCTTCATAAGGACAGATATAAAACTTGGGCATGGACACACACACACCCACATAAAGGACATGACTCATACACCCACTACTCCACACACTGTTGCTTTCAGCTTACTTTCAATTAGAACTGAATAGTGACTCAGTTCCGCCAGTACAGCAACAAATCCGAACAATGTCCTCTACTGAGAAATCTTTTCAGGGAAAAAGGGTCATAATCAATAGTTACAACAAACATCGACCCGGACACCAACAATTTTTTTTTAAAAATCACCTCTATGAAAAGTATACGTGTGAGAATTTGTCCCAGCATTGAAAACTTACTTCTCATAAGGCCCATTATCTTATCAACAAGGGAATTTCTTTCCCGTGTGAAAATATACAACCTTGAAGCAAAATTTACAACCTTGGCTAACTACAACATTTTTATTCACAGGTGTTGATAATCACATTTTGTACTGCTGACCTGGTCGTTCCCCGGAGTAATCTTGCCATTGTAGGGCTAAATATGCCCCTGGAACAGCATTTTTTCTCCTCTTACCTCATCATGGAGGGAATCAGAGGCAAGAAACCGTGTGCACGCATGAGACAGAGAAAAAGTCACAAAGAGGGCATAGAAAGAGGCAGGAAAGTGGTGAAAATAAAGGGGAGAAAAAGCCTATGACCAATAAATCATTTTGAATAAATCATCCTCACTAAGAGCTACCAACCATCTGCATCATGCCTGGGGATACTATCTATTTTAGCATATCATGCATCTGACTGACAGTAAAATCAGAAGGAAACGCATCATACGGCTCTAAGTGTGCGTGTGAACACACCAGGAAGACAGAGCCTTCCTTGTCAGGTAGTTTACAAGAAGACAAAACAAGGTAAAAAAAAGGTTGATATTCTGCTCAGGGGGCATGTCTAGCAGAAAAAAAATCAAATCAATCCGTTACAGTCATATTTGAATGTTTAACCGATGAATTAGTGACCTTTATAAAGGCCTCATGATCCCAGCACTATGAAGCTCCATCGTCCAGTCTCCTATTAGCTGTGGTGGGACCCAGTCAGCAGAAAATCTGTTCAACCACAAAAGTAACCCAATTTCTTTTCAAAGGTCTACACAGCAGCTACATTTTGCATGTTTATTCCGCTGGTTGGAACTTATCCGGAGTGTATACCTGCAATGCAAAATCCAGTCTATTCAACTCACCCAAGTGAAACACTTAGTCTTCCTGCCATACATCAATAAAGTACAAGTATATTCGAACGTTTTTTATGCCCAAAAAAATCAATAAAAACCTATGTTAGCTCTTCTGCTACCAGATGAGACTATTTCACTTCATCTTCGAACCCCATTAACACAATGTCTGTACAAAGTGTTTCCTTGTACTTCAGAAAAAAGCAGAAATAAGGCGATGGAAAAAGGTTTCAGCTGCATAATCGTTGGGTTTGAGTGGCTTTGCCGTGTTCCTGATACATGTCGTGAGTGTAGCTGTAAAAACAAATTCCACGTCAATAAATCCACCTGCTTGTGAGCAGGTCAGAAAGCATCGGTGGGAAACATAAACAGCTAATCTCCCCATCTCTATGGGTCCTTCATCTTTTGATATGCTTGTCAAAACACGCACGCCACCAGATTAGAACTGGTTCATTCCTCTAGGGATAAACTGCAGGGTCACTGGCTGTCCGCTTTTAGCCAAAGAGAGAGCAGAGCTGCTTTATGGAGTCCAGAGGAAACGACCAACAACATTCAACAAGTTCTCCTTCACGCAAACGGAGTCTTATCCGATAGTCTCCATAAGAGATAAACGAAGAAGTGGGCACGGCCGCTGAACGTTCTTCTAGAAAATGTTTTCTTTTTTTTTACCTCATGTTTTGCGGGTCAAACTAACGGTCAGTGCCTTAATGTAACCCAGACAACAAACCCCGAGCTGGAAACAAACCCGCCGCTGCCTCCGTTCATTTTAAGCTGTTCGCATCAGCTGGTTGCGAAAAGTTCCCCAACAGGGAGGGAAAAAAGTTAGAAACTCTTCTCATTCACCTACCTTCTCAAGTTTAAATAAGTGGCCAACTCGTTGAAAAGCTCTCACGACTCATTCGCGACGTGAACCCGGCAAACATGTGACAGTAGCATCAAGTGAATCATTTTTCTCACGAATGAAATACTGCGCGAGCCCAGACTCACGCCATCCACCGTCAAAAAGAGAAGCCCAACAACCGGAAGTGAGCCGCCACTCGGACACGACTTTCAAAATAAACGAAGAAGTTCTCGCTCAGATCTGGCGTGTTTTATTTTCAAAGCCGGTGTTTTTACTTTTCTTTATATTTCTTGCTAAATATTTTTAACTTGATGCAGTAAAATAAAAATACAAAACTTCCGTTAAGCCTATCATGTGACCACCGAGAAAGACTGGTCAGCCCAGTTAGTTTTCATGCTTCTGCTATTTAGCGAGACGAAGCAAGAGACTAATGAGAAGTGGTCTGTGCTGATGAAGAATACGTGTTTGACGACGAAAATAATACTGTATAGACATAATGTAATTGAAACAGCAAAAATAGTTTATTACCAAACTCTAAAAATGACAGCGATATTTGTTCTTATATATTATGTTACATTATATTTCGGTCCAAGAGACTTAAGTGACATTTGAGGAGTTTTCATGAGTTTTAGAGTCCAATTCATTTTTTTTATACTAAAAGCTGAGAAGCTGATTTTTTTCTGGGCTGTTTTTATTCAATCCAATGCATCACAAGAGCAATACAACTAATAGATTGTCATTGGTATTCAATTAATGAGCCCATTTCCAAATAGACTGAAAATACCCTGACGAATCTACAGTCAAACATGGTACGTTTGCTTGTTGTGAAGCAGACAAGACACACAGAGTTAGTTTTTCCAATAACTAGACACCAGCAGTAATGAACAGGAATTTATTTTAATCACTTACATAGATATATTTGAACAGAAATGTATGCAGACAGAAATGTAGGCAGATTCTGGAGCCAGCAATGATTCTATTGGATAATGTAGTTCCTTACTGGAACCAGAAGAGGGCGTCCACTTGCCATTGAAATACTAGGAATGGCAAAGTGTTACAAAAGGTATCAAGTTCTTTTTTATGCTACACCGAGACAATATTTCCAAAAGAAAGAGAATGCTGCATCTGAAATAAACTCAGCTTATTGAAGCATATTCATTTGATGTCATTTCAGTGAACGAGTTAGCAAAATGAAAGTAGTTTATCAAAAAGGTGATCAGAAATAAAAAGGGGGGAGGGGTTGTAAGTAAACCAGAAAGAATAAGTCCTAACCTCTCAGTAATTCTGTATACTGAGATAGCCAAGCGATCTGAGCATATTACACTTGTGAGTGGACAAATAAAACATGGTCCATTTCCTGTTCCCAGACATGTTGTTGATGGAATTTATTATAATTTCCATTGCTATGGCCTCTGTATGTATGTGTCAGTTATGTGAATCAGCTTTCTATATAGCCCGGTCAGGAACCCTGTCATCTGGAGGACGTGCGAGAAGAGGGGTAACATTTTAGCCTTCAGGGTAAATGAAGAAGGCACTTCCACCATGACGAGTCAGTGGCTCAGCAGAGCGTTTCTCCTTTCACTTCAGACCTGGAAGAAAAGGTACAGACAGGTTGCTGCCGCAGAAGCTGAAGTTTTGGGAGCCGGAAGAAGGGGAAACACGGTTTTAAAATCTGAGAAGCAGCAAGTAGGGAAAAATGCTCAACTATTTAAGATGAATGGAAGGTAGGTAAAAAAAAATAGACAGGCAAACTAGCAATAGATACAAGAATTATAGTATGGAGGAGACTAACTGGACAGGATGGGGATGTATAAAGGAAACTAATGGCTGAGATTGAGGAAAGGGAAAATAGGCAGAGTCAAACAGAGGAAACAAAGAGGGAGTATGGTGCTGTGCAGGAGAATATTGAAACAGATGGGGCCTTTGAATAAGGAGACAATGAAGAGACTGGAAGATGAGGAGCAAGAGACACAGGGCTGAGGAGACTTGAGAACCGGGCAAAGGGGAAAAACGAGAGGTGGAAATAGAAGGAATGAGAGGCGATAAAGAAGAGGGGGGTGGTGATGAGTCATCACCAGGCTATCAGCCCCGGTGGGCTGGGTTGCTGTGGGGGAGGCAGTGTGACACATGCAGTCTCACAGACACACACACATATTCAGAGAGCGTAACAAGCCGTCATGCTGCCTATACGTCTCCGCCTGCTGCGGAGGCGGGTGGAAGACAATACAGGGATGCCACTGGGATACAGTGTTTTTAGTCATGCCCATGCAGCCCTACCCTTCTGACACACGCATACAAAAAACAGATACATGATGATGATCATGGCAGGGCAAAAGGCCCTATTAAACCACTGAGGATACATGTTATATATATAAGGACGGACAAATTAACATTGCAAAACAGTACAAAACAGTTGTTGTAAAGAGAGAATTTTTCAGCAGAGAAGTGGTACATTTACTCTATACACTTTGCTTCATTATTTATACTTTATAAGGCGGCGCCTATGCAGAGGCTGATGTTGTAAAATGGGAACCGACAGAGGGGAAGATATGCAAAAAACATGGGCATGACATTGCGCATAGAGATCTGTACTGTGTTCCCCTTACAGATGCTCTCTGACTGGCTTCATAACAGTTTTTTACTAGTCCTAAACAACCAGTATGCTGAATAGTGCTGTTAGCTATACTGCAAAGCCATGCCACAGTTCCTTTGCATTGTGTTTTGTCATTTAATCAGCTGATCACAAGGACCAGAAACAGTAAGGCATGTTAGACCCAGAAACCTGGGGAATTCTCATGACACCCTGCATTAAGTAATTTCTGCAAGCTACCATCGGTTTGTTCTTTTGGTGCCAAGTCTCAGGGTTGCCATGCCAACAGATTGGGGAATTCCTAATACTGATCTAGGCCACTGCGCACACATGTGCTGCAAGTGCATGGATGCATGCAGTCAAGTGAAGACACATGTTTACAAAACACCTTAAATATAAACACAGCCATGAAATACTGTAAGCACCAAACCAAATACAGGCAATCACTGACAAACATGGAGAAATAAAGACTCAGATCACCAGTGAAATTTGAAAACCTTTTTAGGAATCTGTATTTAATCTTTAAAGTCTACATACATTCATACATCTCTCAAACAGAGAAGCAGACAGTACGTATGTGAGAATCTGCAGGTGTGCGTGTTCACGTGTGTGCGTATGGGAGAGAAAAAGATGAAGGATGTTGGGTTGAGGGTTCCAGCTGCCTTCTGCACATCTGCATTTTTATTATGTGCTCACAAAATGTGATGGAGATGTACAACGAGGGACATGAGACAACTCAACAACTCAGGCAGATGGAGGTAGTGGTATATTGTGTCTATAATAAACCACTAAGGGCTGCACTGAGAGGTCAGTCGAGAGGCTGAAAAAGAAATTAGGATTTCTTTTAAACTTTCACTGGTCATTTCAATTGACAACAGCAATGTCCTTGTCAGACTAATTGGTAAATACCCAATGTTAAACTCTAAAATATACCTGAAACTATATTTTGCTACATTAAACTGCATGGGTACCCCATGAGAAAATATTGACGTCCCTCAGAATAAAAAAAATAAAATATCTGATCAAACAAATATCAGTTTATTGACTTGCACGTGAAAGTGGAGTCCTTTGCCAGCATGGAGGGCTTTTGTGATTATTTGCTGCACATGTATGTATTCATACAATACTTCTATAAAATGTGACCAAACATGTCCCCAATTGTGCACTTGCATTTGCATTTCATGTACAGTGTAGGTGAAATTATTTATGCATACACACACACACGCGTACAAACAGAATCACATATACATAGGTGTAAATATGGATGTTTATCAGGCATTTATGAATCCCTGCATTGCTGTTTGTATGAACACATGACACGTGCATGTGTTTGTGTTAGTCGCTGTCTTCCCTCTCATGGGTCTCAGCCAGTGAGCTCTCATCAATATTCTCCAGGCTCTCTGCCCGCTGGATGCTCAGCTCTGAGAGTGGGATGCTGGGTAACGCAGTCTGTTCTGGGTAGAGCCAGGGCTTGAAGCCGGGGTTGTGTCTCTGCTTCCAGTCCGAGTACTTCAAACAGGCCTTGTTGATCTTCTTCATCGCCTAGGGTACATGAGGCAAACCACAAAAGGACGATGACGGATATGGTTGATGTTCCAGGGGTAAGTGTTCATAATCAGCAAATTCAGCAAATGAGATAAATTATGTCTATATATTTTCTTCAGATAAGGTGACTGGGCTGACCTCCGATGAAAATTCAGATAGTGAGGACCAAAATAGCTTAGCAGAAGATGATTGAGCGACAAGCTAAAGGGAGGCAGTGTGAATGGCGTGATGAAACATGGGTAGAGATACCAGATGACTGATTAGAACCGCAAGAGGAGAGAAATTGTAGTGTTTTTAGATATCTGTGCCAAATAATAAGACGTTCTTCAAAACACCTTAGAGAGGCTACATGTATGCGTTTCTAATCTGAAAAACCCGTATGTGTGGCCCCTCACCAGCCGATTGGGCTGTGAGACTGAGCGTGCGGAACATTGGGATTTTCTGGTCTCACATGTAAAGACTGAATAATACATACCAGCTCTACTCAGCTACGTTGGCTAGTTTTAGTCCTAGGTGTGTGGCCTATAAAAAGGAATGTGAATTCTCTAGCCTGCTTCATTTCTGTACATATTACAACTCTTACTGACACAGTTATCGAGGGATGCTGGGGGCTCTCTTGGGAGTCTTGACCCCATTTAGAAAAAAACAACAACACGCGCTATCAAAAAGACAAACAATTACAGGAAACATGATGCATCTATGAGTGTAATAGTGTACACTAGTCACATGCCCTGGACTCTGTGTGCGCACATTACCTTAAGGCACAGCTCCACTGGATTATTACATGGACAAATACACAACACAGGATCCATTTTAATATGTGCACAACTTACGCGAGGAGCCAGGAAGTGGGAGGACTTGTTGACAACCCACTTGGGTAATGAACCTGTAAAGAGAGACGGAGTGAATGGAGTAAAACGGATAAAAGCATGAGAGTGGCAGAGAATCAAAGTGAAGGTGGAAGGGGAGAGCGGGAAAGGTGTAATAGAGGGATTTTAAGTCTGCATTTTTACGTGTCAGTTCCACAGCATCAAAGAGGGGCTTGGTAACTTACCACTCACTACGTCCAAACACATTACGAGCAGGTAATTACAGAGATTTACACAATTAGCAGTTGAATGCTGGAGCAATAGAGAAGAGGCGAATTAAAAGGGAGAAAAACTAGTGGCAGAAAATGGGAATAGGGAATAAAGGCCAGAGAGATACAAGGCTACATTAAGAGGTGACACTGTGAAATAGAGCATCTTTCATATGGTTACTATGGCAACACATTTTGACATAAAGGCTGAGGAATGAATAATTTATGGGACATAGAGCATGTGTTAAGCACCTGCATGAGTGGATCTGCATATTTCTGTCCTTTTTATCTGAGTCCATGCCCCTTTTGAGCTTCTGAGCTGATGTGCCTCTGTGGACATGCGTGTGTGTGTCTGTGTGTTATTTACCTCGTGGATCTACCTGGGCCATGTAAGTGAGGGTACAGTGGTTAGGTCCCTGGCTCTGGATCATGTAGCCAGTCTGAATGGAAACAGCTCGTACCATGTCCCTCTTCGGAGGATATTTCTATGGTGACAAGGAAAATTCCCAAAAGTATGAATTAGCAAGATAAAAAACATCCTGCTGGAGTTACTTTAGTTATCAAGTATTTTACATAGATATGCAAGAGTCAAGTTATACAAAGACATAAAATGGTCTAAACATCTGCACGGTAGATGACGGTACTAACACATGTGATACTACTTTTCCTTTTTGTATTATTTCTATTTTGTATGTTTTTCATTTAAATCCTGTCTATGATTTATGTAACCCAGCATCAATTGCCACATACAATGAAGGCAAAGATTTCCACTGTGAGCTCCTGTGGCTGTGTATTTCTCATGGAACTGCCGTATAGCAGTACTGGTTGGCCTGCATTAATTGGGACAGACTCACTGCAGAGCACTAAAGCAGCACAGAGCAGCAGTAAGCTCAGAACCCTTATCAGAGGGAGAACTTCACAGAGCCGCTTTATCTTTTGCAAGATATTGCACTCAAGTTGTAAGCAAAGGGGTTCTCTACTACAAGTTTACATTGTATTCTTGCTGACTGGACCATGGTAGTTTTCATGAATCGTCTGTAAGTTTCTGGGAAATCTGATTCAGCTTTATCACATTCTGTGCTAATGGATTCCTTAAAAGGTAACTAGGGGAAATTCAAAGGATCGCACAATTAACTCGCCAGGAAAATCTATCTTATGACTTGAGCCCCTGATCTGAAGTTTGAATGATAACATTTCTTTACTTTTCCTATGGCTGAAAAAAAGATATAGATTCAGAAATCTGTATTCAAACGCTCACACATTTAGCAGAACTTTTAGATAAGGTAATCACCGAAACCTTTGATTTATCTTTAATCCAATGATATATATATATATATATATATATAGGGATGCACACAAAGTATCTGCTGACACATTCCAGTCTAGACCAAAATTGATTCTGCTTGCCATGGAGCCATGCTGAAAAAACATTCAATGGATTAAGTCATATGCAAAGATCTGGACAGAGGCTTCAGGTGAATTTCTTAATGCTGAACCCAGCAACACAAGCATTCATGTTCTACAGATTAGCAATGTTGGCCTTTCTTACCTTTCTTAATCACACACATGAAATGCAAACATGAATACAAACAGTCTGTTATATTTGTAATCGCTAATTGATGCAGGAATGCGGAATCCGAGGCGGAAGTCAATAGCTAACAGTCACATGAGGCCTTATCCTTCTGCAAACACGACACACGTGAGCAACACAGAGAGAACCAGGAGAATGGGAGACAGACAGAGGCCACTTATAGTAAAAACAGAAAAAGAAAAAGTAAAGAGGACTGAGAGTTGACCTTATGAATCATCCAGAGTACAAAATTGAGAGCCAATTTTTTCCTTTTGTTCTCTTTGTTCTTTGTTTTTCTTTGAAAAAAGAAAGACAGAAAAAAATAAAAGCACAGAAAATTGCAAGAAGTTTGGAAACAGATTGGAAAAATGTACATCTTTTTGTAATGGTGGCGGAAATTGTCGAATTTAGAGTAAATCTGGTACAGGTTCTGCGGCAGTTCGTCTGAATCTAACATGCCTGAGTGAAAACAGCCAGTGAGAGGTGATCACTGCCACTTCAACAGTTGCCGTGGTTACTACCCTGCACATACATCACAGCCTCCTCTGCAGGGATGGGCAAACCACAGCAGAGAGGGAGGGACCTGCTGAATTGACAGAGTATTCACCACCAGCTTTTTTCCTTCTGTACACGTCCCCTGAGGAAAAACAGTTATGGTGGTTGCTTGTGATAGTCGTTGGCTTGCGGTATTCATTGCAAGTGAATACCGTCTATATTTAAAGTTGGTGGTCTCTTCATGGATGTTGGTTAAATGCCAAAGAATTTGGAATCAGACGGTTATTTCCATATTTACATGTACAACATTTTTTTACTCTGGGAAAAATTGGCAGAAGATTTATAAAAAAATGTCACCTAACATGAATGTTTTTGGATGTTTGGAGGTAGCTTAAGAAAACCTACAGATGCATCCAAACTCCACACAGAAATTCAAAATATACCAAACTGACTTTAAGTCAAGAATTGAACAAACTTTAGTAACAAAACTACATTTCCAGACTTTTTACTGTCTATCTATTCTGAATCTCTTAGGACGGAGAAGCACACAACAGCTATTCACTTTTTTAGAGTTGTTTTCCAGCCAGTCAAACAGTCTGTGTCCACTGAGACGCCTCTCTTTTGGCCACTCTGTGGACATGACCTGAGTATTTCACAAGATCACTGTCTACGCAAGGTTGCCAAGCTTTAAGACGAGACAGCTCTCTGATACCCTTTTGGCTTCAAGACAAAAGCGGCACTGACAACTAAGAAGAGAAACGTTTCAGGTCCGATTCCAGACAGTCAATCACAAGGTCTCATGCTGTCCTAACTGTGTTCATTTATCGGGTGCTGGCATTCAAATGACTTAGGTTCTTAGAAAGCAATATTTAAAGCTAGCCTAAAAATGGACAATGTTCATCTGAATCCAATTAGTGAGAGCTCAATCGGTGCTGACACACAACACATTTACTGAATCATATCATGTCCAGGCATCAAGAGGTGCATAATGTTGGCGCCAAACTGTCTCCGTTTCTCCTTCCTGCATGCACAGTAAGATGCCTATAAGACGAGTGGAATTTTAAATGACCTGTGAGAGCTTTATGTTGCCAACTCTTTATAGAAACATTCCTCCACTGCTGTCCATTTCAGCTCACTCAACATGTTTGCTGCATTGGCATTCCTGTGCAGTTTTGAGCACACATGACGGTAATAAAGGTGATGAATGAGCGTGATCAGAGCATGTGTGCACCCCGTGTTTGTGTGCACACTCACTGAGTGTTTCACCGAGTAGTTCATGATGATGTAATCTTTCCCTATTGGCAGCCAGGACCGAAGAGTGATGACATCACGGTTCCGAAGAGGTTTTGGACACTTCCCTGGGAAAAAACAAACAAACAAAAAGCAATGAAACTCTTAAATCAGTTTGCCCATAGACCCAAAATCCAAATCGACCAACACGGGACCGTTATGTCGGCGGGCCAAATACATGAGTAGTAGCCGACATCTGCGTTGACGGTGAGTTTCCCAATATCAAACGTTTCGATGACATTTGAGTCCCACTTCCGTCTGTATTCGATGTCATGAAGGACATCATACATGGTGTCGGCCGGCACGTCCTTATTCACCATACGACACTGTTAGAAAGAAAGGGAGAACTACAGTGTTTCAGTTTTAAATAACAAAAAAAACAAATACAGATACAAGGTCTGTTATTGATGGGTTGGGCACCTCACTAAGAAATGTTCAGATATGAAATGGTTGAAGATCATCAGTTTCAGAGAGTAAAAAGACAAGAGCCTTGTGTGTGTGTGTGTGTGTGTGTGTGTGTGGGAGACAAAAAGAGAAGCAACATTCAGTGGGAAAGGCCACAGACCATAGATGAGTCATACCTAGGCCCAATGTCTTCAATAGAAACAGCATTACAAGACCGAGTCTGGGCAACACACCACAAATCATCAGAAAAAGTCAACCCGGGGGGGGGGGGGGGGATGCTTGATTTTTGTATACACACTTCCACATGTCAACCACTGCTTTGAACAACAATTTTAGAATTCTCTCTAATGTTTTATATTGCAACCTTAATGCAATGAAATAGTCGGCTCATTCTAAAGGTAGATTTATCATTTATCCATCTTAATCAAATACAGTTTATTTGTGTCTTCATGCAGCTGTGGTATGGCAAACTATCAGAGACATGACACCCCAGGTAAAAAGAGGCCAAAGACCCAGGAGGGTAGGTGTTACTACAGTTACAACTGTCACGGGGAATAAATCTTAATAATAACAATGACGAGAACGAGGAAGAGCAACAGCTACGAAAAACAGGATGACAGACAAAATAAAACAAAAAACAACAATTAAGTAATTGAATGAGAACAAGAGAAAGCAAACAAGAATAAGTTGACCGAACCCGTCCCAGATGATCTTTCTTTTTAGTTAATTCAACTTTTGCTTAATTTACCAATAAAATAACACCTTATCTTTCATTTATCCATCACACTTTCATGTTACTAATCAATCTTGACAATTTTTGTGAATATGTTCATGATTATTTAACACAATTACTCGATTACTTAATTACAATTACACTACAATGACTTTACTTAAGTTAAGTGTGACTTTATTTTAAACACAATATGCAGTACCAAAAAAAACCCTGCCAGGCACTGGATCCAACTGGCAATCAGACATATCCAATCAGGATGTGGTCTAGAAGTCTCAGGATGTTTTCTTTTTCGATGGTCATGCATTAGAACCAGCAAAGAATGCAGATAAACACTTTCTTTGGCTAGTCTTCATGAGTTTTTCCCTCTAAAAGTATGTACCAACTTAATCTACCATTGTATTTTACATGAAAATCAGAAATTCTTCAATTATTTTAATACACGAAAACATTTATAGAATCTATCTTCCGCTGCCTCATTTTCAGAAGGCAAAAGGATCGATTAGAGGACCACGCATTTTTAGAAGTTAACCTTAAGAGGTCAGAATGTTTGATATGGCAAAAGAGAGGTGTGCAAGTAATCTGCACGAGGAAAAACAATATGTCCATTTTAATTTTGAAGCATGAAAACCTGCTCTCACGCCTCCAGATCTGTGATTAAAAGAAAAACTGAACATGTGGAGACAATGAGATGAATCAGAAAGTCACGTTATAAATAGGAGCAAACAGTTTTGTCTAAATTAGATCAGTAATTTTAGTCATCTGATATTGTTCCGTCTAAATTCACAAAATGTCAGTACCTTAAGACAGTAGTTGAAATGCTTGCAATTATTCAGTCAGTACCCTGAGAACCATGATGATGTGACTGTTAAGATAAAGTCTGAGATAATTCATTCCGTAGAATTAAGCAGATTTACCAATAATGCAATAGACAGAGCTGAAAATATGATAGGTTTTGAAAGAATAGACACGATCTAAAATGTTAACATAGAAAATTTTAAATGTATCATATCTTAAATAGGTTATATTACAAGAATACGTACACCAGTAACTTCTTATCTTTTATTTCTGGCTTTGCATGTGTTGGAGGGTTTAGTAAATTACTACAGCAAGTCAAAAAAAGCTTGCAAGAATTATGTATGTATCCAAAGGCAAACTGAAGCAAGAGTAGGAGGAAAACCAAATGAAAAGGTGAAAGAGGAGAGTTGCAGGGGGAAAAAGACATTTAGCAGTGAATGAAGACATACAGCCAGCCGAGAACACATGTGCATAATTCTATTATATACTAATTCAGTAAACTGAGTAGGTGAATACGGAGATGGGAAGAGAGAAAGGGGTAAAATACAGTTCAGGAAGACATGGCAGCCAAAGGGTACAAACAAGAGCTGTAGGGGTGTGCCTGCAGTTTCGTCTGAACCACACCGTTTCCCCACTCCAAGTGCCCAACCCCATCCACACACTTTTCCATTGTCTCCCTCTATCCCTTCATCACACACACTCATGCTGTCTTCTTTTCTTAGTTCTTCGTTTTCCCCTCCCTCCTTCCCTCCCTCAGTCCTGTCAACTCCCATCATTTGCTCCCACGGGGACTGATACATGATTGCAGAAGACAATTATGAAAGAAAAACACTTCAGGGGTGTGTGTGTGTGATTTTCAGAGCAGGGTTTTCCTCAACGTCAGCACGGGGGAAGGCAAACCCAGGACTATGTTTGTGAGTGCATGTCTGGCAAGGTACTGCTTGTGTTAAGAGGACCTTACATATGCTGGCACAGCTAAAGTCTGATCAACTCCACATAATAAAAATCCAATTTACATTTAGGACATATTTCCGGGTCGGAGTAAGGTTGGGTCTGGGTCAAGGCTGCTATGGTTAGGTTGGATAAGTTATACATGGGCCAAGACCTAATGCTCTATCTAATGGTGTTTGAACACAAATTAAGAGCTGGACTCATTTCAGAAAGTCTTATTTCTCTCTAAATTATCTCTAAAGAATGCCTTCCACACATAGACCAGCCTCATTCTTAGTAACCATAAGAAACTGCACAATTAGTGGCCTCTGCTTTAAAAAATCCAGGGTCAGAGACAGAAAAATCCATCCCCACAGTGATGCTTGTTGGAGTAAACAGAAGGTGGAAATAAATTTTACCTCTTCCAGCTCTAGGGAAATGCTTACATTTAAGAAAAACAGAATAACTGCCTTGGGTCCTTCATTTCATTGTCTTAGGACTGCTTTCTATTGGCAAAGTGGAATGTGCATTGCATTGCTGACATGTGAGACAGCTCCTGCCCAGTCGCACAATAAATCCACACACAGTCTCATAACAGAAAACTGTACCAATGCCGTAAATCAAATTCGTTTTTTTTTTTCATGCTACTAAGAGCAGCACAACTTTCAAAGTTTTTTATTTCAATAAACGGAACCATGCAAGTGCCAGAAAATTACAGAAATGTCTTTACTTTCTTATGGATACACAGGAAATGTTTGCTGCTGAGGTCTATGTCAAGATGAACAAATACTTCTGCTTTGTAGTTTTCTGAGAGCTGCCCTCACAGTTGTTACCTCAAGCGTGAAAAATAGGCACCATGCCAAAAGTCTTAATGGCAGGTAACTACAGTGCGAGCCCAAGAGGCACACAGATGGTCTAAACTGCTACCATGAGAGCTTAACTGAAAAAGGATGATAGCTCAGACATGGCACACATAGATCCCTTCATAAAGCTGGCCTCAAATCATTTTCCCCTCAACCACAATAGTGCTGCTTTGCATCATTTCTGAAACATGCTTTACTCGAGCAGCATTGATCATTCACTCAGTTCTAATCAGGCCTTGCTGATTAAAAAAAAACAAAAAACACCACAGATAATGCTGCAACAATAATTTACTTTGGGTATGAGATAAAGAAATGTACAGTATTCTTTTAAAAAAGAAGTTTGTACCTGCATGGTTCACATGTTTGAGGAACCTCCAATCGACTTTTTTTTTTTAGTTTCTTACAGGTTAAATTATTTATATTGATCCATCCAGGATACCGTTGGTCATTACTGCCCTGGTCTTGGGGGACACTCAGATTTTGTCATTCTTTTCATAACTTATGTCAAATTTGTAAGCTGTGTGTCTTTAGTAGCTTTGAATCAGAATGGATACATTAAGGGCTGTTATATAACCTACTCTGTGTTGCCCTCAGACTTCAGACTTGGATTTTATTTACACTGCCTACAACATCCAAAAAGCAAACAACACATAGATTCCTGAAATGACACAAACCGGAGATGGCTGATAGAGTTGGCGAGCCAGCTGGTGTCGGGAGAGTCGGCACCAGCAGACTTCACAGCAAACAATACAAAGCACCAAAATCCATGAATAGCCAAGAAGCCGCACCACACTGCAGCAGTGTTATTTTTTCCCCACTAAGTCTGACAACCCTAAATCAACTTTAGTTTTCAAGGAAGAAAAGGTAAAGGACCAACAAGGGAGCTAACACCACTAAGAGCAGCCCTCTGGAAACGCTAAAATGCTTTGACTTCTGTATTTTTATAACCATGAATAATAATGCACATCTCCTATTGTTCCTTTTTTTGGAGGATCAGTGTAACAAAGAAAACAGTTTTTGAATGATCTTTTGTTTTGAGTTCATGTAGACTGACAAATGCATTGTAAGTGGACTCATTTGGTATCATAATATCACAATGATGCCTGTTTGTGAGTGATTGCTCCTGTGACACAAAAATCCTTATTGATGAATATGGCAGAGGTAATGACTATGATGATAATGAGAATGGATAATTAGCTCACTGATGATAATGATGATTGCCAGCCCGTTCCCTCTTTCACCCATATTGTTGCACATTTATCTTTAATATATTTCTACATGATAGACAAAAATTCCCAAAAAGTTAAGCACCCTCTCATTAATCATTCGATGTGCATCTGCAAAGATGCAGCCTTTTTATTCGGTCTATAAATAGAAGAGCTGTATCTGTGGCATCCTTGATAGCTAGCCTCCCAACACATGTACACAAACACACTGACTACAAGTCAACATTTAATAGCATCATTTAAAGAGTGGAAGGCTTGAGTGTGTGAGATTGTTTGTCTTTCAACAGGATACAAAACAAATAGCGAGCTCCTGTTACTGTCATATTTACAAAAAGGCTAAACGTGGCAGTGATGGGTGGAAGCCACACCCAAACCCATTTTGGTGTGTACATATCAACTGTTTGCAGGCTGCAGCTGTCGTGAGGAAACACACCTGTCCAATGTGAAAAAGCATGAATAAGCACATCCCTACTTTTTGCATACGCAGAGCAGACACAATAGCTTCGGCCATACACACTGGAAATACCACCAGCCCCCCCAACACACACACACACACACACACACACACACACACTAGGCTAAACACACAGAGAACCTGGGTCCCAGGTTAAAAAAAACATAGGACGAACGAGATAACACCCCTGTGCACACAGACACACACCCATGTGCGCACACACCACCTTCACTAAGTAAACACCTAAAGGCTGACTGACGCTCCCCGGTCCCGGATGCGGCAGCAGGAGAAGACGGCAGTGCCCACATCTGAACCTGATCTGACCAAAACTGACACGAAGATCGGATTACTGAACGGTGCTCCGGGACAAAGGCCGGCATCAAAGCAGGTGAAAGAAAACGGCAGCATCCAAGCGCAGACCGAGTGCAACTCAATACTTTTTTCATTCAATTTTGACACATCATGGGATCAATTTCGATCATGTGCAGAGACCTTAGGCCTGGTGTCAGCTATCTGGACCTATGTCTACAATGAACTTCTCCTATTGAGGAAGTTTGCATGTTTTACCACAGGTGCGGTGAGCAGCGTGTGCTGGAGGAACTCCTGGCTCTATGGCCCCAACAAAGCTTGAGCGCTGCCTGCGGTCGGGTAGAACGCATTAGATGACACGTGGCAGTTTTTCGGTGGCTAAAAGCTGCAGACTCATTGCGCTAATCATGCTTTCACATCTACTCCAAAGACAAATATTCAAACTTCAGACAAACTGCCATGACAGTTAACCTTAACCCTTTCAGAGGATATCCAACTGTATTATCTCACCTAAATAACTGACTGGGAACTTCTAGATGTTTCAACCTGCTGAACTTTGCGTTATTGATAACAATTGTCCTCTGATGTAGCTCTGGTCAGAGTCAATACAGCATTGAAAAAGCAACTTGTCATCACAAACTATTACCAGAACACCCTGTAATCAATTTATACAACCTCCAGTGAAGAACACTCATCTCCCCTTTTGGCAGTGAGGGAAGGAACACAAACAATGATTGTCCTCTGCCTTAATCTCTTCCCCTTTTGAAACGCTGCTTTTAATGTACCTTGGACATAGAGCCAAAATCGAGCCAAAAAGAGCCAACACAAATTAAACACACCGGGGGGAGGGGAGGTAGAAAGATGGCTGAGTCAGTGTTTGATTTGTTACTTTCACATAAAAAAACTTTCATTAACTTTGGAAATGGAAGACTTTTTTTAATCAGAAAAAGAAAATGCTGTGCTGTATGTGGAGATGTTGCAGCTGCTGACATCCAAATGTGGAAAGTCTGATCTCATAGTTCCCACTTTTTTTCTATCTTTGATAGAAAAGTTAACTTACACAAACAGTATTTAATTGAAAATGAATATTTGGTCTTTGCTGGCTTGGCTCAGCTATGTAGAAAACAACCTACAGAGTTACTGAACTTGATAAAATCATATCTGGTATCAGGTATTGGACCACTCCGATAAAAAAAAAAGCTCTCAAGGTCAATTATTAGCCCACAGCCTTCTGTCCCCTTTAGTGAAGAAAACCCTGTAGGACAGGGGACTGAGTAGGAGTCTGTTTTTTTCTGAATCTGAGTCCTTTAGCTGACTGATTGACAGGGCCATCTCATTAGAAGCTTCAACAGATCAATCACAGTAATGATCCAAAAAAACACAAAATAATTATACTGCATTACTGTTAAAGCCACATTTGTGTAGTGCAATTCTGAAGTTGGGTTATTTTCTTGGACTTTTTCATGTTTAGAGAATAATACCCTGCTTCCATCACACACAGCACAGGAGCATAGACAAGACTGAGTTTTTTCGTTTACCTGGAGCATCATTTGGGGTATTCAAAACTTTACACCTCATAGGTTAAATAACAGCCCTTGCATCATCACTTTATTGTGTAAACCTTTATCTCTGTCACTGGCTTCCCTCTTCAGCTGCCGGACAACACACTCGTAGTTACCTGAAGCTATTACCTGAAGAAACCGATGACCAAGCTTTCAATGATTCAATCATTTTTATCTCTTGTATGGTTTCAGTGAGGACTCTTGTTCACATCCCCCCTTAAAATAAACACAGTCCAAATCCAGTTTCTCGGAGAAGAACAAAGTCTGCCGATTTATCATCTACATTGGTAACTAACAGTTTTCGGCATAGACTTGAAAATAGCTGCACTAGGGGAGGGACGACGTGTCTCCTGACTGAGTGTTCCACCTGCTCCTGCTTCTTTTCAGAAAAGGGATTTTCTAGCGTGCATCATGCTGAAACTGCACCGCCCAGGCATTAAAAACTAATCCTAAGACAGAGTGTCTTCACTTATCTTAAGTTTCCTACACTCAAGTTACACTAAGCAATGCTGATGTTTCCCTCGCTTAGAAAATAAAACAGTATGCTTTGCTGTCACATGGGGTGGAGGGATATCTGCACCTACCGAGGTGCCATGCGGCAAAAGAGCCCTGGTTGGAGCATGTCAGCAGTTTGGATCATATGGGAATTCAGACAGAAGGGGGGGGGGTCATCTCTCCCCATCCCCTGTTTGTGTTACCTGCTGTGGTCACATGACCTCACGACTTTTTCCTACCTGTGTCAGGCGTGAACTGAGCCCGGGACCGGCTCGAGCCTACACCTTTGTGCGTACAGAAATACGTGTGAAAATCACCATTCGGTGGCCTCACCTTAATTTTGTGGATGGACTTCCCCTCCTCCAGACCCTGGGTCCACACCGTGATCCCCCCTTTGCTGTAGGTCATGCTCCAGCCCTCCTCGCACAGGCACTCCGCCTTGAAGCTGGCGAACGCCCGGTCGTCCGGGATGGTCACTGTCTGTCCAGACATGGCTTGTTGCCTTGTGGACATAAGAGCGGTGAGATGTGGGCTGGGGGGTGGGGGGTGGGGGGTTCTCCTGGTCGGGCCCGGATGAGACACTGAGAGCCGGTGTGGAGGCGAGAAAAAGGAGCCGAAATCCTACCAGTACTGCGCCCTCCTCTGTGAGGAGAAGTTGTCTAATTCAATTTGGTGCTTTGCAAGAAGCTTTTGTAGGCTCCACCGCGTCTTGTGATGGTCTGTGAGCGCGTGTGTGTGCGCGTTCAGGCAGGTCCAAAAAACCGCAATCCACCCTGCACAAACTACTGGAACAGCGGCGTGAGCACAGCCTCGCGCAGGTGAGCGCGCGACACTGAAGCGTTACGAAAGTGTCCCCCCCCCCAAAAAAAATTAGGGAGATTAATTAAGTCTTACTTTCAGAAAATGACGGTGGTTTGGTAAGTTTCTGCCCCCCTTCAGCGGTAGAAACAGTCGCTCTTCAGACACACCATATGTTTGTGTTTCCGCCTCTCACTCAGTTTCTGTCTCCTCCTATCCTGTTTCCACCTCTGCCGCGTTTCCCTTCGCCTCTCCGTTCCCCTCAACTGTTTGCTCTGTCAGCTTACAGTCATTTGCGGAGGGTCTCCGTAGCCGTTGTCGCTGTAGCAGGTGGTGGACGAGATGCGCAGAGAAAAGAAAAAAAGAGGAAGAGGAGGAGGAGGAGGTGGGGCGGCAGAGGAGGGGGAAACCGGGCAGCTACGGCTACGTTACACCTCCCCGTGGTGCCTTTGGGAGCTCACCGTAAAGCTCGCCTCCCCACAGGTTCACAGGGCGGCTTCAGTCGTCGTCCGATTAAAATCGAGTGCCCCGCTTGGTTAGCACGTCGTCCAGATGTGAAAATATGTCATAACATATGCGGAATTATCAGCCATCGGTGTCACAGAGCAAAACTCCACTGTTGAATATAAATGACACGAAGGAAGTGAAGGAGGCATTAAAAGGAACCAAGAAAGGGAACTTCAGTAGCCCTCTTAAGTGTTCTACAGGCAGCACCTGCTCACATGAAGTGAGGTAGCAGTCCTGACTTTATGTGAGATGGGGCAGGCATTGTGAACAACTAATAAGATGGGGGGGGGGGGCGTGTTGTAAATGAGGTGCATTGTGATTGTGACACAGAGACAGACCATTTTTTGCCACTAAATGAAAATGTCCTTATCATTTGAAGGTTCAGGCCTTAAGAGGTGTGTCATTCAGTTCATCCAGCCACCGCTCCACTGCTCTTAATAGAGAAGTGTTTGTCATGTTGATGACAGCCACAGAAAGAAAACACGTTATGGTTCCGAGAGCTCAACAGCATATATTGATATTGCTGTTACTTCCTGATAAAGAATCATAACAATTGAGCGTCATGAGATATGTTCTCTGTGTTACTGTTCCGAAACAAAAAACAAAAAAAGGAAAAGCTGCCTAAAAGTCAAAACTCTTTACCCAAACAACATTAATTCAAAACCAAAGGTGATTACTTGAGTAATGTTTCAAAGCAGTGACTGCAACACTCCAGCTAATAACTAAATGACTTTATGTGTAACTGGGCAACTGTTTCTGTAGTATAACAGAGTCCACATAACTGACTAGTATGCATGAGAATGAAAGCTGAATTTCCCACAGTGTGCTAGTGCTCATTCATAAAATAACATCTTTGTCAAATATAATTTAGGTATTTTATCACTTTATGTTCTGGAAAGAGATTAAACAGGCCAGATACCAAATGGCCTCACAGACTAATGGCCGACATCATGGTACTTGCATCCTGTTTTTTCTTTTTAATCAAGTGTCGGTTTTCACAACACTTAAAATAGAGAATACAGTTTGTTCTGCTACATGTGTTTTTTGGGGGCGAGGTGTTGTTACTGCTACTTTTCTTTTAGCTTGAACTACGGTACTAACCAACAGTTTGCTTTTAATGGAAGTATATTTTTGTCAATAGCATGGCGTTTTGGAAGTGATCAATTTTATTCTGAAATAATGGGTCAGTTCATTTTAACTAAACTCTGAAGGCAGAGGTTTATGTTCTCTTTAGTTTTTGTCTAGTAGATAACACAGGGATTATAAGAGCTCTGTAGTCTCCATGTGCACTTACATTTGGACTTTCAGGAAACCATTGTTTTTCATTAAATAAGATGCTATGTAGTTTGTATGACAGCCATCTTTTCTTCACAAAGTAATAAACATTTGTGTGTATTCGGTTCCTTCAGTCCATGAAGTACCTGAATGCAATCAAGGTTAAGGTATCATATACGCGTCTTTTGTGATTCTCTTTTTATAGTTTGTTCACTAAGCAGTGCTGACATCTGTTGGTTGATGTGTTAATCAGTTGGGAGTCTTTTCTTTATTTTCCAGTTCTCAGCTATCTGTGGCAAGTGGGTGTCAACTCAAAAGTTAATCATTTCATGTGTCCAAAAATTGAATATTTATAAAACAGATAATACAGATAATATGTGTATCAACTACCTATATACTGATTGTCAATCAACGTTGTGTTATTTTCTCTTTCATCCTGTCCGTCCTTTAGTCTTGTATCATGTGGGCATATGATCTGCCTCCTTTACTTTGATACGTGTGTGCTTTCACACCATCTTGAGGTCCGAATCATTTATAATTCACTTTACATTTTGATCTTTGAATTAGAGGTTATTTTCTGTAAATACTGTATATGATACAAGGACATGCGCAGATCTTCTTTCTTTGCCAAAATTTCAAGGCAGCTTACAGGTACTGTAGAGTGCAAACGGAGCTATAGACTCTCGTCCATGGTTCTCTTATATGACGACACCTAAAGAACTGTATGGTATTGTCTTGCATGACTCATTTTGCCATTTGAAATAAATGATTAATGAAATCAATAGCTTTTTGAAATAATAAAAGCCCTAGTAGTTATTAGGTTATTCCTGTGCTTTAAAATGAAGCTAGGAACGGCCCCTTTTATGTTGGAGTTTAATGCTTTTGTTGCCAGTTTCCCCCACTACTTAGTTTGTGAACATTATAATAAGACCATTGTGCTGTTACATGTTTTTTTGTTTTTTTGCAATTAATCACTTTAATGGTAGACAATGATGAGTGCAGATGTAGTTATTAAAATGGCCTCGAGCTGCCATCTATTCACTTGTGCCTTTTTGCTGGGCTATGCCTCACTAGCTCACTGGGACGTTTGCTGCAAACACTGCTCCAGTGAAACCACGCTTTTAATAAATGCTGGTTTCACCAGTTAAGTCAGCAAATACGTCGGAGGTCATTAACTGTGGAGCTGATTATTTTGGGAAACGGATATGAGCAGTCCTACTCATTAATCATTGAAAGACCATTAAGAATCAAGGTGACGTACCTACAGTTCCAAACACACTAACTGGCCCTTACAGCGTACAAGTTATACTGCAACATTGGTTTTGGGCCAAGCTTAGATAAAGTATGAGGGATGAGGGCAGTGTGCAAAATTTTACTGAAGTAAAAATTGTGTTCTTATGCTTCAATGTTGAAACCCCTTTAGGCAGAGAATCACACAAATGGACATTCATGACATTTAAGCCCATGCAGCAGCACCCAGGACCTCAGCATTGCCACTGCCTACCAGAGGGGATGCGGAATGTTGTAACAGATGTGTTTGTTAGAAAGAATGAATGTCAAGTATGGCAAACCCACTCTGACACCTCTGAAAGGTGTCAGTGGATTTATTATGGCAGACCATGTTGCTCTCCATCATTCATGTCTGCTGAGGCACACTAAGCCTCCTGCTTACTGCCAGCACGTTATGATTACAGCGACTCCGCTGAGAAAGCCCACACATTGGTCTATTTTGTTTGTTTGTTTGCATCTATGGCTCTGTTTTATTCTCAGAATATATTGAATCTTTGGTGGCAAGTTGAAAGCTATGAATAAAAAGGCAAATTGGTGTTGTTCTATTTGAAAATGTCTCTCGTTCTTTTACCGATGCCTCAGTGCCGTCACTACGAATACTTGAATGTATTTCTATCAACCACAGCATCCTATGTCTAGTGGCTATGATAAGCCTAAACAAAGAAGCTGAAATATTTTTTCAGATAATCATGATAGGTTTCTGGTGCAGAAAGTGACACGTACAATGCAGTATTTTCTCTGATGCATGCATATAACACATAACACCTCACTGTAAACACATAAAAGGCAAGATTTTAACAGGAGAAGGTGAAATGGGAGAAAATGCAGGCTGCACAGCAGAAGCATGGCTCACCAGGTAATTCATGTGAGTCGCTTTGGACTTGGATGCATTAGCAAATGGGCTTAGACTAAATTTACCAAAGTCAGACAGATAAAAAAAAATCTACTTTACAAAGGGGAATCAGTGGGGAAGACCTAAAACACATTAGAATTAATAAGAAAGATTATGAAAATAAAGTAATTATAATAAATCATGATTACATGGAAAATGTGTGTTAGAATACCTGATTATATATTTATTATATTAACAAATATGGTGACAGACAAGGTGGTTTCACACATTAGATAATGTCCCTGTAGTCACTTTTTGGAGTGTTTTTACGGTAGTCTGAATAGAACGCTGGTAAATAATAAGGAGAACTATCCTAAAAATAATCTTTTTTTTACTGGGTTAAGTACATTAGCAAATCTCTTAAAAGTCTAAATCTATTTCTATTTCTTGTGAGGGTGCAGAAGGTCTCCATATCTGAAAATGATCTGAAAATAATGCAGTGTTTTTTGTCTACATTACTTCTTAGTTCAATAGGTTGTGCTGTGTAGGCAACAGGCACAAATTTCAGATGTTGCTTTACCACATTTACCCACCGCTATGGTTCGACGCCATCTGGCGGCAGTCATACACAAGGCTTTTCCTAAAGAGCTCGACTCATGATTTTGCTGTCAGTCCTTTAAAGAGCAGTAACAGCAGAAAGGGGTGTAAAGGAAAGCCCCAGAAATTCAAAACAACTGCTTCCTATTGTTCCACTACAATGCCCGTGTTTGGGATGGAAATGAAATGTTATTGGCTCTAAAAGGATGTCTAAGAATTTATAGACGTAGCCATTATACTGCACAAGATGATATGACATTCAGGACATTTAAAACTAGTAACATGAGCAATGGCCCACGCAAAAGAGGAGAAACCATGTTAATTTAATTACGCGTGTCTGTTTATCTTGCAGAATTTTCACTTTTTCAATTGGCTAAAAGCATAAGCAGCTTTACGATATTACCGTCCAATGAATGCGTAGATCTGTGATATAACCTTAACTGATCTGCATTTTATCATTGCAACCCATTTACGGAGATGTATATGTATAACTACATTTCCCATAATGCACCATAGCTTCTGGTGACATCCACGTTACGATGAGGTGAAACGGTTATTTTCGTCCAAGTGTTTGTATCTAGCAACCATACGCAGAGGAACGAGACGTCACTCCATCTTATTTAACGCCGTGTTTCAGACGTACATGGTGGCAATAACCCCTGAATTCACTCCCGGAACGAGGGTTTGATCTCTCACTTGGTTTTCTTGGAATTTATCGCCATGCTATCATCTGTCCCCACCAGGCTAATAGCTCGAAGGTCGCGCAGCCTGTCACCGTGCAGTCGCGTGCTCCAGACCAGCGTCAACGCTTCCGCAAGCCAAGGCGTCCGCGAGACCCCGGCGGAGACCAACCGCAACCCTATCGTGACCACCTCTCGGGTCTCCAGAAGAGGACTTTTGTCTGAGGAGGCTGCTGCCACCAAGGTAAACCCATCGGTGCAGTACCATCACCTCGCCCCAAGATGGCTGTCCAACCTGGAGAACCGCCGCAGCTCCTGGGCCGCCCTGGCCAGCAGAGGGCGCAACAACAACCAGTACTGGGAGGAGAGCCAACGGACGGGTGGGGGTGACGGCCGCGGGACGGGTGGACGAGAAGGCCGCGCAGGTTTGGCTTCGGCCGGCGTCCTGTCCGCCGCAGCGGTGGCTTTCTGCCTGAGGAAAGACTCTGACAGCAAAGGTAGAATAAGCCATTTACCACCGACACATAAGAAAATGTTGTAGTTAGTTTGTAAAACAATGCGTGTTCTATTAAATACATGTTCCATTATGAGTGCTGATGATTTTTGTCTTTGCATTATTTGTGTGTGGTTAACGTTGTTTGTTCATTTGCTTTTAATGACAAGGTGATGCACTTCTGGAAGCGGCAAGGACCAATAACTCCCAGGATGTAGCCAGGTACAACATTCACACACACACTCACAGACTTCATGACATGTGTTCTACGTAATATGACTTTTTAAACTGAACAGGTTTTTATTTAAAATATTTCATTATCCTATGTGGAACTCATACAGTAATTTTCTCTGGCTGAAATGGTTTTGTTGATAACAGATTTAAGGAGGAACCTGCTTAGAGGCTCTTCACTTTATTTGGGATCATCTGGAAAAAGTATGAATGTCAACCATTTTTGAACTGACGATGATAGCTAAATTCAAATCCCTGAAAAACTTAAAGGTTTCAGTCAAGTCACATGGATAAATCTCCAGATCTATTGCAGTTGTGCACACTGCAGATAAAATTAGGATATGGCTTTTTCTTTGAGACCTGACTTTTTGGGATGACTTTTCTATTTTAGCCTCAGATATAAGAACAGCTGACATAAACTTAGTATAACAAGCGTGACACTAAAGGAAGAGAATCACGTTCATTCTATAGGACGGATTACGGAGGGCTTTTTTAAATTTAGAACCTGAATTTGTGTTTTTACCAACAGTGACAAAAACTAGCATGTTGGTAACATTTTTTGACAATTTTAAAAGCTTAACCCTACAGTATTTTTCACTTCTATGGAGACCAATTTCCTGAAGTGTCAGGGTCAATACTGTTAAAAAAAAAAACACCTGAACACCTTGTTGTTGGGGTTCTTTGAACAACCACTAGATGGAAGACATGAGCCATCTGTGACAGTACAGGTTATTACTACTGGATGGATGAAAGATTAAGTTTTTTTTTCTTCCTTTGTTTGTATTTTCAAACTGATTAACTAACAACATCTCGTATTTACCATATTCTCTAACTCTCTAAACATTTCTCTAAGAGTCAGGCACTATAAAGAAAGCTGTGTGTGTCTTTCTGCAGCTGGTCTGTTGTCTGTGGCACAGTTATCTCAACTGGTAGTTCAGTGAGCATCAGCAAACTATTCATATAAGCATTTCCTGGTTTTCTGTTAGTGTTGTTGCTTACTAGACTAGAAATCTTTCTAGATATTATGTTTTTATCTATGTTAATAGTATCTATGGGTAATTCCAAGTTCGACCATTGGCAGGCTCGGGTTACCTGTGCACATGTGACAGATGGCGTAGGTGAGAGTGCAGTCAGACAGCGAGTTAGCCGGTCACAGATGTGTTAAGTGCTTTGCTTGAGTTCTCAAGCATTATATAGTGTCAGGGCGTGTCTGCTGAGAGCCTCTCGATGGAGATGGGTTCAAGTTCTCACAAAGATTTTCATGAAATGTATCTGTCTGCAATGAGAGTGTACTTATGAGGCTGACAGGGCCCCAAAGCAAGGGGAGACACATGATAGTGACATGTTAACGTAGTCCATGTAAGCACTTAGCATCTGAATGGGTGTAAAACTATGTGTCTATGAAACTACAGTTCTCAATCAAATATATACAGAAGAAATCATTTTAGGTTACTAAACGTCCTCTCCTGGCTTGATTATTTCATTTTGAACTAGAATAATGACATGAGATGTTGTGGTTATATTTCAAGTGTCTGTTTTAGCAGTTTCCCAAATCCTTTTTTTTCCCAACCCCCCCCCAAAAAACACGTTGTTTTTTAAATATAGCAGTCATATGGTTGTCATGTTGTTCAACCACAAAAATTAAATGTGACATTATTATTGGATTATATCTCTGTTCTGTAATAATCGTCTTCCATTTAACTTGATATTGCATAATTAATTAATAGTAATCTTCAGATCACTTTTGTTTTTGTTTTTGTCAAATAGAAATGCTGGATTATTCAAGTATCCCCCCTTTTTTCTTTTTTAACCTTTGAGCTGTAAAAAATAAAGAGTACTCGGTTTGAATGAGCAGAAACAAGGAGTGAAAGACTCTGATGCGGCTGTAATGGTCAGCCGCCATATCCTCCCCAGTCCTGATACCGCCTGCAGTCCAGTCAGTGAAAAAGGAGCCAGAGAGCCTCAGAGCTAAGTGCAGAGCATTCAGAGGCCACTGTGTTGACTGTAAACACGCATGCTGCCAGCCTGCTCGGCACAAGAGGCGGCAGACGGATCTCTTACACCCTCACTTATGGAGATGGTGCCACCCCAGCACCTGATGTTATACCCTGAGGCGCAAAACTCCTCACACACCTGGCTTAGATACATTAACTGCTCAGAGAGTGTGTGTGGATTCACATAACATGTAGTGATTTAATGTTTGGTGAGTCTAACCGGCCGTGTCTTTTTTACAGGACTCCTGTGGCACTTCTAAGTATGGAATTTGTTTTTAGAGGACTTTAAGGTGTAATATTTCTTTTCAGCTCACAAACCAAACTCCAGATATAAGAATATTTGCATTATGCCATTAAATAATTGAGAAAAGGGGGTTACAAATCAAGTGAGAAGGAGGGTTTTTGCCCCTCTTAGATGACAGCCTACCATCATTTTGTAATCAGAGCTGTCGTTTCCAACATTCATTCAACAGAGTGTAGGTTCTGTGTCTTTTCAAATCACGGTCTGCATCCATCTTTTATGTGCAGTCTGTCTTTTTTCATTGTGGGTGGAGCAGGCAGTCACAGTGGGTATTCTAAAGAAAAGGCTCAGAAATAACTTCCTTTAAAGAATAGATAACATGAAGTCAAAAGGTGATGGGATTTTCTTTCCTCTTTTTTTTTTTTTACTGGGGGGGTCAGTACTTAACATGTTACTTTAATACGTCGAGGGGCTGAAATGTTCCTGCCTTTCATCGCTTTGTATATTAAGTAAAAATCCTGTTTTGTCGATAATTAGATTTTATACAGCTGCAGTAACCAGAGGTACGATGTTCTGGCATATATCCGGTAATGTCATAAGAATGTACATCATCACCGTGGGAATTCAGGACAATAAAAAGGATGAAAATAAAAAATTACAATTCCACAAATCTGTAAAGTTTTATTCTTGAAAAGTCCTGTAACTTTCTTTTTAAAGAAAAAAGAAAAAAAAGCAGAAATGAAATGTCTGAATAAATCCTTGTTGTTCTCGGCCAATGTAAAACATAACAAAATACAGACATGTGCTAATGTCGTGGGAGTTCTATAATCATGTGTTTCATATTGTGTCTTTTCTTAATAGGCTGTTAAAGGAGGGTGTGGATCCAAATCATCGCCATCGCCTGGGCTGGACTGCTCTCATGGTGGCTGCTATGAACAGACAGCACAGGTTTGTATGTGTGTGTGTGTCCACTAACTAAACCTCCTAAACAAGTAATGCGTGTAAAGCCTCAGAGATACAGCCTCCCTTGTTGGCATCTGTAACAACAATGTACTTGTTTTATACAATACGCCTGTCTGCATGAGCTGACCTGGGAGCATGTGTGTGTTCCAGCTGTAGTCCTTACAGTACATCTCCAGAAGTGCAAAGTGCAACTTTCAGACTGACAGACGGCGTTTACCCGTACCCCCATCCTTCTGTCCAACAAATTGAATTAGCCTCCTGGCTCACAGAACACACACAACACAGAGAGGGACTGAGGTTAAGGCCGGGCCAAATCCAATTTACAAAGCTTTTTTTTTTTTTAACCCCCCTCCATCAGGACTGTGTGGTTACTTTTTTTTTTTAAAGAAAGTTCTCTTTATGTTACTTCTTACTGAGAATGAGAATGGCTGCAAAAAAGCTTACTTAAAAACACAAGTTTATGGTCCCTTCTTTTTAGTATTGCCAAGAGAAGAATTGCCAACAATTCTCTGCTTCCACCATGTCCAGTGTGATAGGGCAGTAGGATTTAATGCTATCTGTGGCGTCAAGTGCAATGTGTGCATTTAATGGAATACTTTTCGCAGTTTGCATTGAATTATGACTGGAGTACTAATCTGTGGGCTGTAACTAATACTTCCGAGACAAATATAGACATTTGCTGTAGTTGCTTTAGGTCTTAGTTATCTTTTAGCCGCGGCATATCTTTATGTTGACATGTTGTGTGTTGGAGATTGTCTCTGTACGAAATATCTATGCGTGTCATATTGTGCTTGATCATGTGTCTCCCCGTGTGTCAGGTGTTTTTGGATATAAATTTGGTTGTTTGTGCGTCTGCGTCTTTACCCAGTGTCTGTGTGTCTTTCGCTTGTCTTTGTGTTATGAGTGCTATAACTCAGCAAGACAGACTCTCCTCTGTGTTTAATCCCCTCTTCCAACCCCCCAGTGAGCCGTCACTGCTGTAGGGAAGACAGAATATGGGTTCACACACATCCTTCACATCTCTCTCTCTCTCTCTCTTACACACACACACACACACACACACACACGCTTACATATGCCCTCTGAACATACAGACACACATACACACGAACATGAGAAGACGAGGAGAGTTTATACTAAATATCTTACAGGCCAAATGCCTATTACTCAGCCACACACAACTTTATTTGCTGCTGTTAAGTGAAAACACAGGACTCATTACTCATGAACAAGGTCTAGCCGGTAGCTAGTGTCAGTTTGAATCTCTTTGTTGAGTTATCCCTCGCCCCGTCACGACGTTCGTATATTTTCCTGGAGCAGAAGAGATATTCTTGGTTGAACCAGATGCCGGGACCGCCGAGCCGTCGGAGGGGAAGAGCTGGTTGCTTGGCTCGTATCAGCGGCCGTTCGAGGCGTGGCGGTGGGAGAGAGTCGGGGCGGAGCTGAGGGGTGTGTGAGGACCAAGGGTTAGCCTCCGCAGAGGCGTGTGTTTGCCTAGCTTTGATGTGGGGCAAAATCAGGGAGGCGCAGGGCCCGGCCCTCTGTTTGCACTCTTTAACACACAATGCTCATCTCCATTGCCCTTTCTCTCCCTCCGTCCCACCCTTGCTGCATTCACGTGCACAATGAGCGCCCAGCCAAGTGCGACGCCTGCTGAGCGTTCCGACCCGTCAGCCCAGTGATCCGGCGGGCGAGAGCGACGTGAAAACGAGGAGAAAGCAGGGGGTGATGGAATGAGAGGATGAGTGTTTTTTTGGAGGAAAAAGAACTAGCGAGAGCAGAGATTGATGTGAAGTGGGATTATGGATTTGAGACGGGGATTAGCGGGACTCGATAACTCTTGCTGAAAATATCATAATTTGCCCATAGCTTTAGACAGGAAGTGGCCCCTTTAGAGACATCATCACTATATGGGTAATGTTTGGGGTATTGGTAAACTAAAAGTGAATTTAGTCTGATCATTTGTTTGTGGTGTTAGATATAATATTTTGTTGGTTTGTCAGTAGACAGGAGCTCCTGTTTTCTCTGGTGACATTACACATTGGGAAATCAGATTGAAATAAGTCAACTCAAATAAACGAGTGCAGAGGAGAGCCCTCTTCCTGCCTCGCATCTGATCCCAGATGTTCGCCAGGTGAGGTGGGGTCAAGTGAGGTCCAGCGTCTGGGCCAGGTGGTCAGAGACATGGATGGTCAGTTCGGCTCAGGTATCTTTTATAGACCAAGGGAGGCGGAAGTGTCTGTTTCCTGTCTTCCCTCCAGGGCTGGATGAGAAACCAACACCAGCAGCCGCTCGCAGCCTGAGCTCGCACCGCCGGTGATGCTCTGCTCGGCCAGTGTGCAGGCTCAGCCTCCCAGCTGTACCCTGGGCAAGCTAAAGGCTGACGCTGAGGCCACAGCTGCTTCATTCATCTGCAGAATAGAGCAGCACAGAGCTGCAGACATCTGCTGAGAGGGCTTGAGCTTTTATGCCGACCCCCACCCCATTAGCTGCAGTAGCGATGAATTTGAGTATCAGCTCAGGCATTTTTGTTGAACAGAGCAATTTAAAATGATTTTGGAATTACATTGGACTGACTGAACTGTGGACCAAAGCAACATTTGTCAATAAATCAAAAGCTGCATGTAATAATATCTTCTTTACATATCCTACGACTTAACGGTTAAGGGTTCAGATACATCAGATTCAAAAAGCGTGTAATTCTGACTTTTACCCACTCTTTTGAAACTGGATTTGAACTTAATTAACCTCTGCATGCCTTCGGTTTGGCCTCAAAGGACTTCAGCAGCTCTCCTTAAAGTCCCAAATAAAGTTAACTACTTGATCATCAGTTGATTAGTAAAACTATAAACTGTTTTCAAAGACTCATTAGTTTTAGGTCTGCGCCATATAATTAAATCTCTATCTCTTTCATCTTTTTAGCTTGGCCTCCATCCTTTTACACCCTCCTCCTCCTTCTCCTCCTCCTTGCTGGTGTTTTCCTCTCTTTATTCCCCCATGTTTACCTTCTTTATGCCTTTAACCCTTTTCAGACCAGTTTGTTTCTTCAGAGTCTTGTCCAGCCTCGTGTGACCAAACTTGGTTTGAGAGTGTGTGTGTGTATGTCTGGACACGTCTCATAGGATGCATCAGCATGTTTGTAGAAGTGCTTGCAAGGGTGAGAGGAGAGCCCTCTGTGGGTCACGGCCCCCCCGCCATCCCCCAGCCACAGTAATACAGTAACAAAAGGGGACCCCCCGATAGTCCTTTTATTCCTCCTCAGCAAGGTCAGATACAAAGACCCGGCCTGAATGTTCTCAGCCTCGGTCTCCCACAGGAACACACATGATCTCTGATGATGATACAAAGGGCCAAGACCAGAAAAAATTCCAGTTGGAAGCAGAGATGAGGAGGAAACTTGCACCTTGCCTGGTACCCCGAACAGGCATTGATGCCAGATTCCATTTACAATTAAGGTGAAAATTATTCAACAACTCATCAACATCTAATATTGCACCAACTTTTTAAGTTATTTTTGGGGAAAGCTGTCTTACAGTTTACTTTTCCCTCAAATTACTTTTCATCTCAGATTAGTTTGAGGTCCGGGGGGGGGGGGCTCACAGGAATACAGCAATGTGAATGAATCGTCTCTTAAAGCTTTTCTGAGTAAACAAATGTTGCTTCACTTGAATTATTCTATTTTTCATTGATGTGTTATTACTGTCCAGACACCTGGTTTTATCAGTTAGGGGACATAGTCTCTCAGTCAGTTTTGTGCTTTTTTTTGGCCCCTCTGTGTTTGTTTTAAAAGTATAGTTTCCTCTGTTGGGTCTGTGTAATCGTACTAAAAAAGGATTCCACCTCATCCTCATATGAATAATCACTGGGTTCCATTTAAATCCTTTCAGGCCACTGCCATAACCATTTAGCGGAGACTTATCCGTCCCTCTCTCCCCGGCTACATTACATGGCCACAGGTTTAATGGCAGCAGTGCCTTACTGGCAGGGTTCAGGTTTCGGCCACCACCTCCCTCTTTCACAGACGAGCCGTCTCGTTTTTGTGTGTCTGTGTGTGCTTTTCGGCACATGAGAAGTCTCAGAGTCAAAGCCAGTGCTCACGGTCACGGCTGTGGATGTAAAAACGTGTGGTTCTGTAGACGGAGCGACGGTACCTGGAATGTCCTTTGTGTCACAGCGAGTGGTGTTGCCGAGGTAGTGGTGTTTGCTTTATAAGGCCATATGCTCCAATGACATGCTACACAAAATACCACCACTTTGTCAGCGAGGTCCCCCTCCAGCGGTGCCGGAAACGGGCCCGACCCTTGCCCCCTTTAGTGTGCACATATGTACGCGTTACAAGGCAGACAAATGCAGACTGAAGAAGGGAAAGAGTGGAGCGGCCACTGGAGTGTATCCACCATAACGGCACAGAAAAGCTGGAAGCGAGTCAGGTGACAGAGTCATGGTCAGTTGGAGAATTGTTGTTTGCGTGTCTGTCTTTTTGTTTTTGACGAAGATGCGAAAAACCTTTGGAAAAGGTCAAGGTTATGTTTGATTTGAAAGAGACTATCTCATCCATTCGGGAATTCTTTGTTCCGGTAGCATAGCTAAAGAGTCACCTCAGATGACTGCATATTCATGCGGTGTGGCATACTTGCATTTATTTATTTTTAATTAGGTTTGTTAGGCTCTGCAAATAATCAGCGAGTCCATTCCTAATCCGTCACTTTGCTAGTGTTTCCATTTTTGTTGGAGTGGATAGTCCTTCCATACATTTAGTCATTGTCTGAAACGAAGAAACTGTTTTAAAACATCTGTGTATAATGCGCATCTTGAAATGTTTGTCCCTTTCTCTTGTCCCTCCTTAGTGCCGTGAAGGTTTTACTTGAAGCCGGTGCTGACCCAAATGCCGGCGACGACTTCAACAATGTTTATGACACCTCACGGGAGAAAGGCATTCACTCACTGGAAGGTGGGTGAACTACCTGTCTTGTTTCTTTTTGTTTAGTTTTTTTGCTTTTTGGTGTAAGAGTTTTTTTTTTTCATCCTTGTGTTTGTATCTGGATTGTTTATTGCACACATGATCCCGCAGATATTAGCCGACGCTATCATTTACATAAAAATGTACGTTTATGCTCATGTTTCATTCTGGTTGTATTATTTAGTTTATAAGCTCTGTGACAACTAATGTATTTTTTATTTGCTTTTCTTTCAAATGACAGAGTGGGACACACAAACACATGCATAATGGCAAAAGCACACACACGGACCCCCACCTCTCCTCCCTCCAGTCTGTGTTGGGTTTCTGCAGACATATTTATATGGGATATGTATATTGCAGACATTTATAAGGCTGTCAGGTTTGGGTCCACGTGGGGCCGGCGTAGCATGGGGAAGCGTTTCCCAGACGCACACTGATGGATGGGCTAGGGGGGTCTGTGTGACGCTTTATTGGGTTAGCTATGATTATCCCACCCTGTATTCCTCTCTCTCTCTCTCTCACACACACACACACACACACACACACACACATATAAACACACACAGTGCAGAGGAAGACTATGAGCGAGACCGAGCAAAAGAGTGGGATGAATGGAGAGAGGGCAAGACTAATGAAGAGAGGAAGAAGCAAAAGGCACAGAATGAATAAAACTGAAAAGAAGGTAAAAGATGGAGGAGCAGGATGAATATGTGGATGTTTAAGGGTGATGGAGAGAGGGAGGGGTAGGAAATGGGAAGGATGATGAGGGAGGGAGAGGAAGTCAGGAAATGGATGACACAAACTTACAAGGATGGGGAAAGATGGTAGGGAGGAGGGAGGAAGAGGGCGCAAGCGATGAAAGGAATTGATGGACTCTGAGGAGGAGAGGAAGGCGGCAGAAAAATTAAAAATAGATGATGGAGTAGCACTAGATGAGTGTTCTTATGAAAAATAAGTAAGGAGGGAATGATAGACTATTTCTGTTACTGCAAAAGACAAAAGCAAATAAATATTCTAAGACGCAACTTGCATTGTTCCCATCATTCTAAACAGCTAAGCTGGAATCTGGGCAAATGAACAAGTTCTCAAATGCTTGAAACTAGAAAGATCATTTTGAAGCAGTCAGTCCTTTTGGAGCATTATCAACAAATGTGAAATGCCCCAACAGCTCCCGTTACTGTAGTTTACCAGACTTGTACCACACTGTATTCATTCCCCTCAGCCGTGAGGGCTGCTCTGTTCTCATCTGAGAACTAAAGAAGTGCATGAAACAGCAGTAACTATCTAAATGGTTACAACTCCATCCGTCAGCCTATCCGTTTTCTCAAAGCAAGCAGACATACTGGGATTCATCTCTCTCTCTCTCTCTGTCTTTGGATTTACAGTCCTGGTGTCCAGAGAGGATGAGTTCAGCAGCAGGCTCAGCAGCCGGGCCGGTTTTCGTGGATGCACTGCGCTTCACTACGCCACGCTGGCTGATGATCCACACGCTGTCCGCATGCTCCTGGAGGCTGGTACGTCGCCAGCCGTGGCCTCAAAAGCCAGTCCTACACCGAACACTAGTTCAGGCAGGGGATTGTTAAGATTTCAAGCAAACCTGTTCAGCATTTCCCCTCAGTCCCTCTAATAATGTCTTCAAAATAACAAACAAATCCTTAATTTGAATGTGGAAAAAATTCATTTACATTAATTCACATAAGTGATCATCCTCAGTGTGCTTCTCATTAGCTTTTGCTCATCATTTAGCTTCTGTCTGCCTGTAATAGAATTAAAGGGGAAACTTGAATATAAGATTTTATTACACCTCCTATGTTGTTCATCGATGTGGAAGATGTAAACTGCTAAATGCAGCAGCTACACAGTATGTGTTTTTTCTGTTAAGACGGTCAAAATTCAAACAATGTGAACTTGGGTGATAGTTTTCTTATTGGTTAGTTTGACTGAAGGAAAACTGTCTTGAGACCAGGAAACTGAGGAATTAACTGCATCCTCAGTGGTATGTGGGCTTGAATTAGCAAAAGGTAATAATTATTATTAGTTTTTATCAATTGGGGATGTTGTGAGTTATTTGCTCTGCCTACATGTCAGTTACTCATGTCACGTCTTAGTTCATTAACGTCGGGTCCACAGAGCTTTTGGCATTCGTGCAGTGATGTTCATGCCGTGTGCTGCGCATCGCGGCGGCCAGGTGCTCCACTGACCTTACCACATTACTGATAATGGATTTTGTAGTGTTGTGTGACTTTTGGCATTACAGATAGAGGGATGTGCCAGAGCTGGCTCCGACAGCTCTGTCCCTGTTTAACCGGAAAATAATTGTGTGTAATTTTGTTCAAACTTTTCCAAATTGATTTTATAGGATTGTAGCCCTCTGATTCAGGGTTTACACTTTTACACATAATACTTGAACACAATTGCCTCTCATTGTATTTTTTATTTTTTGGCTGGATAATTTATTATCAGTATCTTAACACATCAACTATCTATATAAACAGCATCAAAAAACTAATTTACAATTGATTACTCCTCCATCTTCTGCAGCCTCCATTACGCTTGCACCTGTCGACTCAACTTCGGTAGTGTGCACACAAATACACACACACACCCACACATGCCCTGGGGCAAGAGTATCCCCCTCAGTTTCCAGGCGAGCAGCTCTTAAACAAGCCAAGCCTCGTTGAACTGTGACCCCCACACAGAACATACCCTTGGGGTAACTCCACATCCACAGGAAATGTGTGTCTTTTTGAGTTCAGCAATATGATGGCCGCCTGTGTATGTGTTTGTTTGCGGACTTCTAAATAATTGAAATATGTATATATATACATATATATCTGTCTGCGATTGTTGCTTGTGTACCCTTGTTTCATCTTCACAGTTTGCAGTTGTGTCTTTTTAGTCTGATTAGGTCTTTAATCTTACAGCTGTTTTTTTTTTTCGTGTCTGGATGAAACACCCCCAAAAAAAACCTTTAACACACACCCGCATACGCTGCTGCAGTAATGTCTTGTTTATGTTTATGATTGATGATGCATCTTAAGCTGTGTCTGCCCGTTTCTGTCGTCTTATCCCTGCTCCTGTGAGCACTCGGTACGCTTAAACAAATCACTTCATCTAATTCGATCAAATGTTCCGCAGAAGCACTTTTGAATTAAAAAGGTAAGAAATTTCACAAAGCAGGGACATTTGTTTTAAGGCAATCAGATAAATGACAGCTTTGGTTGTTTCTTGTGTGACGGGGCCGTTGCTGGCTTGGCGCCGCCATCGCAGCCAATAACAGTCACGTCCTCGCGCTCGTCTGATCTCACGCTGTGCGTGTGAGGGTGTGCGTTATTCAGACTTTTAGGAAAGTTTTAAAGGTCTCTTGGTCATTTTTGACAGAAATGCGACATTTCTATGTTCGCTTGATGCGTCATTATAAAAAAAAAAAAACCTCACCGCCACTTTAGGGTGTCTGGAATGGAGTGTGTGCTGCCTCTGATCCTTCACCACCCTCCTGTCGTGGGTGTGTGTGTGTGTGTGTGTGTGTGTACACCCTGCATGTGTTTTTAAAGTTGTCTGTCCTTTACCTGGTTATTTCCCCTGTGTTTATGTGCATCTGCGTTACTCGTCTTGCCGTGGGTTTGCTCTTTCGGCCTAAGCCGGACCTCGGCTCACATCTCCATCCATCACAGTCTCCAGGCCCACCCTCAGGCCTCCCTGTGTCTCACAGTCCCTCGCCCTACCTGCAGAGGCTCCCCAGCTTCTCCCCGGGCTCCACATCAGGCCCATGGCCAGGGGCACTGAGTAATGGACAGCTCTGTAGGTGGTAGAGGCCGGTGGGGACACACATGCACGCGAATGCACACAAAACGGATACAAAGACACACACACATGCAGAAAGACCAGCAGGGGCTCTCACCCACCAGCTGCAGTGAAAGGGAGGAGGGGGGGAAAGAGGAGGGACTCCTAATAGGCATAACTAAAGCACTTCTAATGAAGGGATTCAGTGTGTGTTTGTGGGTGTGTGTTCAACTGGGCTGTGTGTCTACTTGTGTGATTGTCGTTAGTGTTGATCCTGTTATAAAGTGCCATGGCCCAGAGGGTTGGACTGATATTAAAGCCCTAAATGACGCTATTTATTATGTCCAGTGTATGTGTGTGTGTGTGTTTTGTGGGGTACTTTATTGCTCTCCTTTCTCATGTATTTGTTGGTCGGGGGGAGTTTGTGCGTTTTGTTGTCAGGATCGATAGCTTTGTTGAGCAGGTGATAAAATTTAGGGGTTTATCAATAATCATCACAGGGATTATTAGTCTCTGTGGTTGCTGCTACGCGCGCCGGGACCAACCATCCCCAGCACTCGCCACGCATCCAGAAACTTCAGACAGGCGCTCCGGTTTGTCGGCGCCCCGTTCTGAACCTCCTGCACTCACTGCAGATGTCTGTACCCTCTCACTATTCACCTCACGAGCATCGCATTCTGTTTAATTTGTGTTATGTTTGTTATGTTTTTGCTAAGAGCTGCTCTTTATTCCGTACCTGTTTTTATCTCTGTGGTATTTTGACCAAAGCCTGCTGTGGACACCACACCAAGAGCCCCACAAATAGTTTTCACTTTCAAGTAAGAACGAAAGGAAGAGGGCATGTGTGTCCGGCAAATTTCTGCATGGAACAGCTGATATTTTCTTTACTGCCACATGGACAGTGCTGCAACAGGGGCTGATGTAAAAGTGATGCAATCTGAATGCGGGAGTTTGCACGACTGCCTGTGATAAATCTGTCCTGGCTGTCTGAACTAAGAGCATCCTGACTACTGCTTTTTTCAACTTAACACAAATGAACACACAAGCCCACTGAAGGCGAACAACATACCTCATTATCTTACAAACTTATTGCCAGACGTGGTTAAAAACATGTGACTGACAGGAAAATCTCTTAGAATTAGCATAAATCGGAGCCTTACAAGTTGCCCCATTGCACCAGTAAAGATGAGGTGATCTGACAAAGGTCAGTGTGAAAGTACTGCTGGTTCCGGTGGTGTGTGTGTGCTTTGTGTGGGGAGGAGTAAACGGGGAGACGAGGTCCAACTCGGCCAAAGGCTTCAAGGCAGAGCATGCTGATGTCAGCAGTGAATTGTTGAAACCTTTTAGTGGAACTCGGGGATCAAAATAGCTTCTGGGTCTAAGGTGGAAGTCCAGCTCATCACAGAGAGCCAGCTAAACACCCCGGCTGACACCACCACCCAAAACCGGCACACTTCAGCCATTCATACCCTGACCCCATTAAACTATTATATCCTCGGTTTGACCCCTCCCGTTGTGTGGATGGGCAACAACCTGCGGTGTCCCTAGCCCCATATAATAGTCCCCGGGAGTGGGTGTGCGGCGTGGGGGTCAAAGCGTGTGTTATTGGTGTGCTTTGCAGATATGAAACCCCCTGCAGGGGCATTGCGCGCCCTTCCTGCATCTCAGCGAAAAGGCTTGGTGACCATTGAACCCACATGACCTCTCAACCCTAGGCTCGCTTCCACCATCGACGTTTTCCCCCTCCTGCCGAGGACATGTGTGCACGTCCTGTTTGGGAATAACGGCAGAGGAGACTAAGTTTTGGAAGCGAGAGTCTGTTGCCGCTCTGTGGTACTGCTTTCCTTCTTTCCCCTAATAGGCTTTTATATGTTTGTGTCACCCTCAAACAGGCGCCAACCCCCTGCAGACCAACGGTTTGGGCCACACTGCCCGGGCCTACGCCAAGGAGGGAGAAGTGGGTGCAGCCCTGCTGGAGTGGGAGGGCAAGGTACGACACTCCTCAGTAGTACAGGCAGAAACGGTTCTTGCGTTGAAAGAAAATATTTTCTAATATCACAAATGCCTGTTTGGCCTGGTCCCACTGACACAGCACTTTCCTCTGAGTGGAACATCTGTTTCAGTCGCCTGCCATCATGCACACAGACTCATCCTCCTCAGGAGGTCTGGGTCTGATTGGCAGGTGCTATTGAGTATTAAAGTTCTGAAAGCTGGTAGATGTTAACTGGGGTTAAAAACCACAGGAAAACAGAGCTGGGATATTGATTAATGCTTAGAGTGAGGGCTCCAGATATTAGGACTAGTGAGTTTTTTTTTTTGTTTTTTTTGTTGTCTCAGCTATTTATTCAAACTCAGTCAGGCTGCAGTTGGATGACCCTGGTGAAAATGACAGAATGTCAGCTTTCATTTTAAGACAAGTGAAAAAATGAAAAAATCAGAATTCATTTCTTTACCCACAAAACTCTTTAGGTGTTTTTGTCCTGATTTAGGTTACATTGAATCCATGCAGCTTTGCTGCTTTGCCTGAAACTGAGTAGAAGTATACACCCCACACACACACTCAAAACCATGCCTCCTCTGCCAGCACTTATCATTCTATTGTTTTTTTATTACCCATGAGCAAACTCACCACCAAAGTTTGTGGAATTCAGGTTTAATTATTGCCATAATCTTGCAAAGAAACAAATCTCCCCTCACACCGGCCTCTAAATGACAAGTCACACATTTAATTAACTTCTAACCTGGTCTGTAACTATACAGAATATGAATGAAGACAATAATGAAGGAGTAGTCTAACATAGTCAGAGAAACAGCCTTTGAAACAATGTTCAGTTGCATTTGAGACATTAGAAAAAATCTTTTCACAAGCTTGTTGAGGCACAGAGAAAAACAGCTTGCCTTTTTTTTTTTAAATATGACAGTTTATTTTTAAAGTTCTAGTTGTGGGGGTTTATGCATGTGGCACTTTCTGCTCTTTATTGTGATGATTTTTAGAAGAAAAGAAAGAAAAGACATTGTAGCTGCTGATATCTTTCAGGGAATTGAGAGGAACAATACGGGACTGTTCATCTTGACCCTTTGCAGGATAACTGTGTGTTTTTTCCATCTATCAATGACCTCTGCTCTGCAGTAACTGCTCTCTGGAGATCTTGAAAGTGATAGCTGTTATTAGTTTGTGGAGCTTTTTATAAGGATGCTTTTTTTTTTCTTCAATTTTTTTCCTCCCCCCTTATCTCTTGTTTTTTTCCCCCCCCCCCCCCCCCCCTTTTATCCCCCCATTTTGACATGACACAGAAGAAATGCTCAAATGACAAATACAGAGAATATCATTGTTGAGTTTAGTTTCTTTGTTAATATTGAATAAACGTATACCTAATAACAGTTCAGCTCCTGTTGGAGGTGCAGGGGTTCTTGAACAGAACGTGGTTGTACCGTCACCCTCGGTGCTCAGCTCTCCGCATTTCAGTGGATGTAGTGTCTGAAGTGGAGTCTGCCTTTTTCCTAAATAAAACTTGAGTTATCCGTAGTCATCTACCAGCTTGACAGCAGGCTGGAACTAACCAAGATGGAGAGAGAGAATAAAGAGCCTGCCTCCACTGCAGGGTGAAAACCTTGAGTCTAAAGAGACAAAGAGAGGAGGATAAATGAGTCAAGTGGTGTCCATGAGAAAGAAAGAGGAGGAGAAACTACAGAGCAAGAGAGTGATGTGGAGAAAAAAGACAGAGACAAAGAAAGACAAGCAGGAGAGACTATGCAGGAGGCAGATGGCTAGAGATCCAAATTAGCAGATAAAGTGTCTATTCTGTTCTGTCCTATTCTAAATGTGGGGGTTCAGAATTAAAGTTGGGTTCCACATACAGCAAATGTGTTCTCACCAAACGTTTTGCTCTAAAAAGAAATTATTTTTCATGTTCATTATTCGTCCCTTATTTTAGGCATCAGTCATTGTGTGCACATGGCACCAAACTACGTTAATTACTAAGGTTTGGATATGCAAAGTGTTTCCCTCCTCTCCCTGCTGCCTATTGGGATGGATTCTTCTCATAAATGTGTTACTTTAATCTCGGAGCATTTAAGATTTGAGTCTTTTATCATAGCTGTACCACTTTTATTTCAAGGAACAGCTGATTTGTTTCCCCTTTTTAAACGTACGATTTCTAGGAAAAACTGCATTTCCCCCGAAAAGCGTTCCTCTTATCCGTCTCCATAATTAGTTTTTCATTTGTTTGGCCCTAATTTGCAACCCCAGTGTGAGTGACTGTCTGCGTGAAGACGAGTGCAGAAAACAACCCCCTTTAACACACTCTGTTGCAGTCTCAAAATCAGACGTTTTCTTGTCACGTCACAGACAGTGCGACGTGTAAATACTCTGTCATGGAACATTCAGATGTAAAAATATGCAGCAAAAAAAGCTGGGAAAAGTTGTGAATAGATTAGACTGTGATTTCTGACAGGGTTTTCAGAGTCGGTACAACTATCGCAAAAGGAAGGCGTAATTATGTGTAAACTGTCTGATTTTGGGGTAGTGATGTTGACAAATGTATGTTGAAAAAAGTCACAGAGCTGCAGAATATTTAGTGTTTTCTCTTAGACTTGGATTGTGGTTTATTCCCCGCTTTTCCTTCCTGCCTGTCTTGCCTGCTTCTTAAATGCTCCGTTATTTATTTTCCAAACCTCCCCTCAGTTCAAGGAGTTGCAGGCTCGGCGGGAGGCAGAGGAAAGGAGGAGGTTCCCCCTGGAGAGGAGGCTGAAGGAGCACATCATCGGACAGGAGGGGGCCATCAATACGGTGGCTTCAGGTACCCAAACACACACACTACACATGCAGATGCACCTCAGCGTACACGCACACAATGACAACACTGCAGACGTCTCAAGTTTGCATAAATCCATGCTCCCTGTGCTCTTGCCACGTTTTTTCTTTCTTCTCGGGCCGGTTGTGTTTTCCTCCTCTCTGTTCGTCCTCCTGTTCTCCTTCCTTCCCTGCAGCAGTGGGCGGGATCAGACAGACCGGCGGAGGCTGTAATTGGTTAATTGTGATGAATGAGCTGTCTGTCAGGGGTGCACAGGTGCTGTGCGCATGTGTGTGTCTGTGTTTGTGTGTGACAGCTGAAGAGTCCAGGCTTGGAGCCGCCAGTTAACGCAATTACAGCGAGAGGAGACATACTACAGACCCCACACCCCTCCTCCTCTTTTTCTCTCCGTCCCTTTCCGTCTTGCTTACCCCCGTTTCTCCGGGCCACCTTGATGTCCATCTGACCAGTTCTCTTCTCCACCCATCCGTCCTCTCCCGCTTGCAGTTCTTGGGCCTTTAGAATTCTTCCCATGGTGGATGTGTGACATGATATGTGTGTGGTACGATGCAAATAAAACAAATGCAAAAAGAAATCCAGACATATTAATGGACACCGGAATGGCAAAGTAGGTGAGAACAGATAAGCTTGGAGCCTCCACAAAACGGCAGAAAGAAGCAAAGTGTGTAAAAAGAGGAGAGTGGATGAGTTAGAACACAATAACACAGAAGACAGTAAAGAGCTGATATTACAGCAGACATCCATGGAGGCCATGTGCTGTATTGATCTGCAGATGAGAGAGTGTTGGAGTTCAGAAATTGTTCTTCAGCGAACAGAGATCCCTTATGTTGTTTTTATGAATTTGGACATTTTTCTGATGAGATTTATGAAAACTATTAACATATTCTCTGAACAACTAACTGGTGTGCTAGTGGGTAGCCTGTACTTAAACAAGAGGCAGCGATTACATGCATCAGTGGTGGCAGGAAGCTTCAGACGGAGGAGACATGGGACTTGTAGTCTTCGACAAGAGAGAAAAATCGCTATTATAATAGCAAATTTTCCTGAGAACTGCATTTGACCACAGACGCGAACAAAGAGCTTATTGATCCCTGAGATATATTGCAGTAAATATACCGTATTACTCACATTCACATAAGTGGAATGATGGAAGCAGAAGTGGCTTACAGACAGAAAATTAATCTGTAGACAAATTGACAGGAGCACACATTATCTGGTGTTCGTCGAACCCGTGTCAGCTGTTGTTTGTTTTCACTACAGAAATCAGTCAAACTCCGGCAGTCAAGGAGAGGAAGTGGACATCTTGAGATGGGGAGATGGATCAGGAAGGGAGAGGGGGATGTATTCCAGATAAGGACATGACAAATGACTAATAGACTAACAGAGGGAACGCGCTCAAGAGAGCTGCACAATTACGCTTCACAGAAACGAAAGATTTTCATGTAAATATCAGTCGTTTTGTTATTGATCATGTAGACAGAGTTTACATCGATGTGTGTCGGGTGTCGGCTTTATTGCACTCTGACATTGTGCGTTACCAAAGAGGATTCTGGGCGAGTTGTTTCACTTCAAGCGTTGATTGACGTGGAAAGTTGACAACCATTCTACTTCTGTGATGGTGGCACAGTCACCAGCCAATAAAATGACCCGACAGTGAATGTTGACATAAAGTCCTGTTCTAATCAATAAAAAGATCCTTACATTTGACAAACTCTGTCATAAAATCCTGACATGTCTTTTCAAAAAGTCTGTATAAGGAACCTTTTGATCAAATACTAACATCTGAGAAAGTTCTGCCTGGCGGACCCCACTTAAATTTCCCATCAGTAACATATTCCGCGCTCTGTAGATCCTCAGTGTAGAAAATGGAGGCTGGTACTGGAGGAAATGGGACCGCTAACCACAGGAAATGGTCACCGATAAGGCATTGACTTATCAGACATTTTCTGATAACGAGCAAGAATTCATAGTCATGTTTTTTTTTCTATGTATATCTTCACATTTACTTTAATATTTTATTCAAAATTAAATGAGAAAAAAATAAATAATGGCAGCATTAACATTCTATACTTGATCAATGTTAAGCTTCTAAGATTAAGATTACAGCTGGACACTTTTATGATGGATTTAAAGATTAGGAGTGAGGTTGTGGATAGTTTTCCCCCCACAATATCAGGTTATCACTTCATCATTATGTTTCTGCTTCTACAGCCGCAGTGCATTGAAAAAGGAGTTTGGGAGGTAGTCGGGTTAGCAGACACCGTTAGGAAAACATTTGACCAGAAATTAAAATAATGTTTGCTGTGTTGTCATGTCTTCCAAATGACAGTTTCCACTATAACTCCACATGACAAACAGCTGGCCTGGAGCAAGACGCACACAGTGAAAATACACAAAATCCACATATGTCCATGCACACACACGTACACACACACACACACAGGAAGGAGGCTAGATTGATCCAGGTTTAGCTCTCAGGGCTAAGAGTTATTGAAGAGAATCATCCCTCTGTAATCATGTTAGAGCCAACCAGACCTGCCCAATACACACTGTCCTGTTTCTGCCTGTGTGTGTGTGTGTGTGTGTGTGTGTGTGTGTGTGTGTGTGTGTGT
>JABUIW010000037.1:6272362-6294751 GCA_013363375.1 Menidia beryllina
ATGGATGGATGGATGGATGGATGGATGGATGGATGGGTGGGTGGGTGCTGTGTGTGTCTGAGGGAGCAGTTTGTGGGTGGGAATTCTTCAGCAACAATGACGTTTGACATTCTGAAGTGACATGGTCCAGGAATTTTCTCGGAATTCTTCTGCTCGCAGGGGTCCAGCGTGGATGCTGGGAAGGGACTGTAGAGAGCATGTCAAACACACAACACCCTACAGGAATGCGTTTTCCACAGGGAGAAATTAGCGTGGAGGGAAAGGACGCATTCCTTCTTGCTGTGCTCTGCCTGGACCCCCCAACAACACACTGGCATCTACTCTGAGCTGCAGCCGTGCTCTGAGGAGGACATTCTGAGACCTAAAAAAACAGAAGGCTCTTTGAAGGTTTCAGCTGTTTTGATAAACACAAAGTAGATTTTACAACTACATGTCATTTACATTATTTCATTAAGAAGGAGGGGAAAAAATAGCTGTTTAGGTTTTTTAACCTATACAACATTATGAGCAAGTGACAGTCAGAAAATATTTCCCGTCTGTCTGCAGTCCACTGGAAGCTTTTTGATTCGGCCGAGCACCCTAAAGGCCTGGCCCTTTGCCAAGATGAACCCAGTCTTTGTAAACTGTGGGTTTGAGCTGCAAATTAACTGAAAAGTATCTGAAATGCCATCTGCAGGAGGGCAATGTGGGTAAATGCCTTGATAGAGGAGCAACAGGCCAGCAAACATTTGCAGAAATGCGATTCTTGGAGCAGTTTACATCTGGACGGCGGATCAGGTTCTGCTCTGGCACCTTCAGGCTCTTCCCATCTCTCACAACCCTCAAACACGTCTACACTTCATGGTTTTAGAAAGCCAAAATGGTGCTCGCATATATCCATTTACCCTCCCTGTGGAGGAAGACGGGGAGAAGGAGAGGAGGAGTGAGAGGAGAGGCTCTTAGTCTGTCCGTCAGGCTATTTCTGACTGCTGCCATTTCTCTGATTAGATTAAGGAGAAACAGAAACCTGGCCCGCCATCGTCCTAACCTCCATATCCTTCCATCTCCCTGCGTTTAACTCACCCACTCCTCCCTCTGCCTTCTGCTCCTGTTCTCTGCCCCCAGTCTCTCCTCCTCCTCCTTTCCCCCCAGCACTTCCTTCTACCTCCGCATCCGTCCGTCTGTCCCTCCATCTCTTCCCCACCTGCTCCTGCTGGAGGAGATCTTAACATTCAAGAAGAATGCCAAGGGGGGGAGGGGGTGAAAGACTGGAAGAGCATAGAGCTCAAACATTAAAATGATTGATCATGAGAAGCCTTCATGCATTCGTTCTGATCAGAAGTTTCACATTCTAGTGAAGTTTGCTTGGTGGCGTGAATGATTTTGGATGTAATTTGGCCTTTTTTCCCAACCAGGAGGCCTTTCCCCTGATCTGGCCCTCTGTTTGGGATAAGGAGAGAGGTGTGTGAGCAGACTGCGGCCAGGGTAGCAGCACCAGCAGCAGGGGCTGAGAGGGGTGCAGCAGCCAGGTGGAGGTGGTGAATGATGAACGACTCCCAGCGGCTCTCGCATTATCATGTCTGTCCCTGCTCTTAACAGAGGATTTTCATCCATGTCCCTCTGCACTCCTCTCCGCTCCCTCTCCCTCTGCTTCTCGCTGTGCTCCCCTAGGAAAGCGATCGATTTCACCTCCATTACCTTAGTCCACTCAGCTCTGTGGATGAGCCCGCTCCTTATTCATGCGGCTCTGAGGCTGCTCGCTTTATCACAGCCTGAGCGGTGCGCTCGGCCCGGCCGCTCATGTTTGCTCGGATCAGACTCTCCATCCCTCCTGTTAACGCCTAAACCTGCAGCTGCTCCGCTGCGGCTCCGAGTGGGATGTGGGTCGGTACAAGCGGGTGCCACCGTCCGCATACCGTCCAGTTACCTCGCGGCAGTCACGTGACAAACCCCCCTGGGAAGAATTACCATAAAAGACCCAAAAAAAAAAGAAAACACACCAAAAAAAAAAACGCACCAGTCTGTCCTCCTTTCTTTTAAAGAAAGGGAACAAATCCATTCCCCCTAATTCGAACCTTGCACAGGGACAGCTCGCGTGGCAGATTGCAGTCTAATTAGTTTAGAGGGAATTTAATTCAATTAACTTTCCACAGCTCCGCGCGCCCCGCCGCTGGGCTGCTTTCAGAGCGCGGGGCCAGAGCTCCAGATCTAATTAGCGTGTTTGGAGAAGCTCTCCTGCGCGCGGCTATCCCTCTCTGCTCCAGCTGTGGTGCGCCAGCGAACGCGCGCGCGCGAGCGTGTGCGTGTGCGTACTGTGGTCTCCGGGGAGCTGGTTTTTATCCTAAAAAGCTTCTTTTTTAAGTAACATGCCTTCGTCCATTAGGATAATCCAGGTCTGGTGCCGCAGGAGAGATGGACGCAGCATGTGAATAACCGCAGCTGCTCTGCGTCATGCTCCGCCTGATGGATGCATGTTGAATGCAACTTAGAGGGGACTCACATGGGGGGGGGGGGGGCAATGTGATGGGTTAAAAATGTATTGACGTATCGGGAGGCAATATTTCCAGCTTCGTCCTGCTGCATCGTCACAGAGGTTTTTTGGTGACAGTTCAGATTGTTTTTTTCATTCCCAAAAATGACAAAAAGTGCTTATCAGTCAGATTTTTCGAGTAATTTCTCATAGCGTGTATTTTTTTTTCTTAAAGAGTAAATGACAGGCCTGATGGGACATTTGGATTTTAATTGTCCTTCCTGGTGCGCGTGTCACCAGCCACAAACAGATTTTTGCCTTTATGCGGAACAATGTTTGCCCATATTATAGCTGGGGCCCACAGAGACACAGAAACGAATTTCGTCAAGGCTTTGAAAAGCGTTTAAGTGGTTTAGTCCAGGTTTCCACTCTGAACCGGAGCAGAATGCGATCACCCGAGTCAAGTGCTGAGAGCAGCCTCACCTCGTCTCTCGAGGGCCATGTGGTCTCCAGCCGGAGCGTCACCCTACATTCTGGTAATTAGGGGACTGATATGTGGGGACGTGCAGGCAGCACCGGGACCCCCGCGCCCATCACCCCCCCCCCCCCCTTCGCCCGTATCTCATCCATCACCGGGAAAATCAAATGCGCCAGGCTGCTGCTGCTGCTTGAAACACGCAGGCCCGATGTTAACCGCGGGACCCGGGAGCTCTGAATTTATTTTCATGTGCAATCAAATCAAGCTCCCGGGGAAGAGGATCTTCAGAGGGGCGTTGACACGACGCATTTTAGTGATGCTGCAGGTTCAGCGAGTCAGCGGCGCTGCTCCAGCGCAGAGATGCAGGATGGAGCTCAAACACGCGAAACTAACTCCCTCTAAATACTTTGGGAACGCAAACCAGCAGCAGAACGCGGGGTATATGCATGACTATAATATGGGGGCCATTGTGCACTTATAAAGAAACATTAGATCACACTCCGCATCACTTGTATGTTTCTTGGTTTGGTGTTTCTGTGCAGGCCTCTGTTCGTTCATCCATTAATTTATTCATTAATGAGGACTGTATGTGCACAATTATGGTTTTACTTGCGTTCGATAAGAATGAACACACTAAAATTATTATTATTTCACTTACACTTTTTGCTTTAATATTTTTTAATTAAAGGCTATGTGAAATTTTCAATCTTTTTTGTTTGGTGTCTTTCCGGACATTTTGTTCCTTTGGGTACAGTTTATGGCGCCTGACTTTCCCTGCAAACCAGACTTGAAATGATTCTTTGGAATCTGAGGTGTGATGTCCCTTTTTTCCTCCTGCTTTTATCTGCTGCTTTTACAAAGCCCCACAAAGAGGAGGTTAATATCCAGACCTGAGAATCAATAGCTGCCCGAGTCTGCGGCAGGGAAGCGGCTGTGGGACGCACGGGACGTGTTCTGCTGTGAGCTGCTGTGATGGATGGACCTGGAAGTGTCCTTCTCTAACTGACAGCCTCGCTCGGATGTCAGACCACCGCGTGGCACGCGGACAGAACCCGGACTGGGCCTCCCGCGTGGCCTTGTCTCATCCTTCACTTAGCTTTTTTTTATCCCGGTGTTGCTATCCCTACACCTTTCCGTGTCTACATCAGCAGCATTCAGACACCCATCCATCACTTCTCCTGTTGCTTCCGTCAGTCTGAGCAACGGTTACAGCCCAAGCAAGGAACAAACGACGGGAGTTTCTCTATGGAACACGAGCCTTTGTCGTTTGAAATAATCTGAGAAGCAAAGAAAACGAAATGGGCTATGAATTTAGAAATACAGCAGTTTGATCTCTTTAGAATAAATAGAAATAAAACAATGGAAAATCTAATTTAAAAAAAAAAAATCACAGGGCCACAAATGATTGGATTCACCTTCTACAAATATGAATGAAAGTGTTACTTATCAGGAGTTATTGATATTTAGAATTATATTCTAAAACTGATGCTGAATCTTGGCGGTCGTCTCATTTCAACATGACGGTCGTCTTAATCGCTCAATTAGTCTCAGCTCCAGTGTTCTCTCCTTTTTTCTTTCTCCTTCCAACATAAACCAGACGCTTTAATTCGGGGTAATGCTTCTTTTGCTTGTAAATGACAAACTCATCTTTGAGAGGCTGAATTGGTCCCTTCACTTAATCACGCCTCCGATTAGAAACGGACAGCACGTTACGGCCGTCCAGAAGGTTTGAACCAGCGGGCCCATAATCCCCGCAGTCAGGGCTGCTCTCTCAGGGTCCCTCAGGAGTCTTTAGGGGACCATTGTATCCCCCTTCTGTTGACTTAGTCGCCATGAATGCCAAAGCTCCCTGTTACTGTTTCCGTCGAATCGCCCCCATGAATGTAAAAGTCCAAAGTTAAAGCCTCCGCGGAGGAGAGGCTCCCCCTGCGCCGCATGGAGCACTAGGGGCGGATTAGTGGCCTGGAAGAGACCGGTTCCTACTTCTTTGAAGGGATTAGGCTCTAAATGCTTGAAAGCGGGAGAGCTAGGGTCGCTCTAGGTTGCTCTTTTTTGGAGGTGGGGGGGCTTAGACGGGCTGTAAAGTTTAACTTTAAAACTGTTTAAGTTTCTCTGCAAACTCACCTCTGAACCGAGCAGACGGAGACGCACAAAAGGCTGGACGGGCCGAGAGTTGACGTGGTTGAAAAGGAAATAAAAAGCCAATTTGGTTTATAAAATAGACGTATTTATTTCAGGGGGCTTTTATGAAATCACTCCGTGGTTACGGGAATGCTTGATGTGCCATTCAACACAAAAGACTGAAGGCAAATACGAAATGACTCAATAGAAGGGAATGTGGTGCCCTTGTAAAATAGCGTGAGCTGAGAGCAAATTACACCATATAGAGAAAAAAATACGTCTGTGTGTGTTTATATATATATCCCCTATATTGATAGAGACACATTTGATAAACAACCCCTCAAAATGTCCACGCTGCGCAATAACTTGTGCCATGAGTGGGCGAAAAACGGTGGTTTGAAACTGTTGAAAAAGTAGGATTTAATATTATTCAGATTATAAAAAATAAAAAGGGGAGGTACAAATACAAAATTATCTATTGACCAAGAAAAGCCCGAGCAGGAACCTCGGGCCTGCATCAGCTGATGGAGACAAGCACCCGGACTCATCCATCCAGCACCTCTCACCGACCACACAACAACCGCTGTAAACAAATCTTATTATTACTTAAGTGAACACGGAGCAGCGAACGCACGCATGCGCGCGCGCCCGTTGTAGGTTAATGTCATTAAAGGAGCATCATCATGCAGCCGCTGGTCCAGCAGAGATAAGAACGCGCACTCTGGGCCTTATTATGCCTTTTTATGAGCGGGCACACGCGGGGCCAAACCTGATTAATTTCCTCGCGTGCACGCTCAACGTAATTTTGGTTTGCGGATTATATTATTTGGAGAAATTTAACCACTGATAAAAAGCCTGTTAATTTCATGAACAGCGTAGCGGATTTCTCTCTCTCCCTGTCAAAAAACAGCTCCAGATTTGGAAGCCGCCTCGCGCGTGCTCCTATGTGTGTGTGATGGGGCCGTGTGGGATATGACTTATCACATTGTATGACACCGAACAATAAACTTAAACCAATTTTTGAAGCGTCAATGCGTTTATGGTTAGCCTGTCGTGCTGCTCAGTTGCCTCTCTGCAGCCCCATACATCAAAGTGACGCTCACTCTGGTGACATCTCCGGAAAAGTGATCGGAATCAAATCAAAGCTTTTAATCTCAGCAATCACCGTCACATCTGGACGTTTTCCCTCACATAAAGACTTGTGTGGCAGAGTCGCGGCATGGTTGCTGCGCGCCGTTTGAGGGACGAGGAGGAAGCCCCGACTGGCCGTGGAGCCTCCCGTAAAGCGACTCAGGTCCCGATTTAGAAATAACATCAGTTTTAATTGTGTAGCTGTAGGGGATGGATATGTAATAAACATTTTTTGAATGGCTAAATAAGCGTCCAAAGGTTTGCAAAGAATATTTTCATCCTAATTAGTTGAATACCAAAACAAAATGTTCCCTGTAAACATTGTTCCAATATTCCATTTTGGGGGGAAAATACATACTTTTCGAAGTAACTGCGACATTTCACGGAATCCTCTGTTCACATTTCAACATCTTAATGGGATTTAAAGGCCTACAGATTTGTTCTGGCTAATTAGATGATTAAATTGGGAAATTACAGTTTATTATATGCTTAAACGAATCTTTACTCATTTAAAACATGCTTTTACTATTATCCTGAGAAGTGTGTGAGCTGACGCAGATTGCAGCTGCAAAAGCAAAAATGGTGCTTTTAACGTTGCTGGATCTCATAACGTTTGGGTTGAGAGGGGAACGAAAAACGGACCCGAATCAAGAGATGTCCGTTGAAGGAAGCTTGGAATTTATAACGCATCTAAACTAAATAAGGCATTTCTTTTTCTTTTCTTTTAAAGACTCCGCTGACACCTGCCAGCTCGCGATGCTGTGGACCGCGTGGGCGGTGCACCGAGCCGTGGGTGGGAGGGGGGGGTGGGCGTCCGTTTCCACGCTCACTCACTGGTGGCATTGTCATGGAAACTAGACCACCGCCTCGCTATTGTCTCGAGCCCAGCCAAGTTTATTATAAACAGCGCGCGAGCCGCAGCGCGCTGTCAAACGCAGCGCAGAGCGCAGAGCGGAGCGCAGCACAGGGAAGGGGCCAGGCCGAAGACACCCACGTCACATCACTCTACCAAGTCAAGGAGGAGGAGAGTGGGAGCAAGGAGAGCACATCTGGATTACTTTCCAAGAGAAACTCGCGCGTGACAGTGTGATATAAACCACGAAACCGACGAGAGGTTTGGGCACCAGCTCCGTAGATTGTGGAGAGAGAAAGAAAGAGAGAGAGAAAGAGAGAGAAAAGACCACCTTTGGTTTGATACCTGAAGCCTCGTCTCACCGCGTTTTGCAGACCGGTGTCCCACCGGCTGAGCTCCATGTATAAGATGGATTACTCCTACCTGAACTCCTATGACTCCTGCATGGCGGCCATGGAAGCGTCGGCCTACGCGGACTTCAGCTCCTGCAGCCAGGCCAGCTCCTTCCAGTACAACCCCATCCGGAGCGGGCCGTTCTCCAACCCGGGCTGCACCCCCCTCAGCACGGCCAGCTGCACCCTTGGAGCCCTGCGGGAGCACCAGCCGACGCCTTACTCCTCAGGTAAGGAAGGGAGAGCCTCCCCTTTTTCCTTCTGGAAGTCTCCGCGGCCAGCTGAGGGGGGACGGGTTAATTAGGGTGATTAGGGGAAATTTGAAACAGCTGCGCGTCGCTGAAAATAAAAGCGAGTGTGAGGGTAAATATGAGGCACAAGAAGTAAAAGTTATAATGTCATTCGTTTACGAGGAACTTCCCAATTGTTTAAATTAAGGCCTCGGCAATTACGAATTTGCAGATGGTATTTTCAGGATGTGTCACTTTAAGATTCAATGGATCGAATTCAATGAAAATCTACAAAAAGAGAAACATGATTCATTCCTAATGTAAATTAACTGATTCCCTCATCTTTTTCTTTGAAATCTGAAGTGTCTGTCAATTTTAAGCTTCAATAAGGACAATATGAATTAATTCATATTTAGAGTAATTTAAAAAAAGGCTTTTTAATTTTACATCGAAACAATCCATTTTTCCAAAGGGATAATCTGTAATCTATTTACGTGGACGAATAGCAAATAATTTCTTTTTTTTTTTAGATATGTAGTTTTAATGATGAACTAACTGAAAATCTAATTTCCAAATCATATTAATAACGTAATCAATCAATAAAGCCATCGACAAAAAAAAAACAAACCAACAAAAAATTCAGGACAGAACAGTTGTTTTTCTTTTTTAAATGAACCAATATGACGATGAAAACTTTCCTGGAAATCCTCATTTTCACGGTTATTGTTGTTTAAAATGTGAGTATAAACCGCAGCCTGCCTCATTTACGCACGGCCCCCCGCATCTTCTCCCACCGGCCTCGCCCTTTAAAGATCAAACGCGTGTTTAAATGTACGTTTTTCTAACGCTAAAAGGGACACTTTTATATCCTTTTCAGTCCCGTACAAGTTTTTCTCGGACCCTTCCGGCCTGAACGAGAAGCGGAAGCAGCGGCGCATCCGGACCACCTTCACCAGCTCCCAGCTGAAGGAGCTGGAGCGGGTCTTCGCGGAGACGCACTACCCGGACATCTACACCCGGGAGGAGCTGGCGCTCAAGATAGACCTGACCGAGGCTCGGGTGCAGGTGCGTGGAGCGAACCGCTCATTCTCTGTCATGTGAAAAGCCGCTGGGGTCGGACGGGATAAGCGTTACCTCTGTCTGTGCTCGACAGGTGTGGTTTCAGAACCGGCGCGCCAAATTCCGGAAGCAGGAGCGCGCAGCCAACGCCAAAGCCAGCAGCGCCGCCGGAACCACGGGCAGCAACGCCAGCAACAGCTCCGGAGGGAAAAAGGGTGGGGAGACCCGATCCTCGTCCGACGACGACGAGTCCAAGGAGTCCACCTGCAGCCCCACGCCGGACAGCACGGCCTCGCTGCCCGGCTCGGCCAACGGGAACCTGGGGAGCCCGGCCAGCCTGAGCCCCAGCCCGGCGCCGGCCAACAGTGGCTACACCAACGCCTCCAGCTCTCCAGTTCTCCAGGGGCTGAAACCCCCCAGCTGGTCCAGCCTGGGCCCCTCCAACCCAGCGGTGGCCCAGCCTGCTGCCCAGACTCAGGAGATCCTGAAGGCCTGGCAGCCAGCGGACAGTATGACCGGGCCCTTTGCCGGAGTCCTGTCCTCCTTCCACAGAAAACCCAATCCCGCTATCAAGACAAATTTGTTCTGAAGCACAGAGGGAGAAGACAACAGAGTGTTAGCTTTTGGGGAAAGAATCGAGACTCACCCTTTATCAGGCTGACTTCAACCAGGGAGTCAGCTTTGTAGCAAGGCTCCCTAGATCTCGTTTAAGGCTCAGATGATAAAAGAAAAAAGAAAAATCACTGGTCTAGTAGCTCTCAATCAACCCTAAAATGTTATGCAACTGTGCATATTGTATCAACAGAGCCCTGAGGACAGGGGCCGTTTCCTCCCTGCTCTGACTTTATCCTCAGCCTGCTTTATTCACTCAGTTTGATTAGAATTCTCAGACAAAACTTGAAGACTTTCTCTATTCGGTTTGTTACAGGCCCTCAAACTGTTGACTGAACAGAAGTGACTCATGGACGCATCCCTTCTCCCCACACAGCCTGTTCCTCACGTTTGTCCCACCGCCCTCGCGTTCCCACGCCGGGGATCTGAGCCACACAGCTCTGATGAGCATGGCAGTCAGGTACCACCTCAGAGCAGAAATCCAAACATCATGCTCCTGCTTTATGCTGGGGAAACCAAACATCTCTGTACCCTCAAGCACAACCGCAGCCTCCACCCCCCTCCTCCCTGACACACAACTTCCACCAGAAAGAACGAGGTCCCCCTAAATCTCCAAAATCCAATTAGAGAGTCCCCATCCAAAACCAGAGGCCTCCCCAGATCAGCTCCTCTCCTCCTCTTTCTGTACTGTAACAAGTCCTGACCCCCAGCATCCTCCCAGCTTAATGTCCTGCCAGGCTCCCCCCCCCGGCAAACAGTTTGTCACTTTGTTTTTGGAGAAAGATCGAAAATTGAAGGTGTCCGACTTCCTTTTACGTTCAAATCGGCATTTTGTGGACCCGTTTTTGGGCGTGGGGAAACCACGAGTTGTACTTATACAAGCCTGAGAGCATACTACAAACATATCAGTACAATTATAACCAACCTGAGCTGTTGTTGTTGTGGTCCTGTAACGGGTTTATCACTTGAACCACTGACTGAAGAGTTTCCTGGCCCCCTAGTCCGGGTTTCATTAACGTCCCTTCAAAGACATGGACTGATGGAAATGACGTTCACGGGCGACAAGCTGAGAGATGGAATTTTATACTGTGTGATCAATAATGTCCTGACTGTATTCTTGTCAACGTCCAACCTTTTCCTGCTAAAAGGTGAAACAAAAGGGAATTGCGTTTTCACCTGGCAAAGCAGCTTGTACATCATGTTTCAGCTTGTTGATAAACGCTGACAGGACTGCTTCAGGATTCACCCAAGAAATCTACTTAAAATGGTTTAAAAAAGAAAAAAAGGAAAAAAAAAGTATTTATTAATATTTTTATGTTAGTGAGAAGCCTTCTCATTTCTTTGAACTGCCCCAGAAATTTTGTGACTGTAAATTCTGTAATTAGTAATATAAATATTAGGTAGCCTTTTTCGTCTTTTGATTTCCAGGATCTGTTTCTCTGCAGAGCAACTGTCTCCCAGAAAAACAGAAAGCTCGAACTGAATGAGAAGTTATAGCACTAATCTGAATATTCTAATAAATCTACATTATGGTGGCACTACCCAACAGATCCCACGATTTGGTTTCTTGTGTGTGACAAAATGATCCCTTTGTGTCACTACAGACTGAGGATCTTCCTAACCTCGGAAATGATAGCCGAGGATTTCTTTAAAAATGTTACGATGCCTTCCTTCCCTTTGCGAGACTGGCCTACGAGGCTTAACTGCATCGTCCTTTCAACTTTCCCTGCGGACATAAAACACAAGAGTGAATCACTAACAGGAAAGATACGAGATTTTACTTGGAAAAAACATGACATGGGTCAACAGCTTACATTAAGTTAACACAGCCACTGTGATAAAGATTAGATGAAGGCAAAATGGAGTATCAGAAAATAACGGTAAGTTTCTCTTTCACGCACACACACACATTACAGAGCACATGGAGAGGCCCTGGAGGCTTACAAAGATCTAACATGGCTGAACAACCTATCCTCATTCTCTGTTCTAGGAACACAGGCAGGGATGCGGATGTGAGCAAAAAAAAAAAAAATCAAGACTATATCGGTATCATAAAATTAAAATAAAAGACATTGAGTTCGAAAGGAAAATCTTTTTCTCTAAATGAACGCAGCTTGCAGCAAACTCAGTCCTAATCAGGCAGTACTGGCTATAATGAGCTGCTACAAAAAGAAAAGAAAAGAAAAAGTGTGATCCAAAAGATCTGTGTGAGCAGAAAAACACATGCAGTCTTGACTAAGATGTAAAACTCCTTTTTTCCTCCAGTGTCCACTGTCAGTTGGACTGATGGTGGAGTAACAGCGCCTCCAGCTGGTTGTTTTGTCTCATACAGTGTAAAAAAAAAAAACTAAACAGGCTGAATTCTTCTCTCTGGTGTCATGCTTCTCACAGGGGCCAGTGTCCCCAGTAATGCTGCTAAAGACACGTCAGATCATTTAACAGGAAACATGTTTTGCTGAAACATGGAAACTTATTCAATCTTAAGTAGAGAACCAATCATTGTTGTCTGACCGAAGAAAACAAAAAGTATGACTTAAGTAGAGAAACCCACTACTTAAACTATTTTGCTGAACATAGACGCATTTGGAACATTTAAATTGAAATGAGTAGAACTCGTTGAAACCCGGTTGACACGATGCAAAAACAAATTTCAGTAAATGGAAATTTAGCGTCCTCACAGACAAAGTATGAGGACAAGAAATGTGATTTTCAGCCGTATCGGTACAGCACTCATTACCTCCCGTACACGGCGATTTGGTTGGCTTATCAATTAAGCTAACATTTCTAACAATATAACACACAGAAGAAAAGAAAAAGGGGAAATGTCAGCGGTGCCCGAGTACAAAACACATATCAAACCCAGAAGTGTACATCTTGTAGCAAGAGGACTGGAAAAACACTTGTGCTCTAAAAGCACGAATTTGGTTTGCTCAATATTCCCTTTATCATAAGAAAAAACATAAATATGTGCAGCGAAAGTCACCAAAGGCCACCATTTAATAAACAGCCGCCCAGACATCATCACAAAGATACACAATTTGAGAAAATCGAGTTAAGTTCACTTCAAACTGGCTCACAAGCTTTACTCCTGCCACCACTTCCTGTCTGCCTTCACCTCAGAAGCTACAGGGCTCCTCCCGCCCGACAGTTCAGAAATGTTTTACAATGATTCCCCTGGTTTCCCAAATGGGGTCACGATTGTGTGTGTGTAAGTGTATGTGTGTGTCTGTGTGTGTGTGGGGGGGGGACCTGAAACCCACAAGGACACAGCATCGGAACTTTCAAGGCTCTCAAGAAACCATTGTTTGTCTCTTTTGAGCTTTAAACTGAAAAGTTTAGGGAATCTTACACCCAGTCCCTCATCAATCAAACAGACAAAAAAAAGGAGATTCAAATACTCTGTTGCCATAGGTGATCTGATGGTTCATCACACGATGCTGCCGTGCCTCTAAATGCTCTGGCTGCGTTTAAAGCCATCGGTTATGTAGTGCTGCTTGCAGGTGTGAAATGATCATCATTAAATAAGGCCACAATGGCGGCACACATACAGTACGGACGAAAAAGGACGTTCAGAGAGTGTTTCTGAAAAGTACAAATGGAGTGCAATTTTTCTCAAAAGGCACATTCTGGCATCAGTTGGCACGTTCAAGCTCAGTTCAGCTCAGTTCAGTTCAGTTCAGTTCAGTTCAGTTCAGTTCAGCTGCAATTTGGCCATTTGGACCTGAAAATGTTCCAGGCCTGTCTGGACTGGTCTAAGACCATTATGGACCAGTTTTAAATTCTTTCTCTTATTTTTTCTTTATTTCTGCTGTTGTCTGAGGCTCTCCAGCAGGATTTGTTTGTGGGTGGGATCCAGCACCCCGGCCTCCTCCAGGTCCTCCTCCGTGATGTCACTGGAAACACAAAAAGAGGGAGAATTTACACTGCGTGACTTAGAGCCACTCTACTGTCAGCTTAAACTAATATCAGCATTATCTGAGCATTGATGAAACACAGATGTCCTTATTTGATCGAGCGACCGTCTGTACCTGAGGAACTCCAGGTCGTCCCAGCCGTTGTGCAGAAGGCCCTGCTCATACCTCTCCAGGCCCAGTCTCTGTAGCCACTCCCCGACAGAAGATTCCCCCACAGACAAAGACGAACTGCTGCTTCCCCAAAGAGCCTTCACAGGAGAAAGGCATCACAGCATCAGCTTTTTATGAACTGGAAACATCTTGGCTCCTTTCAGCTGCCACACAATGAGATTTTACACATTAAAAAAAACTGATGTGGTCCAACAGAAAGTACCACTTCCTTCTGCTGTACGAGACCCCGTGTGTTAAAAACATCCCTTCGTGTTTACAAGTGGAGCCGGATTCAGGTGAACCGTTTACCTCCTCTGGCATGTCCTCGGCGATGCTCTCTGGGATGGGGTTCCTGGGAGGGAAGGTGCGGCAGGCATCTAATCCCAGTCCCAGCGGTGGCCCCCGATGGGGTGGTGCTGAGGGGGCTCGTGGAGGCTGTCCGGGAAACTCACTCTCGCTCAGTGTCTTTGCTATCTGCAGCACGGAGCACGACTGATCGTCCAACGGCCCCGCCCCGCCCCCTCCCCGCCTAAAGCCCTCCCCGTGGGGAAGTGGAACACCAGGGCCGGCTGGGGGGATCCTGACCTCGGCCAGATCGGGGTAGAGAGGACGAGGTTTGGCGAAAGGAGCCTCAGAAACCATCTCCAGGGCTCCTTTAGGTAGGGGGGGAGGAGGGAAGTCTGGAGGCGGCCGATTCAGAGTGCTTCCGACTGCTGTGGTGACACCTCCTCCTGCCATGCAAGCACCTCCATCGTCCTCTGAGGAGCCCTCCTCACCCACGCCAAGAGCCGGGTGTCCGGCTAAGTGTCTGCGTGGGTGAGGGGGCAGTGAGGATGCAGGGGAGGGTTTTGTTCGAGCCCCGACTGACGGAGGGGGCGCTTTGGGTGCGGATGGGTTTGCAGGGGTACTAGTTGGGAGGAGCTCCGGAGAGAGAGCTGCGGCCGATTGGTTGGGAACTCCCTCCAGAATGTAGTAGGCAGGATTATTGTAGCTGTTCTTGCTGATCGATGAATCGCCTTCTGACGCCTCTTGTTTGGGTCTTGGCAACACAGACAAAAATAAGACGGGTGGTTTTAGACTTTATTATGTTCCCTTTAACTTTCACCAACAGTCTCTCTGCGTGTGTGATTGTAGTCTCAGTGGCTGGTACCTTGCAGTAGTTTCCTCCTTGCTTCTTTCTCCCTCCTCACTGACCTTTCCCAGTTCTCCAAGCTGCTTACGAACTACAGAGGTCCTGCATCCAAACCGCATCAAAACAGATTAACATACAGAATACTCTATATTTGGAGTGGCATCATGTAACTCGTTGGCTGCCAAAGACGTCGATAGACGTCTTTATGTTTTTCAACGAGAGTGGCTTGGGGGACAATCTGCTAAAGCTTTTCCGTAAATATCAGGCTTCTAGACAGAGTATGTACTAACAAATTGACCCTCTAGGTGGCAGTGCCACTTTTGATGGGAGAGTAGCATAGACTGTAGGCAAATTAAAAAAAGGTAACGGTTCGCTGAGAGAACATGTCACCGGTGAGACGCAAGACGAGGAAGAACGGAATAAGGTAGAAACAAATTTTTTTTCTGATGAAAGAATAGAGTCTACTCTTTCTTTTGGTGTGTTCGGTGTTTACAGAGTCATAGCACAAACTATTCTGTGGCTCATGAAAAATCAGTCAAAATGCTTAAAAAACTCTGGCAGTCAATGAGTTAAGTATAAATAAATTGGGCAAATTATCCATTTTATAAAGAAGAAGCAATTTAGTTTTTTTTTATCCAGTGTTTCTATCATCTCCATCTTTTTTGTGCTGAAATGCACAGAAAAAACATACACCTGAAAGCATGAAGTCTACATTTAAAAGAAACGCTGGTCACAGCTGCTTTGAATCAGGGTAGCAGCATGAATCGTGCTCAAAATTTACTGAACATTACATTAAATTATCTGCAAGTGGTCACAATGGATTTTTGCAATATCATACTTCATTACGAGTTTAAAAGAGTGTACTGACTTCACATATTCGTGTCCCACTCTGGATACCAGTGTGGATTTCCCTTTGGGTCCGCCTGTCTCATCATTGTCCACGCTGATCCACTCTGAAACGTGACAGCAACAACAGTTTTAAATCAAACTAGAGCTCTTTGTCGCTGCGTGCTGCAAAGGCCACCCGACACCCCACAGTGTTGCTTTACCGTACAGCCGCTCCCTGGTTCCCATCCTCTCAGCAGGGACCCTAACCCTCATGGATCCCCGGATATTACCCGTCTCTTCACCCCGGTGGGACAGGTACGTATGGAACTGCTGTGCCGTGCTGCCAATCATTGACTTAAGTGCCAACACACACTCTCCTGAAAAAACAGAGACATGCACACATTGTTGGTTGAACACCAAAAACAAACAAACGGAAATAGACCTCCACTATCCCTTTTCCCATAATTAACAGAAACCCTCTCTCTATACCATAGGACTCGTATCCATCCACTGATTTCACTGTTAGCAGCAGATGTTGGTCCTGTAGGTACTCGATATCTGAGAGGAGAGGCTTGAGTGTTGTTAACTGCTTGTTGGACCAGCTCACACGCAGAAAGTTGACGTTGTCGCTGCTCTGACTGTCGTTCTCGTAACTCTTCTTAAACTCTGCAAAAATAGAAATGCAAGAGACAGAGAAATCCAGGAAAGAGAGAGTTGAGGGAGGGGTAAGAGGAACAAAAGGGAGGGAAAGAAGGGAAGGAGGGAGATGTTTCTATCAGGTTTCATTCCAGCATACAGGAGGGGACATGCAACACAAGAATAAAAAAAAAAAAAGAAGTCTCGCATTAAGGTATACTGACTGACTGAGGTGAGAAAGGTCAGGGGGAGACGGGTGTAAACACAAGAAGTAGACTCAGTTTTATTAGATAACCTTTGTGCGATAGGACACATGTTGACACCGTGAATCCTGGTGGTCACATGACTGAGCAGGTGTGTTCGTCTCACCTTCCAGACAAGTGGAGTAGAACTCGATAAAGAATTTGGTCCTGCTTGCCGTCTTCACGATGGCCTCAATGCTTTCAAACTCAATGTAGGCCTGCTCTGAAGATTTCGGCAGCCCTGAATGTGAAAAAATCAATTACTTTAATTTCTAAAAGCCATAACAGAAACACACAATAGGAGAAACAAGAGTTAACAACCATTAACAGGTTACACATCCTGCAACTAACTGCACTCAATTATAACACTAGCCTTTTTTCAAATCTCATTAACAGAGGAGAACGATGGAGGGGAGGACAAGGTAGGAATGTCATGCAAGGAAAAGGTGGAAAACACTTTTCTGAAAGTGAAAACTTTGTACCTTTTTTGGAGACAAACTGGGAGGTCACGCCAACCTCAAACGTGGCAAATATAGGGGAATGGTCACTTGTCACTATGTCGTCTGTACAGCCTGGGAAAAAAAGGGGGATTTATCTCGGCCAAGATCTATTTCCATTCAAACCTCCGTCAACACAGTTTACACAGCTGTAAAGTGACTCTAAAACTGCCAAAATGGGCCTGGCTCTCACCATAGGAGTTGGAGACAATGTGCGTTTCTGGGTATGACTTCCACAGGATCCGATCACACCAGGATGGGACATTAGTCCTCATCTGGGACAGATAGACAGAAAAGGAGGAGACAGCACGATAATAAATATGACTAATAAAAAGAGCAAATAAAAGTGGGTCTGTATTCATTCAAAAATGTCTGGAGGTGGATGAGCCGGTGAACACACCCCGGTGGCCTTCTGCTTCTGCCACACGTATGTGTCCCTGGAGCCTCTTTCGTAACGGTAGGTGGGAGGGAATGATATCTCTTCTTCCGCTGCAAGCAACACGAAGCACAGTCGCTTTTGAGACATTTAACAGTGTATCTTTTTTTTTCTCGATGGTTCACATTAAGCGGTTAGTGAACAAACAGAGAGCGACGAGTCGTGGGCCTTTTGTGAAACTGGGTCACAGGCAAAAGCTACTTTCCAACTCATGAGGCTGTATGTAAAAAAGCATCATGTGGCCTAACAGACACACAAAGCTGTCCCAGATCAACTCAAGAGGTTGTTTTTGTAATGGTGGGAAAAAATGTGCAAAGTTGGGGCGTTCATGAGACATGAACCTCTGAAAGCACAAAGAAAAGAGCCCCATCTGTGATTTGATTTTTGTTCTTTAGAGCAATGTCCCAAAGGTGTGGAGAAAAAAAAAGAAAAGAAATTTGAGTGTAAGCTTATACTAAACTGCAGTCTTTCTGTATCTGGGAGTCTTATAGTAAGCACAGGAAACCTGTGGTTTCACTGAACTATTCAAGAAGCAGCAGCGCTGAGCAGGTGCTTTTGGGAACTGTGAGTCATCACTTCATCTGTATTCATTAGACCACTGAAACTCTATTTTTAGGATAAGAAGCTTCTGTTAATGTTGAGATTTAGCTAATCTTAAATATTACCTCCCCAGAGTTAAATAAATCCTTGGTTCACTCATGAATATCTTCTTTTGCACAGGGAGGGGAAGTGACCACGTTTGGCTAAGGCATACTAACCGAAGCGTAAAAAGACTTTATTCTTCTCTCGCTCCAGGTTTAGCTGGTCCACTTTTAGCAGGGGCTCGAATTCCTTCCTGTTAATGTAGTTTAAAATTTCCTACACAGAAACAAAAGACAAAAGATCAGAAAACTATGCTGTTTTTTGCCTACATTTCATGATTTAATTTCATGATTTCATGTTTGCCCTGCCTGTGTATACCTGTATATCCATATCCAGCCTGTAGTTGAGGTCTCCCAGCCAAAACAGGTGTGTGAAGCGCAGTGATATGTCGAAGGAGCTCAGCTGTTTGTCTCCTAAAGACAGAAGCCGCAGGATATCAAGGTAGTTCTGGTTCCTCCTGAAGGGGCCAGAGGTTGAATGTGTGAGAAACAATAACGGACAAACCAAACACACAAAGGTAATATGGCATTTTGAAGAATAGAAAGAAAATTTCCACCAAAGGTTCCCGGAACCTTTAACCCTGGTACCATTTTTTAAATAGCTATAAAGGTTTCTGTGGGTTGCTGGTTGTCTGTTCCTTTTCCACCATAGAAAAAAAACAAAACAAAAAAAACTAATTTGGTGCATAGCACAGAAGAAAAAAACTACTATCCACTATTTCCAGGAGCTGGTGGAAAACAATGACACCCTGTAAAATGACTGTGGACTCTGGTTTAGTCTTTGAAAATTAAGTTACAGAGTCAATGATAGGAACAGATGGGAAGCAGTTGGAAAAACATTCAAAAATACTTAAAGGTTGCAGTCAAACTCTTGCAAAGACAGACTGAAATAAAACCATACAAAATCCCCATAAAAGTTCTGAGTAGCTCAGAAGTTTCCCAGCGCTATTGGAAGGTACCTCTGGTGGAAATGTGGCTGTTAAGTCTGTGTGGGACATGTGTACCTGGCAATCTTCTCATTCCCTGATGTCAAATGACAGTTCACAAAGCCAAATGACGTTCCGTTGAACATGAAAGACACTCCCACGGCACCTTTGTTACCTAGACAACCAACAAAATAAACACCCAGACTAAAAATTCCAGTATGTGACTTGAGTAAAACATCCTTTGTAATAAAAAGCATGCGTTCATAATAACTCCACTATAATGATGATAATATCCATTTACATATATATCAGATAGTTTCGAAACACAAGACCAACAGCAAAATCATGGTAAACTCTCATTGTGCTATTAATCCACTGTGTATATTAAACTCAAGATTTTAACTAGAACATGAAACATGTTTAGGGGTGAAAACTGAAAATGGAGTGCTGCTACCCAGCGTGTTGGCGATGCCCGTCTTGACACTGGACATCCCCACGTGGCTGATCCTGTTCTCATGTTCAGGTTTCACCAACACAGCAATTTTGATGTTCCACAGAGTCTGGACCGCAATCTAAAAATGACAACAGCAGACAATGGGGAACCTGTAGTCATCATTTCTGCATTCAGAAACAAAAATAGCCCCTTCTTATTTCAACTTCATATAACCAATCTGGGACTAGAATGGACAGGGTAAGCATTAGTAAGCACAGCTGACCAAATAGAGCTCTGTAATATAAAGCATGTGGGCTCTGTATTATGTGTTACCTCATGTTTTTTCTCACCGGCTTATAATCCAGTTCTGTCTGTTCTTTTAACATTGAGCGTAGGGACTCCACCCACTCCCGCTCACACACCGAGTTCTCCTGGGTTCCAAAGACATACAGGTCATGAGGGATGGTGACCGTCATTTCGTCCAGTGTCTTCCCAAGGCCGCGGCACAAAACCCAAGAGGCCACAGACTTAGGCGCCGGTACAGAGCCTGAAGACAAGGAGAAAAACAAATCCGTCTCATATAAAATGCCAGCTCTATTGGTGTTACAGGCTGTGCATTCGGGACTGACCCATATTCCAGGAGCCTATGAAGATGGAGATCATGTCTGGCTCATCCTGGTTGGAATGTTTGTTCTTCATCAGTTGCAGCAGCTGACAAAATGCCTCCCGCTTCTGAAACACGAATACACACACACAAATCAGCGAGTGGAAGCTGATATATATATGGTATGTTATTGTTTTGACATGTGTTTTATTCAAGTCACAGAATTTGTGAAAATGCATGTACAGGCCTTGGCACTGGCGAAGATGAAGTCTTTCCTCTGAATCTTGTCTTTCTCCTTCTCAAATACAATGCCCAGTTTATTCTGCACTCGCTGAGACTTGATCAGCTGACGTACTGACAGACAGGAGACAGGAGAGCATTACAAGAGGGTAGCTAAAGATCCATTCAAGGAAGAAAGGCACAGTTTATCTAAGTTTGATGAATACGTGCACAGGCAGAGTATCTGACAAATAAAACCTATCTATCTTTATACCAGAAACATCAGGTTAAAGTGATGGAATCATGTTTAGTAGAATCTCATAACTCATTTGTTTTTGTGTATGTGTGCACACACAAAAAGTTTGAATTGTGGTTCTTACTTTTGTCATGGGTGAAGGTGGTCCAGTCCTCCTGATTGTCCTTCACCTTCTTCATCACCACCAGTCTTCCTCCCTCCACATCCACAGATAAAGTGAACTTCTGGCTCTTTCCTATCTTTGTCAGCTCAGCGAGGTAGACGTCCAGCTTCACCTGCAATGAACCAAATATAACTACAAATACGCAAAGAAAATAAGGCCACTGGCCCTAACTCACCAGCTATGGGCCATTACACTTTCTTTCCATTATCGAATGACGTATGGACTACTGGACTGCTCACTGCCGATGACAGGCCTTATTTTCATGTTAAACTAATTGTTGATGTCTGTTTTCCCTTTTGAACCATTCTCACCTGAACAGGAGAGCTATGTCTCATTGCTCAAGGGTTGTTCAAATGGTTAAAGTGTAGTTTTTCCTGATCCAGGTTAAATTTAGTCTGTCAGTTACAGTTCATGCCAGATAATATAATCTTCAGACCACTAGGGGTCTCTCAAATTAGAGCAGGAGAACAGTCAACAGTATCAATTACCAAGGTGCCTCATTGGCAGAAACAGAAAAGAAAATGCTGGTTATGATGATTGTAATCATTTTTAAAAAAGCACTTATGAAATGTCTGTTCTTTACATAGTAATTGGAACTAAATGGAGCACTCTTGCATTAAGAAACACATAACTCACAGTTTCCCTCAAGGCCTTTCTGACTGAGTCATAAGAAGCAGACACAGAGAAGGTTTGTCTATGAGTGAACATTTTCCTGTTCAACAGGAAACTACTGAAAGGATGTCATCACGGGGATGCAGACGGTGCTGACAGATAATTTTCAAAAACCCTTCATCTCCTCCACCCGCTTTCCATCACCTCCTTCACGGTGTCCTCTTTAACTCGCTTTGCTCAACCCATCCCTGAACTTATTCTCAATCACACCCCTTTGACTGATCTAACACACATTTTGGCACAAAATTTTACAATTTCCCAGCTTCTCTGCTCTGCATGCTTCTTCTGGAGGAATATCATGACGTGACTGATGATTCAACGGGACGTGCATTGCAAGCATTCCCCTGCACACACATCAGCACTGAAGACAAACTTGCTGGGTAAGATAATCCCCAGGGTTTGTAATCGAGGTTCATACCAACAAAGTTCAAATGGAAATGCTAAAGAACTCTTTTCATATTTCCCTTTAAAAAAAACAAACAAAACAACAAGATAAATTCAATCTTCTCTGGTCCAAAATGTCTTTAAATGATTGAAGAAAGGTCAAAGGCCATGAAGTCATAACACGGTGGTAGATACCTCAACACCTTCACGTGAGTGTGCCTGAGTGTGGCTGTAGTGTGTGCAGATGTAGGTCAGTACCTCGAAGGCCTGCACAGGAATGGCTTTGCTGTGACGCATGGAAAGAGGAGGAGGGGAGCCTGGAGAGGACGCACTCATGTCCTGTAGAGCTTTCAGAGCCTGAGGGGAAAGATAGTGAGAAAGAGAGAGGCAGATGGAGAAATGATTATAAGACAAGCGTGAACACAAGAAATGAAATTGAATTGAGACAAAGAATACAGTTGCGGGATAAGATGATACACGGATGTGTATATGCATATATTCAGCCTATGTTTTGTGTAAGCAAGGAAAAGCTTTCCCACTTCCTGTGATCTAACAGGAACAAAGAAGGTGGAGCATGGATCCTCACATTTGGACTGCAATGGGGCCCATTTCCTACTGAGTCAGGTAAATTCCCCCTTTATAAATGAAGTGAAACATGAGCAAAAAAAGCCTACTGTTATCTAGAATGACTGATAAAGGCTGTATATAATGAGTTGGGTTCACTGGACCTAAAAATATCTATGACTTTGAACACTAAATTTGTAATGATTAAACTTTGTGGTACTTAAAAATCACAAAAAAAAACAAAATGATGATTCTGGACCAAATTTAGCCACAAAAGCTATTTAATGTTACTTCATTAGGCCTTAATTTAGCCATTACGAGCTATTTAATGTTACTTCATTAGGCCTTAATTTAGCCATTACGAGCT